>QEPC01002647.1:962551-986815 GCA_003113815.1 Sphenodon punctatus
GGGGGGGGGGGGGGGGGGGGGGGAACTCATAAATGCATTAAATAAATAAATAAAATAAATATGCCTGAAGAGCTGAGCTCCAATTCTCAAAGACATGGCTGGCACAGCACTGAGAGCCAACATGGTGTAGTGGTGGATACGGTACTGGACTGGGGACCTGGGAAGCCAGGGTTTGAATCCCACCCTAGCCATGAACTCACTGGGTGGCCTTGGGCAAGTCACAACCTCTTTGCCTCAGTTCCCCATCTGTAAAATGGGAATGTATGTCTGTCCCTGTGTTCCCCTCACCCTTGTTCATCTTAGATTGTAAGTCTACTGGGCAGGGACCCATGTCTGAAAATCTGTGACTGTAAAAGTGCTGCTTATACCTAATGGCACTCATAGTAGCACTTCAACAGAGCCTTAGTTCCTCAGAGAAGCAGACAACACCACAGATTGTTAAAACTTGAAAAATATTTAATTTTTATTTTTTAAAGAAAAAAATCCAATAAACAGAGTCAGGGAGTTCAATACTAAGGATAAAAACAAACATGAGAGTGACCCGCTGGCCAGCTTTGTCCTGCTGTGGCCTGCGGGTCACGGTTACATTTGTCCACAGGCCACCAGAACTTTGCCCAAGACTGACCCTGGGCATGTCGGTGGCTAGCCCAGGCTGTTACTCAGCAAAGTGCCAAAGACACAGCCCAGGCTACTGACCTCTCCTCCCCACATCAATCTGGGGCAAAGTGGGCCACAGCAGGTTAGAATGTTTTGACCTGCTGTGACCTATCCTGGATCAGGGCCGCCATGGTGGTCTGTGATTGGCCACCATGGTTGCCTGTTATAGTGGAGGCGGGGCACTGGGCGCAGCACCAGGGCAGGGCCAGAATGGCTCACCAGCCGGGGTCACATGTGGTCAGTTCCTCGACCTGACCCGACCCAGCCAGGGTCACTGCCATGCCACTGTCACTTCCATTTTTACCCTAAGTGTTCAGAAATCATGCAAAAATATATTAAAACTGGGTTCTTTTGTAATTGCCTTCTGGTTTTTGAGCCTTTAGGAGGCATTGCAGTCACAATTTTCAAACTGCTCTGCAACCACATGGCTCAAGAACTTTTTTAAATGAACACTGATAGCATCCATTTCAGGAGCTGTGATTTTAAAAAACAAATCCTAAAAGTCAGGAGACTTGTGCAATAAAATCATAAAAGCTCACAATCCTGAACTACTTTAGGCCGTCTCTGTCCTTTACTTACACCACTTTCATCAGCAGGGACAGCGTGTTCACGCATGCGTGTGCATGCACCCCCGTTTCACTTCTGCCTCTCATCTCTTTTATTCCCTGGTTCTCATGCACTGGCCCAACATTGCAAGCATTGGATTCAATCTTACATGACAACTTTGCTTTAGTACTTCTGCTGGATTTTTAAAGGAATCTATTTTAGGAGTTTTTGTAAAATCTTTAAACAATCCCTCCGCTCATCCAAATCTGACGCCATGTTGAATTAAACAGTATCCCTTTATATTACTTAATATAATTCCTCCTCTTTTCTTGGGAGTGCTGTGTTGGGTTTGGACTGGGCTGTTTGGGGTCAATTGCTGGGAGGCTGCAGTAATTGGAAGAGGAGGATTGCTAACACCTGACCCCTTCCTCTATAGGAGTGAGTGGTTGTCTGGGACAGGTGGGCAGTGGGAACGCTTTCCCAGCCCGTGTTTGTGTTGTGCCAGGTGACTCTCCCGGAGGGAAGGGCGAGAGTCTTCTCCCTGGGCACCCACTGCCGTTATTGAATAGTTGTCTTTTTGTTTGTTGTGTGTGACTGAAAGATGGTTGCACAAGGAGGGAGGATGTCTGGAGTGGGTGAGGGAACTGAGCAAGCCAATTTCAAGATACCCGTTAGAGTGAGAAGCAGGGTGGGGTGGGAGAGATCCACAGCAATCAAGGAAGGTGTCCCATATTAGATGTCTTCAGGAAATTGCTGTGGAGCCCACTGTGAGTACTTCAAAGGGATCTGGATGGCTAATGCCAGGTCTGTGGTGAATAAAGCCAACACTTTGTGTGATTCTATTGCAGAGTATCACTGGGACCTGGAATGTATCACTGAGATTTGGCTGGATGATGCTGCAGACCCTATTTTGGAATGGTTGGTCCTGCTAGGTTTCTCAGCGATCCACCAGGCTCCTGCCTACAATGCACAAAGGTGGCCAATGACGGAGGCAGTGACAGAGTGCCTGGCCACGTCCTGTGTTGCTGGGGCAGGACCAAGATTTATGGTCCTCCAGGTCCGATACCATCAAGATGAGCCTAGAGCTGATGGGAAACCACCCGTTCAATAACCTTCCCTAAAAAGGGAAAGTTAGAGACAGGCCAGATAATATGGGGGGATTTGGGTCCGAATTTCTGGAACTGGTGTCTGTGTTGCTGTTGGAGTGTCCCAGGATGCTTCTCCTGGGGGATTTTAACGTGCATGATGGTGGCAGCTCTGGGGGTCCGGTTTCTGAGCTCCTGGATATGATGGCATATTTGGGTTTTACCCAGAGCACCCACAAGAGCACCCACAGTGCCGGCTGATCACTTGACCTCATTTTTGGGCTGGGCTTTCCAATTTCGATGTTTGCATCACCCCTTTTGGGTGATCCGACCATCACCTTGTATGTTTTAGTGCAGGTGCTGCCCTACCTAACTGACAGCATCATAGTGAATCGATTGTTGTACAGCTATGGAGATTGCTGAATTTGGTGGATTTCAGCAACCTCATTATTAGTGTTGGAGTTGATGCATCTGCCCTTTCCAACCAGGAAGTTGACAGGCTCAACAATGGCTATTTTCAGCTATTAGAGGGGATCCTTGATTCCCTGGCTCCTCGCTGGACCCTGGTTGTCTCAACAGCCCATAGACTGCTGGGGTAGAACAGTGATCTGGCGAACTTAAAGGCTGGGGCATAGACTGGAGAGGAGATGCTTGAGGAGCTGCCTGGAGGCAAATCTTCAGCTGTAAAAAGAGTTTATGCGGGCATACAGAAGGGCTCTTACTGAGGCCAAACACTAGATGCAGCAGGAAACAGATCGGCACAACCATTTCAGGTGGTGCGCAGCCTGGTGAATCCAGACTGTCTGAGTTTCTTCAATAGAGCACTGTGTGGAATTTTCTATGTTCTTTGCAGAGAAAACAGAGGGACTCTGGGCGGGACTTGTTGGTCCTTTCAATGTGGAGAGTCGTGGAGACCCTAAGAACTGTATTCCCCTGGTTGATCTCAATGTGGTTGATGAAGAGGAAACCCGTGTGCTGTTGGGATCACTGAGACCCACCACGTGTGCCTCTGACCCATGCCTGTCTTGGTTGTTGAAGGCAAGTGCCGAGGTGGTGGTACCTTTATTGACAGGCATTGCTAATGCCTCCTTTACGGAGGGGAGGGTTCCGGCCATCCTCAAATGCGGAGGTCCAGCCCCTCCTCAAAAAACTGTCTTATGATGTTGGAGTGCTTGCCAATTATCACCCAATCTCCAACCTGCCTTTCTTAGGGAACGTGATTGAGAGGCTATGGCTGCGGAGCTACAGAGACACCTGGACTTTAACAATATTTTGGAGAAATTCCAGTCAGGGTTCAGGACTTCTTATGGGGTAGGGACCGCACTTGTCAGGGTGATGAATGATCTGCTGCTGCTTTTAGATCAAGGACCGCTGGCCATTCTGATCATGATGGACCTTTCAGCAGCATTTGATACCATTGACCATGGGTTGCTGCTTCAGCAGTTGAGGGGATGCTGGTGTGATGGGAGCTGCCGGTTGGTGGTTTCAGTCATACCTGTAAAGGAGGAGTCAAATTGGCAATAATGGATGGATATACATCATCTCTGAGGTGACTGAATTCCAGTGTCCCTCAAGGTTCTATTCTTTCACCGATGTTGTTCAACTTGTACATGCAACCCTTTAGAGACGTCATGATCAAGCATGGAATCGAGTATCATGAGTATGCTGATGATACACAACTATATCTCTCTTGCCCCGTGAGCCCTCCCAACGCAGCCTCCGAACGGCAGGAATGCCTGGATGCACCAGAGCTACTTTGTGCTCAATCTGGGGAAGACGGAGGTGATGTTGTTGGGAAGCGGCAGCCAATAGGAGGATGCCCTTGCCTCCCTCAGGCCCCTGAATGTGGATGGGGTCGAGGTAGAGGGCCAGGTAATGAACTTCGGCGTTATTTTCGACTACGCTCTGCCCATGACAGCCCAGGTACCAGACACGGTTTGGAAATCCTTTTTTCAACTACACAATTTGCATAAGTTACGCCCTTATTTATTCCACACTGACCTTGCCACAGTGACCCATTGTTTGGTGACTACAAGACTTGACTTTTGATACTTTCTCTTCTATGGGCTGCTAGCAGTGCTTATCCATCACTTACAGCTTGTTCACAATGCAGCAGCATAGCTGCTTACTGGTTTAGACAGCCATTATCATATTACACCTGCCCTGCGTTCTCTGCATTGACTGCCTGTGGAGCAATGGATTGAGTTTTAAGATCGCGCTGGTGGTTTTTAGGGCCCTGCATGGTTTAGGCCCTGTCTATATTAGAGGCCTACTTCTGGAACCTGACACTGAAGGGTATCTGTGCAAAGGAACCACCCTCTGTTTTGGAGTTCCACCATTGCATCTGAAGTTGGCAGGCAGTCGGGCTTTTGCTGTGGTGGGCCCCTCAGCATGGCATTTCCTCCCTCTGGATATTCATCTCAGTTCCTCCCTTCTTACCCTTAAAAAGCACCTGAAAACATATTGTACCTTCCTTTGTTCCTGCACCGTTTTAAATTTTTAAAATTGATTTAAATTGTTTATATGTTTTTAAACTTTTTGTGAAGCACTCCAAGTGCCACGTAAGGCAGGGGGGTGCTATCTAAAGTAAAATATTATTATTTTCACCCTAATTTTCTGCTATGTTCCCACTTTACTTCTCCTCTGCCTTCACCCACCCCCAAACCTCCTGCTCTCTAAATCTCTATCCCTTTGTCCAAACTGTCCTCTATACCTGTAACTCTTTTCCAAAGCATATGGACTCTCCTCCCTGCCACCCAACCTTCAAATCCCTCCTCAAAACCTACCTCTTCTGTCATCCTAAATAGTTCCTCACTCCATAGATTGCTCATATAGCTTTTTTATACTTGCCTTATCCTTCAGGATCCCCCGCCTTCCCTTGCAACCAAGGTAAGCATTTATATCTGGAACCTTTCAGCTTCATGAATGTTTCCCTGTTTCTTTCTATGTCCCCCTGTACCTTGATCTCCCTTCCCTTAACCCTCCTAGAGTGAAAGCTCCTCAGGGCAGGACTCGTCTCTAATCATGACTGTTCAGCACCAGGCATATTGCTGAAGGCCATTTTCAGACAGTCCCCTCCCCCCGCACGCATATTCTGGCTTGGGGGGGGGGGGTGCGCAGCCAGAATATGCAATGGGAACAGTCAGTCTGAGAGCCGCCCCCCCACCCCACGGCTTTGCCAGCAGGGATGCAGAGCTCGATTTCCTGCTCTGCATCCCTGTGCGTCTCTGCCGGCAAAGCTGCACGCGGGGAGCTTTCAAACCGGCCAATCCCTCCGCATAGTCTGGCTGCGCATTACCCCACAGCCAGAGTATGTGCTGGGGGGGTGGGGGTGGTTGAATGTCTGAAAGTGGCCCAAGTCAGACTAATGCTCCATCTAGCCCCATATCCTGCCTTCAACAACAGCCACCACTGGATGCTTCAAAAGCAGCATTCAAAGATAAGATCTTCATGGAATGGTCATAAGGTTGGATTCCTTTATTAGATAGCATACAGATCTATCCTCCACGATCTTATTTAAGCTTCCCTTGAATCCAGTTATACTTGCCTAAGAATATAGTGAATCTGCAGCCAGCTGTCAGAGTAAGACTCCAAACTTTCTTGTATTTGGGGCAATCGTTATAAGCTTCAGTGTGTTTACTGAACTAGTTCAACAGCATTCAGACCCTTATGCATGGCTTGGAAACATAGAACCATGCCCAATATGCCAGGGCTCAATCATTATCCGAATTCTGTGTGGAAAGGCCTACATTCCAATAATTTTGCTTTTGAGTGACTAGTATATTAGCTGAAGCAGCAGCTTAGAAACCACCTTTGCACCAAGTTTAGGTGCTTTGGAAAGCATTTTCAAGCTAGATTTTGTAGGCAAGAGTGAATGTATACTGCCAACCCACAGAATCTTGAAATGCTGTAGATAGCAATACTGCTGTTATATCATGAGAATCTTTTAGGCATCCTGTAGCAGTATTGAGAAGGCAAAAGTATTTTCTACACTTGTGCATTACATCCATAAGGCAGATATGGTCTTTTAGTCAGTTTAATTAACTGACCATTTACACAAGGGTGGGGAACCTTTGGTCCATGGGCCAAATCAGGTCTGTGGCTGTTTTATTTGTTCCTTTCCAGTTCCCGGACTGGTCTCTGGATCCAGCTCCTACCCTTAAACACTGAAGGAGTGAGCCAAGGGGAGGAGAGCAGAGAGGAGGGTATGCACTCAAAAACAGGGGATGAATCCATAATCTGGACTCTCCCCCTATCCTGAGCCAACCCCTTAAGCACCCCTATCAAGCCCGCAAAGCTTCTGTGATAATTTTCAAAGTGGTTTATGAGAGGGAGAAGTTTCCACTCCCCTGGTATACATAAATGATACTATATATTTATTTAAGCTCAATTAACCATATACCCTAGAGTCAAATAAAGTTGCAACCTCAGACAGGTTAGGCAGAAATTTTATTCATTTGAATCCACCAGAGATTGGTGAAGCACAAAAATATAGATTGTATGCACCAATTGGGGAGGAGAGGCGAATTTGCACTATTGTAGCCTTTTTCGTATGCACAATAAATAAATGCAGCAGGAGGGGAAAGAACGCTATGTAAAGAAAATACCAGGAGATCTTGAGCAAGTTGGAATCCCTAAATATAGTGCACATCTATTTTCCACTATAGCTGGAATTAGCACTGGATTATGATGCAGTTTGGAGCATTCATTCTATTTCACTACAAAGTTTTACATGGGCACGTCCCTCTCCTGTCTAGCATGACACCCTAGGGTAGTAGTCTTGTTGCACTGACCTTCCCCAGCTCCACCCGAGTTACCCAGAACAACACTGCTACCGTACCACCTCCTACAGCAACATTGCCAGGCTCCCTAGTTTGCCTGTGGCAAAAGATTCCAGCTTCTTCAGATCCAATGTTCCCTTCAGTGGGGAGGTGCTGTGGAGGAGTAGTGTGCTACTTCCTTTAAAAATTTTTATTATTGTTATTATTAGACTTATACCCCACCCTATCCCCAAAATTGGCTCAGGGCAGCCTACAAGAATTGGGGGGGAAAAAACACCACCCAAAAACAAATATGTAAAACATTAAATACATCTCCCCTCCAAACAGCTTACAATAATTAAAACAATAAAACATACATACAACACCAATCCCACCCCTCCCCATACCCAGCATCAAATGGGGAGCATTTCCTTGCTGTGCATTTCAGGTGTCACCCCATGGGGCTGCCCTGTGCAATATGTGGGTGGTTGAGGGACTGTGCAAGTGTAGTATTTGGCATGATCCCTAGGGTCCCCCGTCACCATACCCTGTCTCCATACCGTGGCACCACCTGGCATCCCCTTGAGCCCCAGAGAAGTAGAAGCAATTAATTCCTGGGAACATGATATGGATACAGTGTTAGACTTGGACCAGGGTTCAAATCCCATCCCAGCAATAAACTCACTGGGTGGCCTTGGACAAGTCACTCTCTCATCCTCAGTTCCCCATCTATAAAATGGAAATAATAATGAACTACTTCACAGGGCTGTTGGAAGAGTGAGCTGGATGAGGGTCGTAAAGCACTTTGAACACTGAAATTATATAAACATTCAAAGCAGAGTTCCTTAGATGAGCTTGCTTGCAGTTCTTGTGAAGGTTGGGTAACAAAATTATTTTGCCCATAGTAGAAAAATAGTGCGAGGTCTGGTCTCTGGTTCCAATGTATTTCTCTTATAAAGCAGTATGACTAAGAATTGACCACCATAAAGAGCTAAAAATGAGCCTTCTGGGAATTCAAGACAGGCAGATGGCTTCAGGAAAGTACATAAATCTACTGCTGAGCTGTCCGTCTAGAGTTGCCACTGGTGCTATCAATAGTCTGTATGCAATTTAATTTCAATGCTAGATCAAAGATAAGGGAGAGGCAGTTGCCCCACAAAGGAAAATACAGAGAGGTAGAGCCCAAATTATTCTGGATTTTACTTCTGAATGAGATTAGTTGATTTAGTGACAGATAGTGGAATAGGAGGTCTCTCACTGTAGCTGGTCTGTTGTAACTTAACACTGCTAACAGATGTTAACGTTAAGCCCCAAGGGCACTCCAACTGATTTCAGTCTGGTTCCTAGCGAAGAGGTGTCCACTAGGACACGTGAGGCATAGTTGCCGCACAAGGAGACAAGGAGAGCAGAAACTAAATCTTAGCAGGCTTAGGGGCATATTTGTTGGGGGATGACGACATCATGCAATTTACCCAGCTCCTGCCTGCAATGTACCTGTCCTGTTTAATCCACAGAGAATTACAGATTTAATGATGAAAAATGTATGGTTTTAGGGAACATTAATATTACATCTGTTATTGTTTCTATTTCTAGCAAAATGCCTTCTGGGGCAGACTGTCAAGACAGTTGTGTTACCTTCCCTACCTACCTTTAGAAAAGCTTATTCACTTGCCAAATCTAGGGTTTTTTTCCCACTCCAGAGTAGCCACCTCCCTTCACCTCTGTTTTGATGAGCAGAGGGAGCTAGGTAAATTGGCTCGCTTGATCTGCCTGCTTCAGAACTTGCAGAAAACATCCAGCAGAGGTAGGGATGGACTAACAAGCAGTGAGGGAGAGGTGTTGTGCGGTGCCCTGCTTAGGTCCAGGTGTGACTGCGCTGGTCTCCAGCCCGAGTTAAAGGGCCCAATATGCGCAGGTGGCCCCACCCCTCCAAGTGCCATGTTGTCGAAGCGTGCCTGATCTGAGCCCAGACTGATGAAACCAGTCAGGTCCTGTTGGGTGGCAGGGTTCTAGTGCTGCAAAATGGGTACACAAAGGAGGAAGTTTGCTAGGACAGCAGAGGACTGTACAGAGAAATGTAAAGGGAACGTTCCTCTCAACAGTACATACAAGGTGCTCCTTAGAATAGGAACCGCCCTCCTCATCTGCAGAAGTAATTACTCTGCTTTACGTTCACTCTAACCCCTGTGTTTGTGTGAACAGTTAACTGGGGTGAGAGTGGTTTAGCAAGAGCTACCTCCTTAAGCGGTCATATAGACAAGCCCTACTGTCATCCATGCATTGTACTCAAAAGTGATCACCACTGCTAATGAAAACAGAAGTGGCATGACATAGGAAGATTTCCCAGAACCATAAGCTTTGGGCAGCAACAATCAATCAATTTAGAAGAGGCAGGGAAACTGCAGAGATGATCATTTGAAGTTAGGAACCAGGAAAGGAGAAAATTGTCAAAATATACTTTTTTCTCCTTTCATTTACCTTGCTCTGTTTGAGAGACTTCACTAGAAGGTTAACAAAGGGTGGAACACAACTATCATATAAACCAAGTAGTAGGGGTGGTCAAGTGGGGGCAACCTTGTTCCCCCGCCCCCAATGTTTAGTTTCCCCAGGATTTCTTTAATTATGAGTTTGGATTTTTCCCATTGAAGTAAAATGGGACACCGATCCATAATCCCTTCCCTAGTCCCAAGACAATGGGCCTAACTGCCCCCACCCCACAGAGTGGTACTTACTGGCCTCGGAGGGCTTGATTAAAGCACCCCTAATGCTGTGGGGGCTCCAGCAGGCTCCTGTGCAACAATGTGCTCCCTGTTCCAGATTGCACATGTGCACAACGTGGCCACCAGGGCTGTTTTGCACATGTGCAAAATGGTGGCAGCCAAAATGACATTTGTGTCATTTTGGTTAAGGGTGGCAGTCATTTTGCACATGTGCAAAATGGACGCGGCCCCCATACTGCAAATGTGCAATACGGAGCAGGGAGAATGCTGCAGCGAGGGAGCCTGCAGTGGTGCTGCAGTCAAGCCCTCCAAGGCTGATAAGTACCTCTACAGGGCCCCAGAACTCCAGAACCTATAATTAGCAGAGTTAATTACAGTATTGTATGGATTAACCCATAACAGCCTGTTATGGGCCTTTATGCATTAATCTGAAATCCTAATTCCCACCCCTACCAAATAGGCATTTGGTTATAAGAGACAACATCCATCCACAGGACGTACACTCACACGGTCCCGCTACAGGCTCAGCAAACTCACTTTAAAAGTTTGTTTTAATTAGGCAAAGTGTTCAAGTTTAGGTCAAGCTTAGTTAGTTTGCATTTACTCATTCTGAGCTAAATGATTCAGTGCTCCTTTTCTTCATCAAGGAAAGCCTAAACCAGCAGCCCCCACGTTTTGACTGTGATCTTCCATTCTGAGACAAATCTAATTCTGTGACCCCATGATAACGTCTAGGGACAGTGAGGTTGCCATATTGGTCTCAAGAAATAGAGACAAAATAGTTCACACGAACTTTTATTAGACTAACTTGTGTAGGTGGAGGATTCAAGTTTTCATTGCGGACAAGGGTACATACGAGCAGTGAGCACTAGAGAGGGCCTGTAGAAAGGGATACTTAAGGAGGAAAGGTAGTTAGCATTTTGAAGAATTTAAATTATAAGATCCGAAAACCTACAGTTTAAGAGTTAAGGCTCTTACAAATTCAATTATGTTCCAAAATGCATGAAAATTGTAAGTTAAGGCTCCCACCTTAGCTTGTGCACCATGTAAGCAGTAAAGAAATCGGACAGTCTCGCATATTGTGCTCACTTACAACTTAGGCTGCATGCACCCACACTTTGCTTTGGTCTTTCAGACCCAATCCTCTTTCTCTGCAGGTTGTGGGCAACGCTGAAGCTGGAGACCTCAAACCAAATCAAAAACATATAGAGAAAGGCGGGGGCGGTCATCAAGCAGCAAGCTGCCCCCTGCTGTCCACAACTTCAGTGTGGCCCCTAACCTGAGGAGGAAGATTGAGGCTGAAAGACCAAAGCAGAAGTGTGGGTGCATGGATCCAAGGGTATTATCAGACATAACAACCCAGCCTGTGGTCACACTTATCCCAGTGATACCAGAGGTCAGGGTGTCGCGTCGGATCTGACACCGCCAGATGTTCAACCTGGACTGTGGCAGAGCTAACCCAGGATGTGCGCTGGGTTCCCAGCCAGCACACATCCCATGGTAAGCCCTGCCATGATCCAGGGAAGGCAACCCCAGACCATGGTAGAGCAGGCCATCACATCTGATGGCCCGCTCCACCTAACCCTGGTCTGTGACCAAAGCGGTTCTGGGAGACTCTGGCGGCCTAATCATCCGCCACACCCACCCATCAGGGAGGAGGCTGGACCACGCTGAGGAGCACGGGGGTGGGGTGGGTGGGTGTGTGCGGATCCACGTCGCATGTCCCCTGCCCTCTCCCTGCCCCCTCTCCAGCCCTGGCTGCCTGAACATTTGTTTGGCGGTGGGGCTTACCCCACCTCGAGGTGAGGGCTCTCACCTTAGGGTGGGTTTAGGTGTGGCAGGCAAAAAACCCTTCACGTCTGAAAATACCCTAAGTTGTAAGCAAGCACAATATGAGATACTGTCCAAATTCTTTACTGCTTACATGGCACGCAAGTTAAGGCAGGAGCCTTAACTTACAATTTCCCTGCTTTTTGGAGCATAGTTGAGTTTATAAGAGCCTTAACTCATCTGAAATTGTAAGTTTGTGGATCTTAGAATTTCCATGGTTTTTGAAAGGAAATACACTAGATTTCTCCTCCTACAACAGTACCAACATGGAAAAAAATCTGACTTTGGTCCCGCCTCTAACGTGCCCACCAACAGCTTCAGAAGGCTCCCACAGCCACAGCAAGGTATCAATCTATGAGAGGAGATTTTATTTTTAATATATCTTTAAATAAGATTTGGAGACTTAAAATGGGAATTTCTATTAAGAGTGGGGAAACCACTGCAGCCTGTCCCATGCACCGTGCAGTTCTGGGACCCACCAGTGCAATGAGCAACAAGCCCGCAGCTGCTGCCTCTTCCCTGGCAGCCTTTAACCCACTGTAAACTTCCCCAGTTTATTGTAAACTGTCCTAATTGAGCTCTCACCAGTGACACTCCAGCACAGCCTAGAGCTCCCAGAGAACCCAGAAGTCCTGGCTCCCAGCCCCCCTGCTCTAACCCACTAGTCCCCACTCCCCTCCCAGAGAACCCAGAAGTTGGTCCAATAAAGACATCACCTGAACTACTTTACCTCCACTCCCAGGCAACAGACATGCAAAGTTAGACAATTTTAAATGGGATCCCATTTAGGATTCTGACCCACAGTTTGTGAACATCTGGCCTAAACAATGTTAGGATAAAAAACAAAACAAAAAAATCCCACTCATGTCTTCTCTAATAAACAGAACGAATTCTCTTTAGCTAGCTTACTATTGACAGTTTTAACACCTTTATTTATTAGAACTTAAGAACCTAAACTCTCGTGTATGTATGTTGCTTGGATGGTTTTTTTCCCATAGTTTGTTTTTTTCTCATTTATCTCAGTTTCACATCTTTTGATGCCTACAGGAGGGTACCAAGTTAAGTGTCTGCAGGAGCAAATGCATCAAGAGGATACCACATTGGTCATACTGGACTATGGGCTGAACAGCTCCACTGGATAAGGGGCTTTTTATAAAGCTGAATCAGGAGCTCAGAGGGGGTATCAGAAGAAAAGCTAGCTAGCTGACCAGGGAGGCTGCAACCCAGAAAAAAACTAGCAGCTGGGTATTTAGGGCAGAGATTAACTTACTCCCAACAGTAAGCAAGACTTGCTGCAGACAGGATGAGTCCCGGAAGAACAGGGCTCACTTCTGAGGAGTGGAGGAAAAAGGAGCAACAGACCAAGAGATACTTGGTGGGGTTTATGTACAGAACAGAATGATAAGCTGCAGGCTCATGGGCCTATTATAGTAGCTACACCCTTGCCTTTGACAATACCACCCACTGCCTATTTGCCAGCATAGCAAACCTTATGGTTGGTTTAAACACACCCCAGGAAACCATTTTGTTCTCTTTCCTCTTGGTTTCTCTCCTTACCTCTATTACCCAACATGGCAGCCGAACAGCAGGCTGGATTCTATGCTGTCTCATCCATTATCAGCAATGCTGCCAGCTAACTTCCAACTGCAGAACTATATTACCAATCAGGATGCAAGAAGCAGGTTCCTCTAAGTTGGATTCTTCCAGATCCCTAGTTGAGTTTGCAGAGATGGCACTATGGGACAGGAGGGGCACAAATAATTGACTCTTAACTCAGTCAATTTGATCTGAAAGCTGTTAATATAAATAGGGAATCCCATGGAAGGGATTTTTAAAGGTTTCCAACCACATTTTAAAAATTCTAAACAATAATTGTCAGTATTTGGTACATACTAAAGATTAAATACTCCCTGAAATAATACACAACTGGACAATGAAACAGCTAACTCCTGAGTGTGCTCCCCTAGTCCCCTACCCAAAGAGATCAGTTTAAGGGATGAATTATCCCATGCCTTTTAAATTTAACCCAAAGCAGCAGAGATGCTGTTATTTGGGTTTACGGCACTTCACTGAAAAAAAGGTCACGAACTCCTGCTCTGCTCAGCTGTTAAAAGTAACACACAGGCAGCACATCCATTCCTAAGCAATTCTCTAGATGTCCAGGATTCTTTCTTCAAAAGGCCAATGGTCAAGACAAGCTGTTCTTGGAGAAAGAGAATGCTCACCAACTTCAGAATTGAAAAAGAAATCACAATCTTATTACCTTGCTTCCTCTACTCCTTGAGTTTTACTTTGCATTAACTACGAAAATACCTTCACTGTCATAGAGCAATTACTTGTATTAACACAATTACCACAATTTATCCATACTATGTTCCAAGTTGGTACTTAACATTTTGTGCATCTTTAGATTGCTACAAAAAAAGAAAAAGTGCAGCATATTTATCGCAGACATAATTATAGTGAGGAATGTAGGGAATGAATTCCCCACAAACGGTGTTTCTACACGAGCGCGGCAGGGAGGCAGGTCCATGGTCGGTGTGTGTGGCGGGGCGTCCTTGCATGGGGAACACTTCATATGGGCAGCTCCCCACATGGCCGCCCCACCCACACACTGGCCACCCAGTCCCCGCACAGGGCACTCTGGATTTTTCAGGAGTACTCCATGTGGGGACTGGGTGGCTGGTGCGTGGATCACGGGAGCACACCTCCCCATGCACCAACTTCAAACAAGCGGCTTTCTACAAGGACGGTGGGGGGCCATGTGTGGAGCAGTCTTGTTTAAAGATGGCCAAATTCCCTCCTCCCGCCTGTATTTCCAGAGTCATGGGGGCAGGGCTTAATGTGGGTAAAGGGGATCCAACATCCCCCACAAATTTTAAGCCAAAATTATGCCACCGATATTTATCTCCAGATCTGCAAGCAGCTTCAGGGCCCCCGATGCTGCTCATGTCTTTCTTGAAGTAAAGCACAGCCAAAACTTACAACACACTGGTCATTTCTGAAACTGAGCAGCAAGAGAACTAACAAAAGCAACATCACTTTTTCTACTGTTGGCTGGATGTGCCATGAACATATGGACACTGGAGATGGAGAACTCAAACAGATAGGCTGGGCTAGCAGAACAGCAGATACAATACACACACTCAAAATGCACCTCATAGCAACCAAGAAGCTGTCATGAAATAGAATTTTACTACTACTATTAACAGTCGCTGCCGCCTGAGGACTAGTACTCGCTCAACTGTCAAGAGCACTACTGGAGCAAGATTGCATGGGCTCGCTGAACAAATGGGCCCCTTAACAGCGTCTTGTTCAAAAGCTTAGAAAGGTCCATGATCTGGCTTCCAGAGACCATTGGAAAATGGAGGATTCCTTGATTTGTAAGTTTCATCTCTAGGCCTTAACGATTCCCTTCCTTGCAGCAATCAGAATTTTTGCAAGTTCTGTTCATACTCATCCTCCCCATGATCTGGAAAATACTAAGACATTCTAAACAACCTGGAGAAAAACACAATGCAGGTCTCAAATTAATAATGAATAAAATGTTAGCAAGTTACAAGGTTTGACATTCTGGAGGAAAGGCGGGGGTAAGTGACACGTGATTAAGTTATTGCATTATCGTATGAAAACCCTTAGAAGAGTTGCCTCATAACTAACATGCAGCTTGATCAGTCATTCCAGCAATGGCATTCTGCTTTCACCCACACCCTATACATTTACACAACATGCATACATTAAATCTATGTTCTTAACCTAAATACAGTATCATGGTTTTGCTGGTTTCCTCTTTACCATCTGTAGCTGTTCTCGCTTCCCTTTTAGACACGGTTTTTAATCTTCACTTCCTTTGTGCATTTCCTTCCTTGCATCTTTTATATTGCTGGAAGCAAAAAAAGGAATTCTGATCTCTTTCACAAGCCAGAAGAATAGCCCCTTCCTGTTTGCATGGTCAGTCGGTCTTAAAAAAGCATATTAAGGCATTTTACACAATTAAGTGACTTGCTCAGTTACCCTTGGGCATGAAACTAATATTTATGAATTATGAGCCCTGCAAATCCAACTTGCTAGCCAGCCCTAATTATGCACGTGTTATAAGGCGGGGTGGTCTGAGTGCATGCAGACTGCTAAATATTAATTCTGTATTAAAAATTAACCACACGAGTGATCTAGCATCCTTCACTTAGCCATATACAATTTCTTTCTTTAAAATGATCAATGCCAAGCTTTGTGGATGTGCATTTTGTTGTCTCAGTAGACTCCGATACAGAGCCTGCAAGGTATCAAAATATAGAAGAATCTCTAACTTCAAGTTCAGGAGAGAGCAGGTTGCTAGTCTGGTTTCAATACCCTGCCAGCCCAGTAACAGTACAGCAGACAGGCTGGGTGAAGATGGTTCAATCATACTTGGAATCATAAAAAAGCCTTAGCACCCCTAGGTGTGTTGCGTCTTGTTTCCTGGCAGAGAAGTTGGAATTTTACCAGTTTTGCAAGCCTTTGTTACAAACCTATCTTTTTCAAAAAAAGATAGGTTACATCACAAGCCTGTCAACCTCAGCATTATCCCATTATCGTTCTGTTTCCCTCTCTGTTCAACCTAGGGCTGTACGAGTCCATGCTAAACACCTACAGCTTCGCTAAGGCACAAACCAGGGAAATTAACATTCCGCTTCATTAAATCTCTGGGTTTTATCTGCATCTATTGACATACTGAGATTTGCTCCAAGTTGGCTAGCCATCAGGGTGAAAGATGCAAGAAATAAAAATCTAATACTACATCCAATCCATAGCTCAGTTAACTAGGTCACAGGCTGCACTACAATGTTTGCAAGGCTGCCAGTTTTTATGCACAAAGTCTAGGCACTGGGCCAAAAACCACCCCCGGTCACGCCCATGTAACCCCAGTGACAGCAAAGATTGCTCAGGGGTTTCTTTGCTGAAAGCAGATTTGGTCCATCCTTTAACAAACCCAGTACCAACCATCACCCTCCAGAGCTAGGTGCCAAAGTGATTTACAGATACAGAGAATCTTAGAAAGCCGAGAGTGAAGAGACCTACTGGGTCACATGCAATCTATCCCTATGGAGCAGAGCAAGTTTTTTCTCTACAGATAATTTTCTAGAACTTTATTCAGCCAATGTTTTCAGTGTCTCTGGTGTACAGACTTGCACCATTTCCCTAGAGACTGTTCCACAATCTAGTATGCTTCATTCTTAGGAAGTTTTTTCCCCCTGGAATTTCTCTTTGGTTAATTTTACCTCCTCACGCCCTATTATAACCCGCTAACATTTCCTCTATGGAGCATGGAATGTGGGAATGCAGGAGGCATGAGTGCTTAAGTCTTGTAGACTGGAGATATTCCCTTCAAAAGGGACACCCTGATTCACCAATTTGCTCCCCTTGGAGACTGGGGTAGGGGAAAAAAAAACCAGGTGGCAGGATTAGGGCTGGGTAANAAGATGAGGGGATGCCAAAGACAGCGTGAAGCGACAGTGAGGGTAGCAGTTCATGATAACCAAGGAAGCATGGAGGAATAATGAAGGACTAATGAAGAGAGAAGAAAGCAAAGTGGTTCAAATGATATCTTTTATTTGACCAACTGCTGTTGGTGGAAATAAGCAAGCTTTCAGGGTACATAGGGCCCTTCCTCAGGCATGTAGCATAGCCAATCGCTTCCTCAGGCATGTTGTGTAGCCCCGAAGAAGGGCTCCGTACAGGCCGAAAGCTTGCTTATTTCCACTAACAGCAGTTGGTCCAATACAAGATACCATACAAAACAATTTGCTTCGGTGTCACTTGGGACCAAAACAAATGAGGACAGTAAACGCGAGGCAGCATAAGGCGATGGGCTACGAGTCATTAGGGCAGCATTCAGGGAACAACAGAAGCAGCATGAAAGGTAGTGGGAATAGAAAGGAATGAGATTTGGGGCACTGTAGAAGATATGAAGGGTAACAGGGGAATTGAGGAAACATGAAGGGGTAAGGAACGATGGAAAAGGAGCAAGTAAGGGAACTCGAGGCTGTATTGAGGGGGTAGTGGGGTGGGAAGGGCACAAAGAGGAGAGGAATGAAGCAGAGGGAGTGTAAATGTGAGGGTGCATGGAGGAAGGGTTCTACGAAGTAGGAGGCAGCACCTGAGATAAGGCACCATGAAGGGGAAAACTAAGGGGGGGTGGGGGTGGTAAATGTGAGAGTGTATGGAGAGAAAAGGTTATGAAGCATGTGCTTGGGGCACGTGTGTTATGGAACCTGAGGCAGCATGAAAAGGGGGATGAAGAGTGAAAAAGGGGCAGTAACTGAGGGAACGTGGAGGAAAGGGGAGTATGAAGCAGGAGGGGGTGCCCGGGGCAGCATGAAGTGGCGGGGAATGAAGAGAGAAGTAGTAAAGCAGGAGGACGGTAAATGAAGGAGCATGGAGTGAAGAGACTACGAAACATAAGGATATGGGGGGGGGAAGGGGGATGAAGGGGGGGAGGCAAGAGGCGCGATTCGAGAAGGGCAGAGGCACCTTCCTGCGGGAACCCTTACCTCTTTGATCTTCAGCCTGCGGGCGCAGGTCTCGGGCTCCTCGCTGCCAGGTGTCCCCAGCACCGGGTGCCGGAGGCTCCTGTGGAATCGCTCGTAATCGAAGCGAAACGGGGCTCGAGTCCTGGCTGCAGCAGGAGCCCCATCCGTTTCCTCTTCAGCGGCCCCTTCCCCGGGTTGCACCTGCTGCTTGTTACCCCCGGCTGAGGCAGCAGTCTGGGCCGGGGGGGCGTCCATCCCAGGCGGAGAGCTGAGCTTGCCCCGGTGGTGGTGCAGCTGGGAGGCGGCAGGGCTGGCACGGTGAGGCTCGGCGGCGGCAGCCTGGGGGCTGCGAGGCAGATCGGCGGCGGCGGTGGTGGTGGTGGTTCGGCGGGGCAGGAAGAGGCGCTTGAAGCGAGAGGAGTCCGGCAGTAGGAAGAGGGCCCCGAAGCAGAGTGTAAGCAAGCCCGAGAGGAAGAGCAGGAAAAGGAACTTCTGCGGCAGCCGCAGCCCCAGCGCCGCGGGCCAGCCCGGCATGCCCGGCAGCTTCCGCAGCAGCAGCATGGGCACAGCCGGGGGAGGCGCCCAGGGCACCGGCTCACGAGAGAATAAGGATGCGGAGAACTGGGGGTGCCCGGTAGAATCAGAGAGTCCGGGGCTCAGGTTGCAAGAGAGAGGCTTCCCCGGGGTAGGGATCGCCAGACCCGCAGGGAGAAGAGAGGGCACGTGGATCAGTCTGGGCACAGCAAGGGGCCCCAGACACCCCTCTTCCACCACCTGGAAAAGGGGTTGGGGAGGCTCTCACCTGGGCACGAAGTTGAGGAGTTGGCAAGCTGGGCTGGGATGCCCCTTCCTCGCACACAGCAGCTTGCAAGGCTCCGAGCAGTGATTTAGAGTTCCCCCTTCTGGCATGAAATCGGCGGCGACGGCAAACACATCCTCTTCTCTGGACCAAGCAGGAAGGCTTGGGGGTGGTTCACGCACGGACACAGCGGCGGGGTTGAGTTCCTTCTCTGCGGAACGCCTAGACTGGAGGAGTCCGGAGAGGGCAAATTCCAAAAGGGGGTTCCCGCTGCAACATTTCTGCAGGAAGGAGGGGAACTAGAAATTCACTCACTCCCCACGAGACTACTCTCTTGCCTTTGTCCCCAAACCCCCCCAGCAGCCGCTTCTCCGATTCCCCCCTCCATCCACTTCAATCTGTTTCAGGACTTGCCATTAACTCCTAGCGAAAGGCTCTTTGCAGTTTTGCGTGTATCATCCTTCTCCTTCCCGCCCCCCCCTAGACCATTGGGGACACTTTCACATCCTTTAGGGCTCTTCTGGTAACCCGGCTGGCCGGAAAGCAGGACATTAATTCACCCCCTTATAGCAGGGGGTGGAGGGGAGGATCCACAGCTTGAGGAGGAGCCGGGAAAAACACACTCGGGAGGAGGAACAGGACCGCTCGGTGCCAAAGAGCAAATAAAAAGGGGCAGGCAATTATCCTCCTCTGGATCAAACCACCCCAGGAATTGCCTTCACTAGCAGTCAGGGCTGGTGCTGCCAAGCTTCAGATTGCGAATAATCCATGCAGAGAGGCTGGACTTCCTCATAACGCTATAGATTCCTGGTTTCTAAGAGCTTGGTGAATTTCACCTCCTGGTCATTTTCATCCTGACTTTCAGGAGTCACAACTTTTTTCTACTCTCTCCCTCCCCAACCCAAGATCAATAGGGGTTTCTCCAGCTAGGAGCCGACCGCCATCCAGTGCACTTGAACTAGTGACCAAATCTGTGCTTCCAGCCTCATTTCCCTTCTCTTTTCTGCAAGACACTGGGGTCTTAGAAAGCCTAGCCTCGCCCCCTGATCTTAGTATAGCCTATGCATAGGAAAAAGGTCAGGAACTTTCTCCCCATTGCTGCTTTACCAATGGATCTCAGTGCAGTAGAGCAAAGGCTTGGGATTTTTGTTGTAAGCTAAACTCTCCCGGGTAAAGCAGCCTCTTCCTACTCATCCAGTAATGAAAGGCTCAACTCCTAATTGTACCAACCTAATTAAATGCAATTACATGCAGTCTTTCGCCTAGCTGCTGCCGCTGCTAGGGTGCATCCCATTCGCTGCATCCTATTGCTACTCTATCCGCTCCCTACACCCAGCCCGGTTGCAGCTGTTGTTGCTGCTACCTCTGCTTCAGCTCTCACTGCGACAGCTCGTCGGCCCCGCCCCCGCGCACCCTAACTCCCCCTCCAGGCCACGCCTCCTTCCCCTGAATGGTTGGCGGTGTCTCAAGAAGGAGTTACGGCACTGCACCCAATCGCAGCCACATTTACTGGTGACGCAGAGGGGCTGAAGGAGCCAGTAAATCTTTGCCCCACCCGTATACTGTTATTGGTTGCCCGGCTGCGGCCGTCCGTGACCATTGGATTACTGAGGCGCCAGTCAGGCGAATAGCCCCCACCCAGTTGTTTACAACAGAGCCGAGGTTTGAGCTGTGGGAGAGGCCATTCCCCCAAGCTAGTATGCCGTTGGCTGGCTGCTCTCATTTTCATTCTGATTGGCTTGAGATGCCTCAGCCGGCTTAAATGGAGCGAACTGCGGGCACTTGCAGGTTATGAGGTTTTATTGTAAGCGGTCTATTCTAGTGTGACCAGTAGAGCCCGCTTTCCCAGTCATTTTCCCCCGGCCTCACTCTGTTTGTGTGAACACTTGCAAAAATGAGGTACTTGGAGAAATTATCCAAGGGGTAACAATGCTGGGGATAACTTGATTGTGTAGACACACCCCAAGCTGTTCACCCAGGTCTTGGGGGGGGGGGGGATTTCTGTGGGGTGGTGTGTGTGTTTTAAACTTGTTTTAATTAAGATGTTTTAGACTTTTTATGTTAAAAAATTGTTTTATATTATGTTGGAAGCCGCCCCGAGATGCCGTAGGCATGGGGGGTGGCGGCATATAAATATAAAGAAATAAATAAGTGGTTTGAGCTGTGGAACTCTTAGGCCTCATTCTCCCAGGATGGTTGCTCCAAGGTGGCCAATGTGTAGTCACACAACAGCATGCTGGTTTGTATACACTACAAAGCAATTTGCATTGTGAACTAGACATTTTCCTCTCCACAGGAGCAACCTCTTCCCACTTTTAATCTTGGGGATAAATTGCAACTGTCCATATGAAACCTTCATTACATTTAAAGTAATTAACCTTAGCGGTATGGTAGCCATCATCTATATCACAGATTGCAAGCCCCTTGGGGGCAGGGACTAATCAAGACTGTTCAGCACCAGGTGCCTTGTTGGGGCTATATAAATAATAACTGCCAGGGTTAAGTGCCCCTGGTTCATGCAACTTTGACTAGTGTGGCAGTAGTACTTATGTAGTATTTTCCCTTGTGTAGCATGCTGCATTTGCCACCAAGGACAAATGGTGTGACTACTAACCTCAGTAACCAGTGCCTGGGGTAACTTGCCCCAGGTTAAAGTGTTCTAGGGAACTGTCTTTTGAAAACAAGGTCTTGCACAATGGGATGGCATCTCCAAGCATGCAGTACTCCAACCCAACCTGAACATCCTAAGATCCTGTAGCAGACAGCCTTCCAATGGGATGGGGGACTGTCACTATTCAGTCCCCTAGTTTGTTCACAATTCTTGTGGAGTGGTGTCTGCATTCTGTCTTAATGCTGGTGCTCTATGGGGACAATCCCTTTTAGCATGCTGCACTCCCACGGGTGTCTGTCCATACAGCCTAATTTTTCTGGGATAGTTCTCTATTTTTGTAGCCTAACTGTCACTGGGACACTATTCTCTTGTTGTTGTTGTTTTTTCAAAACTGGCTTTAGACTTTGCAACATTCAGTCTAACCCCAGTGAATCATCCTGGGACAGCATCTCCCATTGTAGAATGTTCCGTATGCTGCTGTATACATCTTTTAAATAATTTAAATCTATGAAACCGTTCACTATGCCACTGTATAAATCTTTGGTACGACCCCACCTTGAATATGGTATGCAGTTCTAATCACCCCATCTCAGGAAAGATAGAATGCAATTTGAAAAAGTTCAGAGGATGGCAACAAGGATGATAGAAAGGATGGATCGACTTCCATATGAGAAGAGGCTCAACATGTTAGGGTTGTTTAGCTTGGAGAAGAGGCAATTAAGGGAGGGATATGATAGAAATTTATAAAATCATGAGCAGTGTGGAAAAAGTAAGTAGGGACCTGTTTGCCCTTTCTCACAATAAGAGAACAAGGGAACACTCTGAAGTTAAATAGTGGCAGATTTAAAACAAACAAAAGGAAGTACTTTTTCACTCCGTGGACAATACAGTTGTGGAATATAATACCCCATTCCACACATACACATACACCCCACCCTACCCTTCTCCCTCGCCAAATGCCTGACGGAACAGCCAGGTCTTGCAGTTCCTCTGGAAGGCTGGGAAGTCTGGGGCCAACCGTGCCCCCACTGGGAGGGAATTCCAGAGGCACGGCGCAGCCACTGAGAATGCCCTATTCTGCGTAACAAGGCACCCCCGGACGACCGCAGGGGCCAGTCTAGAACTCAGGGTGTGAGGCAGTTTCACAAATAAGCAGGGCCCAGACTGTGTAAGACTTTATAGGTTAAAACCAATACTTTGAATCAGGCCTGGTAGACTATTGGCAGCCAGTGCAGAGATCGGAGCACTGGTGTAATGTGCTCCCAGCAGCCCAACCCCACCAGAAGCCTGGCTGCTGCATTCTGCACCAACTGCAGCTTCCGAGCTGTCACCATAGGTAGCCCTACATAGAGCGCATTGCAGTAGTCTAACCTAGAGGTAATAAAAGCATAGACGATCGTGGCCAGGTCCGGAACCGAAACCAGAGGCCGAAGCCACCGCACCAGATGTAACTGATGGAAGGCACTCCTCGGCACACCCTCCACCTGGAGAGCCAGGCAGAGCTGCGCATCGAGGAGTACCCCCAGGTTCTGCACCTGGGACGTCAGTGGAGGGCAGACTCCATCAATCGATGGAGCTGTCAACTCCACCGACTTACCCACTAACATCACCTCCATCTTGTCATGATTCAGTTGCAGTTGGTTAGCACTCATCCAGTCCCCCACAGCTGCCACACACCGGGTAAGCACCGAGACAGCCGGGCCTGGGTCGATGGAAAATAAGAGGTACAGTTGGGTGTCATCAGCATATTGATGACACCTCACCCCAAACTCTTTGATCACCTCGCCGAGCGGCTGCATGTACATGTTGAACAGGAGAGGGGACAAAACAGAACCCTGCAGGACCCCACATGGAAGGTCTTGGTAAGATGAAAAACAATCACCGAGCACCACCCGCTGAGTTCTTCCGGTCACGAATGAGCAGAACTATTCAAGAACGATCCCACCCACCCCTGCACTGTCCCGCAGACACGTGACCAACATCTCATGGTCAACGGTATCAAATGCTGCTGATAGATCTAATATGACTAATAGGATCGATCAACCCTGGTCCTTTTCTTGGTGAAGGTCATCCACCAAGGAACCAACACGGTCAAGATGCCCCTGGAGCTGCGGAGCCACTACCCGTTCAATAACCTTCCCTAAAAAGGGAAGGTTAGAGACAGGCCGATAGCTGGCAGGGGAGTCAGCGTCAAGCAATGGTTTCTTGAGCAGAGGCCACACCACCGCCTCTTTGAGATAGCTCGGCACTCTGCCTTCCCACAGGGAGGCATTGACTACCCCCGCCAGCAATGGCCCCAATGTCTCCCGGCAGCTCTAATCAACCAGAACAGGCACAGATCTAATTCACAAGAGGTGGCTCGAACAGCCCCAAGCACCCCCACCATGTCAGCGGGTGTCACCGACTGAAAGTGATCCCACAAAATCGGACAAGTCGGGGCTTATACACCCTCTACCTCCTCCACTGCACTAAGTGTGGCATCGAGGTTGTGGTGAATCCAAGCGATTTTATCTGTGAAATAATCAGCAAAAAGGTCACAGCAGGCGGAAGATGACTCAACCCCGGGTTGAGGGAGGCCGGACTGACCAGCCCCCGCACCATCCGGAACAACTTCACTGGATGGGATTTTGCGGATGCTATGAGGGCAGCAAAGAACTCCCTCTTTGCTATCCACATAGCCACGGCATAGGCTCGTAAACTAGCTCTATGTCACAATCTGTTGGCTTCAGTACGAGATTGACGCCACC
>QEPC01002647.1:987175-1001622 GCA_003113815.1 Sphenodon punctatus
ATCTCTTAGATTTAGGGCAGGGACCATTCCATTACTTTGTAAAGCACCAGGTACATTGCTGTCCCAATATAAATACTTGCTAATAATAATAAAATCATACTGATTCTGCAAACCAGTTGTTGGACTGGGCTGAGCTGTCCAGATGGAGTCACCGCTGCCAGGAGGAAGGGAGTGAGCAAACTAGAGCACCATCACCATTTGGAGAGACAGAGCCAGTTGGAGTCCTCACCCCAGGAGCCGCCCCAGTAGCAAGAAGCTACCTAGCTCGACAGGGACCCCAGGCCCCAGCCTGGGAGCGGGGTGCCATCACTGCCACTCAAGGGGCAGGAGCTGACAAGGGCCCTAGCCTGGAAGCGAGGAAGCTGCTGCCACAGCTGAGAGGATCCCCAACTAGTTCTGTCTAAGGAGTGGTCTCAGAACCACTCACACAGTTGTTGAAAAATCATCCCAGATACAACCTCAAACTCCGTTTGTCTGTGATTGCCAGAAATTGGGAATGGCTGATGGAATGGACTGATTGATACACAGAGATTCTGTAGCTTCTTTCCCCCTTTTTTCCTGAAGCATCTGGTGTAGGCTACAGGCAGAATATTGGCCTAGATCAGGAGTGGGGAACCATTTTTTGTCAGGGGGTGTGTGTGTGTCACATTGGCAGTTTAAAAATAGCCATTGAGCCACACCAAAAATATAAAGATGCTGACCTCCATCACCCTAAATTCTCATATTTCATATACATGCTTAATCCACAAAGTCTGAATTGTTATTCCAGTGCCAAAAAGGAAGTATTATCTGAGGCAGCAATGAGCACACATTGCAGGATAAGCTTCTTCAGGATGTGGACTGCAAGATATGAAACTGGAAAATATGTGGATGAAAAGATATGGGTGTTAAAAACAGATGTGCAAAAGCCATACTGAGACAGCACATGGTTGGGCGGGTGCTCAGAGCAGGGGAAGGGACAGGAGTGTCTGAATTCTGGAATATGGATCTGACCAGTGGATTCAGCCCTTATGCTTGAGTGTACACTATTATCTTTGCTGCCTACCTTTTGAACAAATTCATTATTTATTTATATAGTGTGAGCAATGTGCCTGGTGATGAACTGTTGTGATCAGATAAGACTCTGTCCCAAGCAGCTTACAATCTAGGGTGGACAAGGGAAAGGAAACAAAGAGGAAGGGAAGATAGGGAAAGACAGGGATACATTCGTGAAGCTGAGAAGTTGCAATGATTTGTGCTTAGCTTAATTGCAAGGGAAGGAGGGGGATCCTGGGAATAAGACAGTAAAGGTATTGAGGAATCTATGGGGATGAGGATCTAGGGAAAGCCAGATGGAAGAGGTAGGTTTTCAGAAAGGATTGAAGGTGGGGGCGGAGGGGGGGGGACAGAGTGCATGCATAAGCATAAAAATAGAAAATAAGGCTAAACCCCTCAGATTTTCTGTGAGCCTCCACTCCCCAAGTTTCTAATACCCAGGTTACTAAACAGTCTTATTTTTTTTTTATTTTTTTTAAAAGTTATTACATTTTGGGCTCCCCTTAAAATTTTCAAAATCTTATGAGTTTGTGTGTGTCTGTGTTCAGGAATAGAGTTCCAGGTATAGGAGACAGTCTAGGCAGGGCCTATGTTTGGAGGGGGACCTACAGGGAGGCCAGTCCTTCTAGCCTCTCTGGGCCTTGTTTGAACAGCAGCAGAGAGAGGCTGTTACTTTGGAGGAACTCCTAAGCTTTGACCTGGCATCATGATCTGAAGCCACCCTTAAAGTAATTGGATAAAATTTCCAACAGTCATACCTCTTAAGTGTCCTGGATTTTCCTGCACATCCCTGATTTCACACCTCTTTTGTTATTTGTCCCAAAGTCCCCAAACTGTTTTAAAGTCTGGAATTAGAAAGGAAGGTGAGAGGGAGAGCAATCTGCAAGTCGTCAGTGGTACAAACTCAAAACTGAACTCTCCAGCTTTAAGGAGCCAGACCAGCCAAACAGTTTGTCCCAGACTAGCTCAAAGCAGCCCTTCCCATAGAAGAGATAAGGGATTCTCTATTGTTCTCTGAGGGATCTGCTGAGGCTTTTCTCACATGTCAGGGCACAAAATTCTGTCCTGACATGTAGGAGAGAAGCCGCAACAGATCCCCGTGCACCGGCTCTTTTCCCGTCATCCGGCTCCTCCCTGCTGCCGCATCTTCCCTCGCCGCTCTCCCTGCCGCCACCACTGCCGCAGATGTGAATGCGGCCCCCCTTATTAATGACTCTTCTTCTTTCAGGGAGAAGAAGAGGATTTTCCAACACCTGGGGAAAAAATTGTCAGTCTTTGGAATTAAAAAAGAACAAAACAAAAAACTCCATTTGGAGCAATGTAGAGCTATGATTTCTAAGCATTTCTCTTGAAAAAAAATCAGCTGATGTCCATGCAAACCTTGCCCTTGTAGGAGGTTAATGCTGTGATTAAATTTGTTTATTTTAAAATAATAACAAAAACATTCTGACCAGCCTCTCTGTTAGGTATGGGCTATTGCTAATTCTTGCCATGAGAAAATCCTAACAGCATCTCATCTGTCGAAGAATCCACACAGAAGAAATGGCCGGAGTGGAGGAGAAACTTTATTGTCAGAAAGACGGCTGTGTAAACTGTAAAGTTTGCTGGGTATGGGGGAGTGGAGGCCACACAATTAAGGGAAGTGCTGTGATAGAGCTTGGGCATAAAGAGTGGCAGGAACAAGGGTGTAAGTCTGGCTTATGAATGAGGTTGTTGTATGGATATGCAAGTCTTCTGACATTTTAAGATTGCTTTCCTTTTTTTTTTTTTTTTTAAAGTATTTCTTCTTTGCCTAGCCTCATAATTAAGTAATAGACTACTCTAAATTTTCATACATATGCAAATTGCATCCCACATTGTCCCTCATTTCAGAGGCCAGGAGTTGATATGTATGCCAACAATCAGAAACCAACAAAGAGACTTCTTGAGTAGACAGGCTGTTTTTACACAAGGCTTGTTAGTAGTGTATTTCTAAATTCCTGGAGAAACAAACTCCTGCAGGGGGAGGGGGGTTAGACATTCCTCCCTGCTACCTGAAGTGAGCTTGGTGCCACTGAAAACAGCCGACACATAGAAATAGCATAGGCTTGGAGATGCAGAGTTGTAAAACCCAGAGGTTTTTACAAACTGCCCTAGTTTGCAGTGCCCGCTGTTTTCAATGGCACCTGGCTCACTTCCAGTAGTGGGGACTCGGGGAGGAATCTAACCCACCCCCACGCAGGAGTTTATTTCTCCAGGAATTTAGAAATACACTAACAAGCCTCATGTAAAAATGGCCTGACTTAGCTGTTTCTTGGGTGTGGAAGCAACAGGACTGGCCCTGCCCACAACAGTTTCTCCCCTGAGAGATGAGACCATGTGCACATTATGTTGCATACACAGGAGCCATAAAGATGGGCAATTGTTCCACTTTGTAAAGGAGCAATTGCCCATATTCTGGCTCGTAGACTTCATTTGAGCACTCATAAAAATATGGGTTTGGAACCTTAGCTACATGGCCAACGTAATGTATGAGAGTACCCCATTGTATATGTTCTCCCTCTGTTGTGTGTTTTTAATTTTAGTTTGAGGAAAATAATGATGTACTGTTCATTCAGGACCAGCTAGGATAAACTGATTGTTGGGGACTTTATCCAGTGATTCTAAGGGTGTGTTCAGATGAACATGCAGACTGAAGAGTGCTGCCACACATGTGAAGTCCCAACTATGGAATGTCATATGTGTGCTATTTCATGACCTTGCAATGGGCAGGAGTAACATGAAAGTGCATACGATTGCCACCTTCTCTGCAGCTTTGACCAGAAGGTGGTGGTACCATGCAGGAAGAGGGTGGGCAAAGAAACTCTTCCACCCCTTTCCGATGTGGCCACACAGTGAGTGTTTTTAGACAAGTGCCTCCCCACCCATCATGCAAGTTGCAGGGCCGTATTGCCGCCCTATGCAGCCCTGCAACATGCATGATGGGTGGATGACTGGTGGGGAGGCACTTGCCTAAAACACTCCCTGTTTGCAGCATTGTGATGTCACAATGATCTAAAAGGTCAGGGTCACATCAGAAGGGGCGGGGGGAGGCAAATGGAATCTCCAGTCCCTATCTGATGTGGTTACCTTCCCCACTTCAGTGTTATGATGCTCCATAGAGAGCAGGAGAGGCTCTTCGCCCTGCCCTTTCCAGTGTGGTTCCACCTCCCTGATTTCTCTGGGTTCTCCAGGGGCCCTGAATAACCCGAAGAAATCAGGCCTTCACCTGAAAACGACAGGTTAAAATCCAGAAACTCTGAGCTGAACTCAGAGAGGTGGTAAGGTAACTGGACTTGAACCTTCAAGGTCCTAAGATCTATCTGAGGAGGTTTCTAAGCAGGTTCTGAAAGTTAAGCACCTAAGTAGACTCATTACCATGATGGGGCTATTCACATGCTTGAGCAGGAGGATTAAGTCCTCAGCGCCTTACAGGACTGAGCCCCATGGGAGCAAGACAGAACACAGCCATTTAGTCTGTAGCATTCTTCACCTACGTTGAACCAAAACATTATCTCACAGGCAAAATTCCTTTGGGGTTCCCTGCATTATGTACTCCAGTCTCTAAATATCACAGCTACCTAGCTTTATACAACACATAAACATCCAGCCTGTTTGACTCTAGGAGCCAGTTCTCTAGTTGGGGAAGCTGCATCAAGAGTCTACATGCCAACCATATTTCAATAACTTTGTTGGCATGAAAGCATATTCCCCTGTTGCCAAAGCAAAATCCATCAAGCATTCATCCAGATGCCTTTTACTCTTTAAATCATTCTGTGCTGTCAGAGCTTGTCTGTCTAAAGTAACAGAATGATCCCCATCTCTCTCCTACCCAGAATGTGTGGAGCTTAAGGCTGGGTGAGGTTGGGGCAGTGTTTTGACTATACATCAACCAATCTAACAGGGTGAATTTCTTGATCCAATTCCAAACTAGGTTTGTTTCTTAATGAGGGAACAATTTGAAGTACCAACTGTGAGAGAGATTTGTGTGCTGTGTGTATTTGTATATATTCCTCACTAACACTGGGTGGAAACAAACAAGACAGTAGCCTGCAAGTCACCTGCCTGTCAGTTTGGTGGCCGCCAGATGTTCATCCGATCCTGCCATGGGACGAGTGGCTAGCTGCTACTGGACATGTCATCCGGAGAAGGTCGGCAACACAGTGCGGTCTAAAGCTGGTCCAGCGGGCTACTGTGCACCCTTCTGTTAGGTCTCCATGCAAGACCATGGTGTCAGCAAGGATTGGGCCCAGGAGCAGCGGCCCCTGGCCACCTGTCAGCTAATAATGTGGCTGGGAGGATGGGGACAGATCCATGGCACTCATCTACACTTTGGCCCCTCCTCTTCCTGAGCACACCCCCGCCCCCAATGTTTATGTGGCCCTTGGAGCGTGTACAAATTTTCAAAGTGGCCCCCCAGGATAGAAAAGGTTCTCAACCCCTGGTAAGAAAATGGGACTTTAGCACAGCACAACTGCTTCATGCTAGTCAACCAGCAGAACATCTAGTTGCTCAATCACACAGGCCACAATATCCAGTGGTAAAGCCCATGGAAAGCTCTGCATGGTAAACTCCCTGCTCATGTATTTGTGTCTGTGTGAACACTTTGTGCTTGCCTGGGATAATATCTTTATCCATACATGTCCCAAACATCTGGGAAACCTCTTCCACAGATCCCCATGAAGTGTTGAATAAAACACTTTCAAAGAGGATTAGTACTACGAAGTATGTTTGTACCACAAGGTAGTTAGCTTGTTAGTGTGGATGTAGCCTATGAGATGGACACAAAATAGTTCAGATGATATCTTCTAATGGACCAACTTCTGTTGGTGAGAATATGCAGGCTTTCAGACCATGCAGAGTCCATCCTCAGGATGTAAAAATCCAGAACTATAGAATGCCATTTATTATATGCCTAAGGAAGGGCCCCGTGTGACCCCAAAGTTACCAACGGAAGTTGAACCAATCAAAAATATCATCTGAACTACCCTGTCTCCATCTCTTTGATTGGGAACAACATGGCAACCACACACTTTATATAGCCTAAGAGTAATTTAAAACTATTCCCTTTGATGTTGACCCATTTACATCCAGGAATGGAATTTTTAACTGTATCTTACCTTTCTTCAGAGTCCATAATTAAATCCCCATCCCCATGGGGTACTATATAACAAGTGACAGTTCAGTCTGAATCTGAAAGAGATCAACACTTGTGCAGCTGACAGAAGCCCAGGAACCCACGTTGACTGTGTTTTCCCCACTGGTGGCAATGGAGTGAACACAGGTCCCTGCATAAGTCATATGCACTTGAAAGCAGGTAATGCAGGGGTGGGGAACCTCAGACCCAAGGGCCAAATGTGGCCTGTGGCTATTTGTCCCCTCTCCAGTGCCTGGATCTGTCCCCTAGATCCAGTTCCTAACCCCAATTACTGAAAAACCGCTCAGGGTAAGGGAGCAGAAGTGAGGGCATGCACACAAGGGTAGATGACAGATCTCACTAGTCCATAATCCGGACCCTCCTCTTCATGAGTGCACCTGTTAAGTAGTCCCTGCCCCCTACTTCTATGCAACGCTTGCAGCTTGTACTAACTTTCAAAGTAGTCCCTCAGAGGGAAAAGGTTCTCCACTGCTGCCATATAATCACTTCTCATCTTCAGTCAAAAACAGAGAACTGAAGGAATTTTCTCCCATGCATGAACGATAGATGGAGAGATCGTTCCTTTTCATGTCCATGCAGAGATGACTGGCGTCCTTGACCACATTTTTGCTTGCTGAATTGCCTTGAAGTCCTCCTTTTAAAAGCTAGAGGAAGGAGGGTGTGCTTTGTGGGATGCAAGAATAAAATATCCATCTGCTTCATTCACGGTGTCCTTGAAGTAACAACATTCCTAGCCCTCAGAGAAGGATGACTTGTAATCTTCACCAGGACGGAAAGACTTACCTTGGAGAAATGAAGATGACTTTGCATTTCACGCTGACAATTACCAGTATAGATGGTCCTCAAATGAGCAAAAGAATGGAAAGAAACAAGTTTGGCTGGCCGTTTGAAGTTCAGGAGACTAGTTTATTTTAGCAAATGGCCACTTTACTAAGGAATAGATTTTAAAATTCTCATGACTAATTTTCATTCTTTTTAGTATTTTCAGCATTTAAAGGGGTTTTACAATCCTTACTTTTTTTTTTTTATTTATCAAATATTTATACCCCGCCTCTTCTACTCACAGCAGCTTGAGGCAGCTAACAATCAGTAAAACAAAAATACAAAATACAATAATAAAAAGATTTAAAACATTAATAAAATATTAATCAAACAATGCACACTGTGCAATTAAAACGGGGGGTAATAATCAACCCATACCACCCTAAATCACACCCACCCATCCCCCATCTCCCTCACCAAATGCCTGGTGGAACAGTCAGGTCTTGCATTTTTGTCAAAAGGAAGGGAGATCCTGAGCCAACCGGGCCTCTGCTGGAAGGGAGTCCCATAGCCTAAGTGTGGCCACCGAGAACGCCCTCTCCATAGTCGTACCCTGGGATACCCAGGGAGCCTCCAGGAAGGCACCCCCAGCCAACTGCAGGGGCCACTCCAGGGCCTGGGGAGTGAGGTGGTCCCGCAGGTAGGCGGGGCCCAGGCCATTTAGGGCTTTATAGGTCAAAACCAACACCTTGAATCAGGCTTGGAAAACTATAGGCAGCCAGTGCAGAGAATGGAGCACCGGTGTCATGTGCTCGTGGTGACCCGTCCCTGTAAGGAGGCAGGCTGCCGCATTCTGCACCAGCTGCAATTTCTGGACTGTCACCATGGCCATGTAGAGCGCGTTATAATAGTCCAATCTCGAGGTAATGAAAGCATGGATGATAGTGGCCAGGTCGGAGGCGGAGATATACGGCCAAAGCCGTCGCACCAGATGTTATTGGCGAAATGTGCTCCTCACCACAGTGTCCACCTGGACATCCAGGCAGAGCCAGGCATTGAGGAGTGCTCCCAGACTGTGAACCTGGGGAACCAATGGGGGATGAACCCCATCAATAACAGGTGACGTCATACCCATCACCTTATCCACTAGCATTACCTCCATCTTGTCGGGATTCAGCTTCAGTCGGCTCGCCCTCATCCAGTCCCCCACAGCCAGCAAGCATTGGCTAAGCACCAAGACTACACGGTCTGGGTCGGATGAAAACAATGAGGTAGAGTTGGGCATCATCAGCATATTGATGACACCGAACATCAAACCTTCTCATGACCTTGCCCACCGGCTATAAGTACATGTTGAACAGGAGAGGGGACAAGATGGAACCTTGTGGGACTCCACATGAGAGGTCCCGGGGAGATGAAGAACAATTTCTGAGCACCACCCGCTGAGTTCTTCTGGACGGGAATGTGTGGAACCATTCAAGAACAATTCTGCCTACACCAGCCTGGTCCCGCAGGCAAGTCACCAACATCTCGTGGTCAACAGTGTCAAAAGCAGCCAACAGATCTAATAGAATCAACAGGGTTGATCGACCCTGGTCCAATTCTCGTCGGAGGTTGTCGACTAAAGCCACAAGCACAGTCTCGTACCAAAAACTGGACTGTGAGGGATCCAGAAAACTGATGCCATTCAGATGCTCCTGCAACTGCCAAGCCACAACCTGTTCAATAATTTTCCCTAAAAAAGGAAGATTAGAGACAGGCGATAACTGGTGACGGCGTTAATGTCAAGCAATGGGTTTTTGAGCAGAGGCAGCACCACCGCCTCCTTGAGGCAGCTCGGCACTCTGCCCTCCCAAAGGGAGGCTTTGACCACCTACGCCAGCTACGGCCCTAACGTCTCCCAGCTGGCCTTAACCAGCCAGGACGGGCACGGGTCCAGTTCACAAAAAGTGGCTCTGACAGCCCCAAGAACATCCTCTGTATCAGTGGGCGACACCCACTGTAACTGATCCCATGAAACAAGACAAGGTGGGGCTTCCACAGCCTCTGGTTCTCCCATTGTGTGGCATCGAAATCACAGTGAATCTGGGAGATTTTGTCTGTGAAATAGTCAACAAACAAGTCACAGTGGGCATTTGATGGTTCAGGTTCCAGGTAGAGGGAGGCTGACTGACCAGCCCCCTCACCACCTGGAAAAACTCCGCTGGACAGGACTTCACAGATGCTATAAGGGTAGCAAAGAATTCCTTCTTTGCTGCCCACATAGTCATGGCATAGGCTCGTAAACTAGCTCTCTGTCGCATTCGGTCAGCTTCAGTACATAATCGGCACCACCATCGCTCCAACCGCTTAGTTCACCATCATAACAAGCTTGTGAGATAAGTCATTATTATTCCCATTTTACAGATGGGGAATTGAGGCTGAGAGACAGGGTGATAAACAAAATAGTGCTGTGTTCAGGCTGTGAGTGTCGTGTGCCACTCATCTGCATTGGTAGATGTTTGCATGGCACCTAATAGATGGATGTGGGTGTTTGTTGCCCACACTCACAGCCCACACCAGGGCCCTATCTAGTCCCCTTCCACTGGACTCCTCCTAGAAGAAGTGCAGTGGGAAGGGGACCATTGCTGGCTGCATCCCCAACGCTGATCTATTTCAAGCCTGGACCCAGCTTGAAATAGACCTGGTGGGGAGGGACCCTTGCTGGGGAGCACAGCACTACTATCTCCGGCAAAGATCCCGTCAATTTCAAGCTGTGAAGTGGCTTCCCAGCTTGAAACAAACAAACTGGCGCTGGTAAGTTTCAAGCCAGGAAGCGCTTCCCCAGCTTGAAATAGATTTGGGGGGGATTGCTGTGTGGAAGCGCATTGCTACACCCTCCCACAGCAATTCCCTATTAGATGGCAGGAATACATGTTGGTCCAGGGGCCAACATGTGTTCCTGCCTTAGCCTGCGCGATGTCCTTCTCAAATTTTTTTTTTTTTTAAACTCTGATTTTATTTTTGTTGTATATAGTACAGAAATGTAATTTACAATTTGGATACAATACTGAGTTACATATGCATATTGTTTATATATTCCATTGTCCGAATTATATCTTCAAGTTAATAAACTTTACTTATTGACTTAAATTATCATTATTTGATCTCTCTGTTTTATACCCACTCCCCTCCCCGTGTCACTGTGTGAGAGAGAGAGAAACAAAAAAAAACACCAGCAGCCCTTTACAGTTATTATTTCCCAGGTATTAATTTACGTTACACACTTTTTACATGTAAGTATGAGGTTTTTCCCTGAATGTCACATTTAGACTGTCCTTCTCGATTTTGAGGGTGCCGCTGTGCAGGGGGACATGGACCAGGAACACGTGTTCCCGCTCTGTATCCACCTAATAAATTGACAAATAGCCACCCATTTGTGGGTGGCTATTGTTTTGTTTGTTATCACCCGCTGTGACTTGCCCAAGGCCACCCAGTGAGTTCATGGCTAAGATGGGATTTGAACCCTTGTCTCCTGGATCCAAGGTCAGGCTACCAGTGCTAGAATTGCCATCTGGTTGGTTTTTCTATTAATTTATTGGTATAGTTTGAAATCTTTGTCAGCCCAAATGTTTCTCAAATATTTAGCAAATGTCAGACTCAAATGTTTAATAATGAACTATTTAAAATTGGCATGAATGAACATATATAAATCTAAGCAAATTAATAATGACAAGTTCCCATTCCTAGGCCAATTGGCCACACTAGCTACTAGTGGCTAGAATGCCCTCCTCTTGATTGCCTATCTCCAGGCCCAGCCTTGTCTGAGGTAAATCCTGGACCCATAGTAGTAGTAGAGTTAGAACTTTTCCCTGTGGATTGGATAATGATCCTCCAGTTTCTGGAATGTTGAGAGGCTTGTCCTTGTGAGCACTTTTGGGAGGCAAGTGTCACCAAACTCACTTTAATCTCTCTTGTATTTCTCATGAACAAGATAGGTTTAAATGAGGATAAAGAGGGGAGTACTTACCTCTCTAATCAAAGTAGGGAGGAAGGCTCCTACTCCAGCAGGCTTGCTTTTCTGTACCAGAAGGAGGTAATTCCCTCCCTCCTCTGCTGTCTCAGAAAACCTGGGCACTTCCTCATTTTGTATTTCCCTCCTAGTATAGTGTTTCTGCTTCACTGACAGTTTGTTATTCCAGCTCCCTCTGGTGGCAGTTACCAAGGTGGGAGATCGGGGGAGCGAAGGAGCTATTTAACCCCTGGTTCTCTGTACTTCTAGAGGTGGAAACAGACATGATGCTAACTCCACTTTAACACTGTTTTAACATTTCTTATGCATGTTTTGGTGCCTTATGCTGCCCTGCAACATGCATAAGAAATGTTCATGTGGTGTTAAAGTGGAGTTAACATCATGTCTGTTTTCACCCAAAGAAGAGAAGCAGAGGTGGGTAGTACTAGTTACCCCAGAAGAATTTTCTTGTTAGTATGCTTTTGAGAACAACTCCTAGGTGAAAACCAGATGACCGGCAGCCCTAGACCGGACTGGGCTGTCCTGTCACAAAAATAATTGACAAAGGAATATGCATCACATGTTATTCAAATCAAAGAGAATTTGTGTACCCAGCCCTCCACTGAGCACTGCAGAGAAAATTAAGTGGTTTTTTTTTAATTGGGTGAAATTAAGATATCTTATTTTTTTTAAAAGACAGAGCACTGCCTCTGAGATAAATGTTTAATTACATTTTAAAAACAATTTAGTACATGTAATAACAACACACCAAAAACCAGCCTCCGTACACAGCTATAATTCAATCAAGGTATAATCTACATAAAAAAAAAAACTCTGAGAAATTGGCATTGAAGGAGTTAGATGGCAGAGATGTAATTACTGTAAAGATGGGCTCCTATTGTATTAGTAGGATTATTTTTAGAAGGACTGGAAGAAATAATTTAAAGAAAATTACTTTTTTATGGCCATAAGAAAAATAGAATTTAATATCTATAGTTATAGGAGAAAGGGGGGGTGGGGGTGGAAAATCTCCACTGTGACAGATAGAATTCGAGGCAAAATAGTTTTGCTGGATAATTAAGTTTATTTGTAGAGCCTCCAGCTTATAATTTAAAGGAGACAGAAATTCTCTCCCACTCTAGAAAACACCTCTGTCTCCTCACGGCAGGAATAGTAATAATCTATCGCTTCTCCTGGAATATCTGTCTGCTTGGTAGCCAATAAGACCTCTTTTAGTGCCATTAAGACCATGATTTCTAGACACAGTAGCAAAAATGCAGATGGAAAAAAGAGTTTCTAATGTGGCTGGGCTGATTTTATTTGTGTTGCAAGAAGCAGCTTTGGTTTCATGATTCATCTGGAAGGAAGAGGACGTATCCCCCCGCCGCCCCGAATTCAATATGGGGAAGGGGGTGGGGGGGGGGAAAGCCAGGGAAACCGTATAATCTGTAAACCAGATGCTTTCTGTTTTACAAACACATATGGCCAAGTGGGCTTGACAACACCACTCAAGAATTGCTACTTTATAAAAGGCTCCTTACCCCCTAAGAACAGTCATCACAGCTGCCAGAAAAGATGTGCTATTTCCAGGGCAGAGCGAAAAGGGACACATTAGCTTGGTGTTTATCACTGGAGGCCTGATCCAACAGAGATGCCAAGTGCCTGCCTCCAGAGAACAAGGACTCACATTCTGGTGTCAGCGAGTTGCACAGGAGTTGAGGTCAATAACATGGAAGGGTTCAGAGGCCAGTGACATAACTTGGTTTAATAAGGCCCTGGGGCAAGACAGATTACTGGGCTCCATACCCACCAGGATGAGGGGACAGGGCAGAGTCAGGGATGAGGAGAGGCCAGAGCACTGGAGTAGGCTGGAGCTCGGGGACATTTGGGGAGGGGAGCTGTGGTGGCAGCGGGGGGAAGGTAAGGCACTGGAGATAGCATAAGTGACTCGTGAGGGGCCATGGGGGCACATGCCTTCCAGATTTTCAGAAGCCCTAGAGGACCCGTCTCCCCAATCCTGTGGACCCACCACCACCACTATTGACAGTTACCATACCTTCCCTTTAAAATAGGATACTTATGAAAAAAACATGGTGCAGGGCTGCATTTGTTCAATTGCAGCCCTGCAACATGTATTTTTATAAGCATCCTCTTTTAAAGGGAAGGTATGGTAATCCTACCTATGGGGGATAGAGTGGCAGATGCCAATAGACATGGCACCACCTCCTGGCTCACTGGGGAAGGCACAGGCAACTCTGGAAGAGATAAGGAAGGACATTGATTTCCTGATAGGGCTAGTCCTACTGGGCCCACCTGAAAGTCTCGACCTTGGTACAGTGGCCCCACTTGCAGCTACGCCCCTGTCAGACGCCAAAAGGTCAGTCCAGAAAAAGCATCTACCCAAGATACAGCCAGGGTCAAGCATCAAGAACATAGCTAGATTTGAATAGGCCCCAGTGCAGAAAATGGAATGGGCACCCCTGCTGGAGCAGCTGGTTCCAGTGTTCCCATGCACTCTACATGCATATGCATGTGCTGCGCTGCTGCCACCACCGCCGGCTTGGGGGGGCCAGTGCAGCTGCACTAAGCTACATCCCTGTCAAGCACTTAAGCCAGAGTCTGGAAGCCAATAAGCAAAGTCTAGAAGGCAAAGCTTGTAACCATTGGATTGTTCTGGCCAAACTGTCACCTGACCTATGACGTTTTATACCTAACTGTAGCCAATCAGAAAAGAGGTCACTAAGACCATGGCCACACCTGTGGCGGCATGCAAATTTTGACTCCTGCAAGCCAAAATCTGCATGGAGTTTGGCCAGTGTGAAAGCCCCCCCGTGTGGCTTTGCCAGAGATCACCCAGAAGAGTACAGAGCAGGAAAATCCAGCTCTGTACTCTTCCAGGTGATCTCCAACAAAGCCGTGCAGAGGGGCTTTCACACCGGCCAAACTTCATGCAGATTTTGGCTCCCGCAGTTTCTCCCGGAGCCAAAATCTGTGTAGGGCCAGCCGCAGGTGTGAATGTGGTCTAAGACAATCAGACAGCTGTGAAATGGCCTGTCTGATTGAGCAACCACAAGTTCCCAAAGGCAGAAAGACTTGCCATTCAAATTGTTACTGTGCTAGGACATGTGTGCTAGCTTCATAGGTCAGGATGACTCTCTTCAATGATTGCTAGGCCATAACTTGCTAAGTCTAGACCAGGGGTGGGCAAAATGTCTTAATCCCAAGAGCCGCATCCATTTACCACAATGGGGCCAAAGAGCTGCATGTAGCTCTAGAGACACAGCTTGCCTACTTCTGGTTTTGACTGTCTTTTCCCTTCTCCCATGTTTTCCCCTATACCTGGAACTCCCTCTCTGAACACATTCACTCTGCTCCCTTCCTCCCTCCCTTTCAATCTCTCCTAAAACCTACCTCTTCCATCAGACTTTCCCTACCTCCACACCCCCCATAACCTGCCCACTGATGCTCCCTCTACTGCCCTGT
>QEPC01002647.1:1003464-1017792 GCA_003113815.1 Sphenodon punctatus
GGACACAGCGCCCCATTGAAATCAATGAAATAAATCCGGTACCGGTATACCGGATTTAATCCGGGAATCCGGTTTTCAGAGAACCGGTAACCGGTAAATCCGGTAGCTGGTAATGGGCCCGGGGTCCCACCTCTAGTAGATAGAGAAGAGGAGAGGGCCAAGGATGGAGCCTTGGGGAACCCCGACTGAGAGGGGTAGGGAGGAGGAGGGGGAGGAGTTAGGAAGAGATACATTGAAGGAGTGGTCAGAGAGGTAGGAGGAGAACCAGTCAAGGACAGAGTCCCGGAATCCAAGGGAGTGGAGCGAATCAAGCAGGAGCGAGTGGTCAACAGTGTCAAAGACAGCAGAGAGATCAAGGAGGACAAGAATAGAGTAAAGGTGGTTGGATTTAGCCAAAAGAAGATCGTTTTGCTATTGACTTAAGTGGGTGCAGGCATAGCAAGTCCTGCCTCAGAACTAGAGGTTGGGCTAGGTGGCTCTTGAGGTCCCTTCCTGCCCAATGGTTCTATGGGTGCTTTTGGACATTGCATAAATAAATGCAGCTTGAAAAGCTTGCCAATGCACCACATGGGGATCTGAGGGCAGGGTTAACTTACAGCACCTCCCTTTGGAAGGAAACCCGGACAGGACATGACAAAGTCAGAGGATATAGGGCAAAGGGTATGTCACACCCCTTTCTGACATAACTCCATCCCTTACAGAGCATCATGACATCACAATGCTCTGCAGGATGTGGGGTCACACATCAGAAAGTGGGCAGGGCAAGAGGCTATCACACCCTTTTGGACATAACTCCATCCCTCACAGAGCATCATTATGTCACAATGCTCTGCAGGTGGTGGTGGAACCATATCAGAAAAGGGTGGGAAAGTTTCTATGGACCACCTCCTTCCTGACATGGTTGCCTCAAGAAGCCCTGATTTCTCTGCATCCTGGCTGTCCTAGAGAAACTGGAGCTTCTTTGGTCAAAAGTCAGAATCTCCAGGAAAGCCCAGAGAGGTGGCAACCGGGGGAAGTGAGCTTCACCATGGGCTTTGTGGCATGAAGTGACATGGGGCAGGTGGGGGTGAGGAGAGACTTTTCAGGTTGTAACCACCAGGCTACCATGTAGTACACCAAGTCCAACACCACAAAGCAGCCAGTGGAAACCCCCTCATGGGACTACCTGGCATGTAGTGCTTTTCGCGTTGTGTCTGAAAGCACCCTTGTGGTGTAATCCCCTCTCTATTGAAAGAAGTCAATGGCTCAGCACCCATTGATTTTCATGGGTGAGGATCACACATATCAGCTTTGAGCCATTCCCCAAGGCACTGGTATGTGTTCCCCCAATGCTGGATGAAAGGGGCTCTGTGCTGCAAATGAGAGATCATCACCTTCACCATGTTTGCACCTGGGTAATGGGAAAAGGTCTATCATTCAGATTTTTTTCCTCAGCTGCTAAACTCATTTCCTTTCAGCCTTTAATGACTTTGAACGATGAGTGATGCCAAGAGAAAGAAAGCCACCTTGGGGCAATAAAAAGGATACCTGAGATGCCTCCCTTTTGGAGCACAGTCAGCTCAACATGGGGAAAAGCAGCACTTGCAAAGTGTTAAAAACTCCCTAAGGACTTGTTCACATGAAATGGATACCACCCAGGGTAAATAACCCACAGCACAGGTAAGATTATCCCTGGGTAATTTAACCAGTTTCATATGGACAATGGACATGCCTACCTGGGAGTAAATTAACTCCTGTCTTATATTATGGAATGAGTCCATTCACATAAAACATTGTTGTGTGGTAGCTTTTGCCCAAAGCCACATTACCACACTTTACTCCAAAGGGGGTTGGTTTGTGTTTGTGTTTGTGTGTGTGAGAGAGAAGAGTCTAGGGTTGTGTGTTGTAAGTTGCCCTGAGTAAGAATTACCAAGACTAACATTTTGTGTGACGTGATAACATGGAGCAGATTATTAGTAAACACCCAGGTAAGAGTGGCCACACGAAGTAGTTAAACCCCCCAGAGTAAATAACTCAGGGGATGCTCACCCCAGGTGGGCTCCATTTCGTGTGAACGTCACATGCCCTAACCATGCACCGCTTGCTCCCAAGTTTGCTTGGGTGACCCCATTTTGAGATTTAAATATAATCCCACAAGTCTAGACAGCAAAGCCATGCAAAATATATCAATAGAGATTGTGACCCTATCTATACATGGCATGCCCCTACTGGGGGGCGTGACTCATCGTTTGGGAACATCAGTCATACACTGTAGCAAAAGCATCACACTGGGAGCACAGCAGATTGCAGTCCTTGGGTGACCACTGAGACTCTGTAACAACCATTTGTCACTTCTCCAGTAATAGCTTCTTGCAGGTCAGCTAGTGCTCTTTGGACGATTATACAAAGATGAATTTACAGCTTCTGGAGTGTTTTACAGGCCCAGTTCAGACGATATGAGACCTTTTTGCTAGCGATCTGAAGCCGCCAGCATATCGATTAGGATAAATGCCCATCCAGATGCTGTGTTACAAAGCGTGGCCAGCACTCTAGCTGGAGATTTCCAGTGTAAGCAGAATTTCAAATTGTTTCAAAGAGGCCAAAAGTTCGGGGGGGGATGAGGTAAGGTTAGCAGGGCAGATGTTCCAGTAGCTAAATATATTTCTATTCTCTCCAGAGGCAAATAAAAACTATCGAAGCGCTTTGCATGGCGCTGCCTTGCCAAATGAGGGAATTACCTTTTCTCCCATTACGGACATTAACCAAGAGGCACAATAGTGCTTACATTTCCAAAGTGTGAATTTTGGTGTCAAGTCATTAGCATTCAGACACAAGGTTTTACTTACTGTTTCAAGTGACCAGGATGGACTGTTTCAAGTGACCAGTATGGATTGGAAAGACAAAGAAATTTTCAAAAAAATCTTTCTTTCTACAGTCCCACACATGGGGAACAAAATTCTGCTCTATGCAACTGAAGAAAAAAAAAATCCACAGGTATATTGTTCTTTTACGTTGACTGTTTTACGGCATGGAGAGTAACATGTGTGAACTTCCATAGTGGGTGCTGCTTACACATGTTGCAAAATGGGCGGGAATACCCACTGCTCTGCTAATAGAAGCCCCTGATTTGTCAGGTACCTGGGTCAGGCCCTAGTCGGAGTCGGGTGCTGCTGAGTCTGTGTAGAGCAATGGAACTCAGAAGGTGAGACTGGAGCAGGTCTGGGTCTAGGCATGAATTTGAACACACGCGTGCTTCTTTGTCAGACTGCTTGGACACTTCTGATTTCCCATGTGTCCTCTATATAGTGCCAGACAGCAGCCAATGAGAGAGCCAGTGGTGCTGAGCAGTCAAGCCCTGGGATGTGATGCATTTGCAGGAGTTGAATACTGCTGCTAGGTTGGTCAGCTATGCAAATTTTAGAGGACACTTATGAGAAATACAGGTTGCAGGAACGCATTGGCTCTAATGCAGCCCTGCAACCTGTATTTCTCATAAGTGTCCTCTACAATTTGCATAGCTGGCCACCCTAATTGCTGCTCTGTTGCTGTTCCTAGTAGCAGAAGCCGGGGCACCCACTCTTAAGAGCCCTGGGTACCAGGATGTCCCTGACAGGACCCAAGGGCTCTGGCCTGTCAGGCTCAGCTTGCTTTAGGAGCCCACCCAGCCCACCCTTTGGATTTAGGCCAAGTTGGGCTCCCTGGGCAAGAGGTTCCACTGCTGCAGAATGCTGTGCCATCACATTTCTTCCTGAGGACAGGGTTAAGAAGCCATGTCCCCTGCCCCCCACGGAGCACTGTGACATCAACGTGCTGCATGGAGGCAGGGACACCCTGTTACACTGGGCCTGGGAAAGCCAGGGTGCATTTGGACTGGGCTCAGGTAGGTCCTGATACAGTCAGGCTCTTTGAAGCCCAGGGAGGGCTATACCCCATTTGGATCCACCCTGGCTTGGGCTTGAGGCTGATGAAGTCTTACAGCTGCTGCCAGCAGCACCCTCAGGCAGAAACCAGCAAACCGAAACAGGCCTGCTTCCTGCCAAGGCCCACCGCACTTCAGTGCAGGCAGAGCTAGCCTGCTTCCTGATCAACACATGGGGGAGGGCAGAATAACCCCTCCCTCCTTATCTCCATAGCAAGTTGATGTTCCCCATGTTACTTTGCCAGGCTGGATCCCTGTCTGCTATCGAGTAGCTGCTGCATGTTCAAGAAGCTACATGATTGATAGCTTGCATCCATTCCACACCCAGAACTGCCAGCACAAGTTGGAGCTGGTGTTATGTCTGTCAACACCCTCTGGAAGAGACCTCTTTATCCAATTCCCACTCACCCAGAGGTGCTGCTTATCTCTGCTAGTGACAGGCAGCATCAAAATGTCCTGGGGCAGCTGCAGGGGCCGGGTGAGAGGAAAGAGTGGAGCGAGAGACCAATGCTGCTACTGTGGCTGGGCTCTCGTGCTCTTCTCTTCCCCACCACCACCCCTTGCAGCCTCTTTCTACTCTTGGCTTAGTGCTTCACCAGAGAGTCTGAAGAAGGCATTGTCTCCCACAGCCATGTTGGTCCACAGGTAACACCTGCACCAGCAGATGAGGGATCCTCCAGCCACACCAGTGCCAGTCCACAGGCAGCACCTGCACCAGCAGAAGAGGGATCCTCTGGGCACATGTCATAAGAAGATACTGGGCTACATGTAGACTACAGGTCTAATAAATATGTAAAGGTAAAGGTTAAATATGTATGTAATGTGGAAGCTGAGAACTGGAAACTGACTTCATGCAATGGAGAAAAGCAAAGTCATGCCGAATGTGTATTCAGAGGAAGCCTAAAATACCTCTGCAGACACTAGCCAGAGACCATTGAATTGCAAATGGATTTCTTCCTGTGGATGTGACTGAAAGCACACAGTCACCGGCAGGAAAATCAGACAAAGGACCCTGAAAGGGTACCTAATGAGGGGAGACAAGACAAAGAGAGAGCAATCTTTTTTCTCTCAGTTGGAGGAGATCAGCCTATCTTACCAGCCAGAGAAGGGCTTGGCCAAAGGAACTATGAAGTAAGGCTTTTTGGAAACTCTAGGACTGAGACCCACCCAAGTTTCCACCGCTGGCTGTGACATGAACTGAAATACCCGTGGACCTTGATTAGGGTAAGCCTAAATTAGGAGAACCCAAGTACAAATAGGAATGCATTATTGGTTATGTTATTTTGGTTTCTGCACTCTCGAGTATAATCTTGTACTGCATGCTTTGTGATTCATTCATTAAACTTTTTTACTGAACTTTATATGGTCCAGTGGAATTACTAATCCTAACATTGGCGAGACACAGTTGGGGGTTAATTCTGTGTTTACAAATTCAGACGAACCTAGAGAGAGAGAGTCTGTGCTGGGAAATTCTGTGGCTGAAAAGGTGACAAGAAGGTTCCCTCTTGCAGGGTCAATCAATTCTAGTGAGAAAGCTGATCCGGCGAGAGCTGCAAGCCAGGGAAACTGAGTCACAACAGCCTAAAATGGGGTACTGAGCCCCCAATCCCATGACAGCACACCAGCACCGGTACTGCCTGCCCTTTTACCATAAAGACTGTGGTGCTCTGGGATGGAACAGAAAGTTCTGGCCACTTCCTCTCCTCCCTTTATAAGCGGATTCCAGCATCATTGGCTTACCACCTCACTCCCCCGGCTAAGCCTTCTGACCTGCCTTCCTTTCCTCTTCACTCCCCCTGCCCCCTTGCTCTCACAGCCTGTTGCTGTTGTCTGCCCCCTGCTCTGTTGATGCGTGTGCTAACGGCTCACCTGGATTTGACCTATGCTCCTACTATGCATCTGCCTGATCCCACTGTTGGTGCCCATGCTAACTGCTCACCTAGATTTGACCTGTGCTCCTACTTGACTATGCCTGTGCCTGACTACACTGCTGATGCTCGTGCTCCTCCCCACCTGGTTCAGGCCTCATTGACTCCGCCACCGCTAGACCCTTACAGGCATCAACCTTGGGCAATCTACCAAGATCCCTCCTGCCAGTTCCCAGCTCTAGAGCACTTCAACAACTGGTCGTTGCGGAGGAGCACTTCTCTTCAGAGAGAGCCCTCCCTGCCGCCCTTGTAGAGCTAGCCTAACCCATCTCTTCCCCAGAGACATTCCCTGAGGCACCAGTCCTGTACTCCTCACCAGAGGCAATTTCTGAGGGGCTAGTACCCCTCCCCACACGGTCATCTACTGGAGACTAGTTAATGGTCCACCTGCAGATTGTGATCTACCTCTTGAATGTCACTGCTGCTCTAGGAATTTGTCCAACTCTTATGTAGTTTCATTTGACAGGAATGGATGATGCATTGCTGAACAGCTGCCATTTCCCACCCCAGAAGTGACCGCAATCCATTGGTGAGCAGAATAGTTCTTAGAAACGTGCATAGGCCATTCTTGGGCACAAATTCAGCTAAACGTAGTCTAGCATATGCCTTTGGGTCAGCTTCCACAGAGAGATAAGCAGTTCCATGGGTGTCAACGGTTCATAAAATAGGTGTCCGTAGCAAACCAACATAGCCTGTGCCAATCTGGCATTCAGTGTGACTGTAAAAAATATACCACAACATTAAATGTGCCCTTGAGGGGGCAGGAGGAAGGGCCACCAGAGCCCCTGCATTTTATCTTCACCCTGCAAATTCTGAGGCCAGCCCTGTGGCAACCCATCCTGGGGCCTAATAGGGGTTAAGTTGCAGGTAAAGATCCACTTAGCACAGGTGAACCAGGCGAGGTGGTCAGAAGCTGGGGGACATAAGTCAGGCATTTCTCAGAGGGGTAGGAACCACTAACGAAGGCAACATAGTGATGGGAGGTTCCACTCAGGAACTGCCTGAGGGTGGAACTTTCTGGGGAACAGCTAGTCATGCAGGACAGGCTGTAGGGTTCCCTGGGGCCCTTGCTATAGAAGGGGAAGAACATCAGGGCCTGTGGGGAGACAGGAAAGACATTAATCCCCCCTCACCCACCCTATGATTAACTGGAGGACCATGCATCAATAGACATGGTGGACCAAGGAGACAGCACATTGTCTGGGATCCTTGTCTTGCAAACATTTAGGACTGGGCTGCTGTTCTTTGCAGTGACTCTCAATGGCTTGCACTACGTGAGCTCTTGCAGCACAGATGCTGGATATCGACTGTGTGCACAGCCTCCCTCAGCCAGTTTTCCACAACTCCACTTCTCCATTCTTGATCTCTCTGCTGCCTTCGACACTGTCAACCACTTGCTCCTATTGGACTCACTTTACTCGTTGGGCTTCTGCAGCTCTGTCCTTGACTGGTTCTCCTCCTCCCTCTCTGACTGCTCCTTTAAAGTCTCGCTCCCTGGGTCGACCTCCTCCTCCCTCCCCCTTTCGGTTGGGGTCCCCCAAGGCTCTGTCCTTGGCCCTCTCCTCTTCTCTATTTACACCCTGTCCCTTGGCAAAATTATTGCTTCCCATGGATTCCAATATCATCTCTATGCTGATGACACCCAACTCTATCTTTCTACCCCCTCTCTCTCCTCTTCTGTCCACTCACGCCTCGTCAACTGCCTCTCTGATATCTCCGCCTGGATGTCCCGACGTCAACTCAAGCTCAACATGGCCAAGACCGAACTCCTCATTTTTCCTCCCTCCTCTTCCTCTCCCTCTAACCTGCCCATCTGCATCGATGGAGTCACCATCCATCCTGTTCTCCAAGCCCGTAGCTTGGGCTTCATCTTTGACACGCACCTCTCTTTTAAACCTTACATTGACTCTGTTGCCAAATCCTGCCGATTCGCCCTCCATAACATTGCTCGGATCCGCCCCTTTCTCTCTACCTCCTCGGCCAAAACCCTTGTTCATGCCATGGTTATCTCTCGCCTCGATTACTGCAACCTCCTCCTTGCTGGCCTCCCTCGCTCTCACCTGTCCCCCCTTATCGCAATCCAAAACTCCGCTGCCAAGGTCATTCACTCTGCCCGTCGCTTCGACCATGTGCAGCCTCTCCTCTTCTCTCTTCACTGGCTCCCCCTTCCTGAACGTATCCTGTTTAAACTCCTGGTATTCACGTTCAAAACACTCCACAACCAAGCTCCCCCTTACCTCTCGGACCTAATCTCCCTACGCACTCCTGCACGCGCTCTCCGCTCTTCCTCTGTCCCCTCCCTCACTCTCCCTCGTTTCTCCTGCTCACCTAACCGCCTTCGACCCTTCTCCCTCGCTGCCCCCCATGCCTGGAACTCCCTCCCTACCCACATCCGCCTTGCCCCCTCCCTCCGCTCCTTCAAATCCCTCCTCAAGACCCACTTTTTCCTCGCCGCCTTTCCCAATGCCTGCTAGTCGTTCCCCATATACTTACTGTCTGCCCTCCTCTGCAGACTGCTGCAACCAACCTGATTGTAACCAAGCCAAGCACACGCACCTGAGACTTCGCATCCGCCTGAATGTTTGTTTGTCTTCTCCCCTGTCTCTCCCACTGTCCCCTCTCCCTGTCTCCCCCTCCTTGTCTTTTAGATTGTAAGCCACAGGCAGGAACCGCATCTATTTCTATGTTCTGTACAGCACCAGGTCACACGACTGGCGCTATATAAATGTTTTTATAATAATAATAATTAATAACACGTTGCCCTTGGGGGTTTGCATGGACCCCAGCACTAATGTCAAAAAAATAGATGGAAAAACCATTTGACAAATGGATGCAGACACACTAAGCATTGCAACAACCTCCCAAGATCAAAGGAGGTAAACACTGCTTAGTTTCTCTTAAAGAGGGACAGGAAAATGGTCTCCACTGCTCTCCCCCTGCTCCCGTCTTTAGTCCTAAATTACTCCTTTGGAGACATTTAAAGGGCAAGCATAATGGCCAACTGCAACAGGCAAGGGGGCCTGGGGCTTCAAACCATGAAGACAGGAAAGTTTGGGGCATGGATCAGACAGGTCATTACTGTGGGATCCTCCAGTCATCTACTCTGACAGACAAGCCAATGAACATGGTCAGTAGCCATGCAGAGCGATGGATCCGGAAATCAGACATTAGGATGAAAAGTTGCCATCTCCCTCTCGGAGGAAGCTCAAAGGGCAGAGGACCACATTGGAAGGAGTGGGGAAAAGAGACTGCCATGCCCCCTTTCATTCTGATGTAACCCCACTCCTTACAAAGCATTGTGACATCATGATGCTTTGCAGAGGGCTGGGTCACATTGGAAAGGGGGCAGGGAAAAGAGGCTGTCACACACACACACCCCACCCCCTTCCTGATGTAACTCTGCGGCCCTTTGCAGAACATGCTCCACTGGGATGGGGCCATGTCAGTAAGTGGGTGGGAGAGTCCCTATGGACCGCCTCCCTTTGAAGGCGGTCCGGCCCATTTAGAAGCCACTGCCACCATCCCCCAGCGCTCACCTGGTGTTACTGTTGCCACTGCCACTGGTGCCATTGCCACCGCTCCAGAATCCCGGCCTCGCCGAGGAGCCATGCTGCCCGCCCCCCAGGTACTATATTCCCCCTCCCCCACTTGTAGGAGGGGACGAGGCCAGGGCGCATGGCCAGGACTTCCAGGCCCAGCACAGCCAAAAGCGGCCTGCCGCCCGGCCCGTTTAGAAGCCGCCGCCACCATCCCCCAGTGGCTCACATGGCATTGCTGTTGCCACTGTCACCGTTGCCGCTGCCACCGCTCCAGGATCCCAGCCTCACCAAGGAGCCATGCTGCCCAGCCCCCAGGTACTATCTTCCCCGCTCCCTCGCTTGGGGGAGGGGGGCGGGGCCAGGGTGCACGGCCAGGACTTCTGGGCCTGGCCAAAAGCAGCCTGCTGCCTGGCGTTGCTGCAGGTGCGTGGGCCTATCTCAGAGAGTAGAGGGCCCCATACATGCTGCAGGACATACCCTGGACATGATATTTTGCACAGGCCTTGAGGTGGGGGATCCGTTGGTGAGGGAGGTGTCAACAGTGCCTTTGTCATGGACGGATCGTTATCTCCTCTGGGCGGATATCTTGGCACGTCGGCCCCTAGGAGGGTGTGGAACCAGTTACGTTGGTTTGCCCCGGAAGGCTTATGGAACCTGAAAGGTTCCAGATAGCTCTAGGGGATGTTTCCTCTGACCTTGATGGCCGCTCACTCAATGACCTTGTGTCCATGTGGAATATCGTATTAATGGAGCCCATCGACTGTGTGGCTTCCAGATGTTCGTTCCCGAATTGCCGACAACACAGCTCCCCATGGTATACCAGGGAGCTGTGGCGGATGACACAGGAAGGGCAGCAGCTAGAGCGACAGTGGCATCATTTGCGTACTGAAGTTGACCAGTTGTGGCATAGTGTCTGGTTACGCAACTATGTTGTTGCGGCGCGGACAGCAAAAAAGGTTTTCTTTGCTGCCCTCATTGCATCTGCTAAGTCCTGCCTGGCTGAGCTTTTCCGGGTGGTGAGGGGGCTGCTCAGTCCGGCCTCCCTCCGCCTGGATGTAGAACCATCAAATGCTCGCTGCTATTTGTTTGAAGACTTTTTGGTGGATAAAATCATTCAAATTCACCACAGTTTTGATGCATCTTTTTTAGCAGATAATGGGTAAGAGGCAGTAGAAGTCCCTTTTTGTCCTGTTTTATGGGATGAGTTTCAGCCAGTGTCGCCCTCAGATGCGGGGGATGCTCTTGGGACTGTTCGAGCCACCTATTGTGAATTAGATCCATGCCCATCCTGGCTGGTTAAGACTAGCCAGGAGACATTGGGGCCGTTGCTGGAGGGGACAGTCAACACCTCCCTTGGGGAGGGCAGGGTGCCAGGCTGTCTCAAGGAGGTGGTGGTGCGGCCCCTGCTCAAGAAACTGTCTTTGGACATTGACGCCCTTGCCAGTTATCGACCAGTCTCTAAACTCTTTTTAGGGAAGATTATTGAATGGGTGGTGGCTCGGCAGCTGCAGGGGCATTTGGACCAGGTTAACTTTCTCAATCCCTTGCAGTCGGGCTTTCGTCCGGGTTATGGCATGGAGACTGTGCTTGTGGCCTTGGCCGACGACCTCTCCTGTGAGTTGGACCAGGGTCATTCAACCCTGTTGGATCTCTCGGTTGCATTTGATACCATTGATCATGAGTTGTTGGTGACTCGACTGCAGCACCAGGCAGGGATTGGCGGGACTGTTCTTGAATGGTTCCGCTCTTTCCTGGCCGGGAGAACCCAACATGTGGTGCTGGGGGAGTTTTCATCTCCCCCCTCCCCCGGGTCCTCACGTGTGGGGTACCGCAGGATTCCATCTTATCCCCTCTCTTGTTCAATTTGTACATGCAGCCTTTGGGGGAGGTTGTCAGGGAGTATGGACTGAGATGTCATCAATATGCTGATGACACCCAGCTATATCTCTCATTTTCCTCCGACTCAGGCCCAACAGTCTCAGTGCTTACTCAGTGTTTGTCTGCCGTAGGGGAATGGATGAGGGCGAGCCTCCTGAGGCTAAATTCTGACAAGATGGAGGTGAAGGTTGTGGGTAAGGCCGAGGGAGTGGTGGCCTCCATCACTGATGGGTCCATCCTCCTCTGGTTTTTCAGGTCCGGAGTCTGGGGGTGCTCCTGGACCCACAGCTCCACCTGGATGCCCAGGTGGCGACTGTGGTGAAGGGGGCATTTCGCCAGTTACATCTGGTGCGTCAGCTTAGGCTGTATGTCTTGGACTTGGATCTGGCCACAGTCATTCATGCTTTTATTACCTCGAGACTGGATTACTGCAACATGCTCTATGTGGGGCTACCCTTGGTGCTGGTTCGGAAGCTGCATCTGGTGCAGAATGCGGCGGCCCATCTCTTGACTGGGACGGGCCGACGCAAGCATATTATACCGGTGCTTCGCTCTCTGCACTGGCTGCCAATAGATTTTCAGGCCCAATTCAAGGTGTTGGTGTTTGAACTTTAAAGCCCTAAACAGCTTGGGCCCCGCCTATCTGCAGGACCGCCTCACCCTCCGGGTCCTGGATCAGCCCCTGCTGTCGGCTGGGGGCGCCCTCCTTGAGGTCCCCTGGGTTTCCGGGTGTCCACTATGAGGAGGGCGTTCTCTGTGGCTGCGCTGCGGCTGTGGCACTCCCTCCCATCAGAAATCTGCTTGGCTGCTGGCCTCCCCTCTTTCCGTAGACAATGTAAGACCTGGCTGCTCTGCCAGGCTTTTCCCGAGGGAGATGGGGTGGGTAGGTTGGTTTACGGTAGGTGGGGATCGGGTTTTATAATTGTTTTTAATTGTAATAATTACTGTTTATTTTAATGTTTAAAATGTTTTAAAGATGTTGCGAGCTGCCCTGAGATGCCTGAGGCAGGAGGGGGCGGCATATACATTTTGCTACAAATAAATAATAAATAAATAAGTGGCTGCATCCTTTTGCTCCAGTTCTGTGGAGGTATGCTTGTCTAGTCCGGAGAAACTGAGGCTTCCCCCAGAGCCAAAGAGGTGGCAGCTCTGGATGTGATGGGTAGACAGGCAGGCTGAGAGTGTAAGGCAGGAACAGGCTAGTTCCTGGGGGTAGGCAAGGCGCGCACAGGGGCGGTCCAGGAACAGATGTGACAGGGTAGGTACAAAGTGGTGGGCAGGGCAGGGCAAGACATCCAGATAGCAATAGGCCTAATGAAAAAACACTGGGTTTTATTCATCACATGATGCAATTACATTATTTTTCTTTTCATTTAGAAATTTCAAAACAACCTCTCTTGCACATGTCATTCTGAATAATTGCGACAAAGGCAGTCTCTCCTTTCCTTGGGACAGCTGTTTGTTCTAGATATTTTTTACACCTCCCAAGGTGTCCCAAGAAAGCAGTTCCTACATATTATTTTATCCTGAGTTTTGTTTTCTCGCTCGCCATGGTTAATGGATTTACAACAGTGCTTAATTTGCCCCTGGGAATTTTGGAGATTATGCAGGTGTAAATTAAGTCTGCGTGTGTGTTGGTTTCTTTTACACTTTCCTGTTGCTTTTTCAGCAGTATCCATTTGGGTCCTGTTGTGGTATATTTTTTACAGCGGTGGTCATGCTTAGGACCCCACTGGGAGGGAGTGGGGCCTCTACACCTTGCCATGGCAAAAATAGGGGCCACTGTGGGCCCACCGAAAGTAGAGAAAAGAGCAGGGCCTGGGGCGGTTGCCCTGGGGCGCCCTGTGGTAAGGCCAGCCCTGGGTTGCCATCTTTCAGCGTTTTACCCTGAGACTTGGTTTTGACCAGGAGTCTCCAGGGGAAGCCTCAATTTCTCCAGGTCAGCTGGGGGTGCTTCATAGTACCTTGCCAGTGTCACATTTGGTTTGTGTTCATGTGACAATCTGCACCAATAGGAATGAACCAGGGCAGCCACAGGTTGCTACAAAATCTCACCCCACAAAGCCCAGATTGCTGGCTTCCCCACTTCTGCAAACAGCTCCACGATTCCACATCCTCTACATTCCACTAGTCCGTTGACCACTCCTTAGGCGATGATTTGCCCACCACTCCTTGCCCCTAGTCTGCGCTGCTGTCATCCTGCCCCTTGCATCTCCCTGACATCACAGTCGCTGGTAGCTTGAAGGACGCTGGGCTCTCCTGAGCCTTCTTACCTCGAGCTAAATTCCCTTCCCAATCTCTAGGCTCTCTCTCATGGGGTGTCTTTAGACATAACATCAACAGGTGTCTGAATGTGTGTTTTGACCTTGATATGACCACCGGTTTGGTCCTGTGTTTACCATCTGGCACTGCTTAGCCCATCTTGGGACAAATTGGTGTTTTGCTCGCCCCCCAATCTCAGCACACAAGCACTGCCGCCTTGTTCCCTATGTTGTACCTGCTAACACGCCACATGATACCATTAGACACAACATTGGCCACGTGTTCAGCTGGAACACGCAAATTGTCCTTGTGATGAAATGGAGTTCACATTGCATGTTCAACGGGTGGCCAAATTGGTGTTGGGATTGTTATGGTGCTTACAACAGCCAAACACCTGCTATGGGGTTTTGACACCCGATCTTTGTTATGTCTAAAGACACCCAGTGTCTCCTCAGGGCCAGATTAAAGATATGAGGGCCTCATGTCTGACCATACTTTGGGGGCTCCTACACAGATCATCTACACACCTACTGTAACACAACTGTATGTTTAAGGAGTGGGGGAGCTAGCAGCATCATTTCAGTGCAGTGCATGCACATCAGCATCATTCCAAGAGGCCACGGGAAGCTCAGAATGCTTGGAGCACCTAAGCACTACCAGGTCCCTCAACATGGCCAGCATATTATTGACAGAGTCATTTCTGGACTGCCTTTGTGGGTCTGTGAATCTCTGAGTAGGCCAGGTACCTGGTGTTCTAGTGTGTGTATATATATATATATATATATATATATATATATATATATATATATATACACACATACAT
>QEPC01002647.1:1031085-1046692 GCA_003113815.1 Sphenodon punctatus
GAAAAACCTGCATTTGAATGTATGTGCGAATGCGCTCTCTTATAACTACATTGCGTTGTCTGCACAATACCTTGGTGTGTAATTTAGGCAGTTTGGTAATGGGCCAGGCCTTGCATTATGGCAAGTTACATGACCACTGAAATAATCCACATCATGCAATAGGCATCTAGAAAGCTTCCTCTGGATTTTGGACACGCCAGATGGAAAACACATGTTTCATACTTGAGTTCACTCTGCGGAAGAGAGACTTTTAATTTGTTTTCAGTTTTCTCAATCATCTGCCACTTTGGCATCAGACAGAGAGTTAGAACTATCTGATCCCAAAACATAGTACAATGTAGTATCATTGCAGATTCTTATACAATGCATCTAAATAGACTAGGAACCACTTATGAGTAGATCTGTTTGATCCCTTTCAGCTGCTCTTTATCCCATGATCTCCAGGGAATATGACTTTGGTTTTAAAATATAGAAAGAGGGCGGTAGTAAAGAGGAGAACGTATTTATGAAATATGGTCTCTGTTGGGTATGCCTGGACATGGGCAGCCTAGAGACAGTGAGACCTTATAGGATCAGGCCCCAGGGCCCAGGGTTAAGGCCCCTTGGGGGGTCAGTTCGAAGGGTTGGTACAACACCAGGGCCTAGAGCCGATATTAGGTTGGTTTAGCAGCACAGTGCTGGTTGGTAAGCCAAGCTGGAATCTGAGGATAGCTAATGGGGAGGTAGATAGCCCCAGTTTCCTGGTAGATCAGTTGGTCTGTCTCTGCACTAGGCAATGCAGCTCAGCTGGAAGGGTTACAGAGCCAGCATCAGAAAGACCCTGACCGTCATGCTGTGGAGCAGCAGCTATCACCCTAGAACTCTGGTTTCAGGCTCGAGTCCCTTATACCTGGCCTGTCATCAGAACTCTAATATATAGCCAGGGAGCTGAAGCTGAGAAACATGGACTTGGTAGCGAAGCCAGGATTTGAATGCAGGACTCCCAGCTCTAAGTCCAGCATGCTATCTACTGGCCTTCATTTATATACTACCAACATCCTGGCCCTCTTGGCTAAATCATAGCCATATTCCAATGCTGTCACAAAAAAATGAGTTGCCATTTGGGGCTGTATAAACCGAAACACAATGTCCAAGACTCAGGAAGTGACAGTACCCCTACACTCTGCACTAGTCAGTTTGGGGCCCCACAGTTCAAGAAGAATGGTGAGAAATTTGAAAGAATTCTGAAGACTGCAATGAAGATGACCAAGGGTGTGGAATACAATTCCTACAAGGAAAGGCTGATGGCATCAGGCATGTTGTTTAGCCTAGAGAAAAGACGATTTAAAATATTTGAAAACTGTCAATGATGCCATAAAAATTGCTCCCCACTGCCACTGAAGACAGGACAAGAAGCAATGAGTTTAAAGTTCAGGAAGGTAGGTTTAGGTAAAGTATTAGAAAACACTTCCTAGCTGTTAGAACATTTCAGCAGCAGTAGAATGAGCTTCCCAGGGAAGTTGTGGAATTCTCTTCCCTGGACGTTTTCAAGAAAGACTGAAGAGGCATCAGTCATGGATATTTTGGGTATAGGACAAAGAGGGGACTGGGAACTTTGGCCATCAGTTGCCTTGGACCAAAATCTTGCTATGGCTGAGAGCTGCAAGACACATGTGCATGTGGCACACAAACCTCTCCTGCTTTGTGATTGGCTGGCAAATCTGGTGTTCTGTGGCCCTGGCTGCTGAGATTCTGAGGAACAGCTGCTGAGACTCAGGTGCAATGAAGACAGATGCAGAGGGGTCTCCAGCCGAGATAGGGAGAGGAGGCTACAATGCCTTGGGTAGCTTTACCCTTCCCTGGGCAGCTGGGCCACGCGGTGCAGTGCATTGTGTGGGCAGTGGCAGACAGATGTTCCTCTCGCCCTGTGGCAGGGCAAACAGCTGCCTGCTATGCGACGCGTCCTTGGGAAAATTCTAGGGACGTGTCACAAAGTAACCTTATCCTGACTGGGGTAAGGCTGCCCAGGATGGGGCAACCTTCTGTCCGCCACGTAGTGAGCTTCGCAGTGGGGCCATAAGTGACGGGTGCTGCTGCCTGTTGCATGTGACCACATCATGGTCAGAAGCAGGGTTTGGTCCAGTCGGGGGAGGGAGGTGGAGCAGGACGGAGCTGGGTGCACGCTTGTTTGGCCGACACTGCAGCCTTCCCCAGCTGTGGTGATGGCTCCAACGGGGGCTGGCCCACCTGGCTTCCCCACAACCGTCTGGGTGGCTCTCTGTGCTTGCCCCGCTGTGTGGTGGCGGTGACTGCCCGCCACGGGGCCACGTGAGGGTTGGACCCATGTCACTCGTGTGGAGACACATCTTTAAGGAAGCGCCCAGCCTAGGATTAGCCCTGGACAAGGGCTACACTTGAACTGCCCAAACCACAGTTTGGCCACCTCTTGTTGAGGGTCTGCTGCTTCAGGGCAGTGGGTAAGACTAGATGCCCTGTGAAGGCTCTTCCAAATTCTAGGATTCTATCTCTAGCCTCTTCCAATGACACTTGCAATAGCCGTTGGATAAAGCATGATTTGCTTCCCAGCCCTGATGTCTGTGGAACATTGCTCCAGAGAGTTAAAAAGCCCAGGAGGGTATCGTTTTTTTTTGAAGAGATTAAACTCAGCCCTGTTGACGCAGTAAATCATAAGGAAAAGAGGCAACAGCTCCATCTTCTTTCCTGAATGAGCACATTCCACATGAGAGACAGATGAGAACGGAGGACGTGGCGAAGGCACAGGAGCAGGCGGAGTTATTTATTTATTAATTAACCAAGTGTCTGGATCTCAGAAGAAGGTGTGACTCTGGCTGTTGAAAGCTTTGAGTCAGGAGTGGCTCCTGAATAAAAGGAACCCATATAATGTACACTGCTCTTAAAATCTGATTATGGTGGGAGAAAAAGGGCTCTTTGAAAAGGGCTCTGCTGTACACAATCTGCTCCGGCTGTCAATTCAGAGCCTCTCGTGCTTCCTTTATTCACTTTCACAAAAGTATTTTGCTGTTGTCTTACTCCCGACTTTGGCCCCGCAGAGCTAATAAAGTGACGAGAAAATGAGCTGGATTCTTTTCTGGCTCATGCATCGCAACAAAATTATACGTTTGGATTTGAGGAGCTTTATTACAGATGAGGACATATGATTCAGGAAGAGGGGGGGTGGGGGGAAGAGAGAGAGCAACTTTCCAATCCTGGCTTGATTTGAAAGTTGATGGCTTTTTCCAACTCCCACACTTCTCCTCCCCAACCACAGCAGTTCTTTTTATTTGCGAATGGAACAAGGCTGACGTGGAAGGCACTGCAAGACAGTACGGATGGATCAAATGCAGTGTGGTTCTCAAACTTGGGTGTGTGGAAGGTATCCTGGGCATATGTAAAGGAGTCCGCTTGCCAAACCTGTAACTCTGCTCCAAGCTTAGGAGGAGTCCCAAAATGGTGGGGTGGAAAGAGGAGACAGAATGCAAGAAGGAAAGGAAGAGAGAGGGAGCTATGCATGTGTATGGCCAGGTATAGGTGACGCAACCTAATAGTATAAGAACCCTTCCTATAGGAGGATTGTCCAGCTAGTAGCTGGTGGGTTGGATCTGGCCCACAGTAGGGTTCCACCAGCCCGCAGCCTTAAAATCTGATTTTATTAAATATTAGTATATTTAAAATAAAATATAAATGTCCAGAATGGTGAGATGTCCCCTTCGCCGCCAAATGGCGGCGACGGGGTAATTGTCGAGCCCCCCCCCCCTTTTCGGGGAAAGGAGCGCGGAGGCAATAAGGGGGAGAGAGTCCTGAAGCCGCAGCTGGGGAGCGTGCTAGAACGCTCACCAGCGCCACGCCCCTGTTGCTGGGCAGAAGAGCACTGCATCGCACGTGCTGGAGACGTGACCCCTCCCACTTTAGGCTGGGAGGGATCACGAGGGCTGTTGAGCCTGCATTCGGCTAGACACAGGGAAAGAGTCAGCCCCACCCACCCACCCTCTAGTACTGTGGTCAAAAGACTGGTTGCCGATAGAGGGGCCAAGGAGGAATTTTGGCGATTAGCCCAATGATGGGATCGCAGGTTTTGCCTCCTGAACAGTGGTGAGTAGTTTAAATAGGTGGTTTCATAATTCGGTTTGGTCATAATTCGACAATCCAATTGGCTGTAAATAATTTAAACGACGGATAGGTAATAATTTGAAATCAGTAACATTAAGATTTGGATAATTGGAATGACTAATGTGATGAGAATGAAACGTCGCATTCTGCAGGGGTCCAGTATGCGATTGTAGGTAAATAGGAATAAGTAGGGTAGGATGAGACATCTCCTTAAGAGATGGGGAGGTGATACCCAGCGTGATGCGTGGCACAGCAGACGCTGGGGTCATGACCCTAGGAGGAGTGGTTTTCCGAAGGCTGGAAAGGGCATGCGCTGTCCACCGGACTGGGAAGCTACTTACCTTCTGGCTCGTGCCCAGGGTCGGGCTTGTTCCCCCGGTTTTTCGGCCAGAGCCTTTGTGTTGTCGAAGGGGGAACTGTTTTTGAAACGGCACTGACGCTGGAAGGCACATCCACGCCAGTGACCAAGTTAATAAGGTAGTTCATTAGCTAGCATACTGGACCCGGAATTGCCGGGCAATTTACCCATCGGCCTCTCTGGTTATTATGAATAAAGAATGCGGCCAGCTATTTAACCAAGCAATGCCTCCGTGTCTCATTGGGTGCGCCGACAAGCAATAACAGCTCCCAACTCTGCATATTTAACTTGCATAGTTTATGCTGAGACATTTGAACAAGGCTTGAATACCCCGGCACTATAGAAATCACACATACGCTGGCTGCACAATGAGAATTTTTTCTGCCAGCAAATGGCGGAGAGGTAATCCAGCTAGATTGGCCAAGAAGCTGGGGAGCCCTGCTATAAAGCACAATCATCCCATTCTGCAGGTTACAACTCTACAAACCTGAAAGCAGTTGTAGGGTGTAGCCAGATGTTATGGGGAATCCCCCCCTGCTCTGTGGCAGCACCATGTGTGGCTGTTTTCACGCTATCATAATTCCAAAGTAAATGTCTCTGAGGGCCTTTTTGCACCAATGCCCCCCCCTTGCACACATGTGTGAGTGGAAAGTGGGTGCATCAAGACAATCGCTGCTGCGGGTGTGGGGGGGATGGGGAGGCGTCTATGCGAATGCTGCAATCAGTGGGCGGAGCTGCGTGTGCGCTCCCGCGCTCCGCCCACCTCCATCCATCACCCACGCATGGACCAACAGGCGCCAATGGCGGATGCTCCGTGCGTGGAGATGGGTGGAGGTGAGTGGGGGTCCATGGGAACACCCCCCCCTATGCACTGCCCACCCACCCACTGCGTCGCCCACCCATCCCTCCCCCACAGCAGCCTGTATGAAAAGGGCCTGAGTTCAGATTTAAGTGCTTGTGTACAAAAATTTGGATTCTTCTTGTAATCAGGAGTTATACGTCCTAATTTTTTGAGGATTTATTTACTCCAGATTAATGATCATGTAAATAGTTATCCCTGAATGACAACTCCAGAATGATGAATCTGGATTTACAGCTACTTTGGAATACTTGCGCACATGTAAAAACAGCCACTGTGTTGGCGTTACCACGTGATATGGATCTCCAGGACATCTGAAAGGATCTACTGTGTAGTAACTCCAAGGAAGTCCACAGGAGAAGCATTTTGGGTTCTTTTACTGGTGGTTAGGGATTGGCATTCCGGATTAACCTGCAATTGTTTGAAAATGGTTGGTTGCGGATTAATCCATATAATTCGCAATACACAACGGATCTGTGCTTACGGATCCAGATTTCCCCCCATTCTCATCCCCCAGGGCCCTGGAGTCTACTTACCGGACTCAGAGGGCTTGATTGAAGCACCACCACTGCTGTGCAGCCTCCGGCAGGCTCCCTCCCCACTGTGTCCTTATCATGCATGCGCAAAATGGCCATCACCCTTAACCAAAATGGCAGCAGATCAAATGACGTTGCCTCCATTTTCGTTAAGAGCGGTGACCATGTGCATGCGCAAAACGGCCCTGGTGGCCATTTTGCATATACATGATCTGGAGCAGGGAGTGTGCCACGGTGAGGGAGCCTACCGGAGGCCCCCCAGCAGCAACAGTTTTTCAGTCAAGCTCTCTGAGGCAGTAAGTACCACTTTGGGGCCTCAGGAAATAGGGGTGGGCGGGAGGTTGGACCTACTGTCCCAGGACTAGGCTAGGGACGGGACTCAAGACGGGCTACGGATCAGTTTCCCATTGACTTCGGTGGGAAAATCCAAATCCGTAATCCATAACTAATCCACAAATTACAGATCTGAATCTGTAATGGATTAGAATCTGTAATTCAATCGGAATGCCCATCCCTACTGGCAGTTACCATGTGGTAAATTTGTACAGATGCCATAGAAACTGCTGCCACGGAGTAACCCCAAACCAACTTTGCCATGCTTCCACAAATGCCTGCCAGGCTCCTCATGACATCTGATCCTTGACAGCATGGGTGGGGAAACTCCAGCTCCTGGAGGATTCCCCCCACCCCATTTGTTAGTATATACACCATGTTTTGGTTTTTTCGTTAGTTTTCGGTATTTCACGCCAGTTAGTTTCCAGTATTTTTGACAGGTTCCAGCATTTTATGACAGTTTCTGGCATCAGAATGCAGAAAACAAGGGCTAGTCCTTGAAATACACCAATAAAAACAGTTTACAAGGAACAAAAGCAAGGACCAATAACTAAGGGAAATGATGAAAGTTACATAGTGATTTTGCTCGAATACAAACAAATATAAGCAGCATGTAAGGAACATTAAGTGGTGTGTGGGGCTGCTTCTGCCTAGGAAGAATTATCAGAAGTATCGAACAATGGCAATTACCCAATAGAAACTAGCAAAAATAGTAAAAAAGCTGTTAAGTTTCCTCATCACACGAGCAAAGGCAACTGGTCTGTTTCCAATGGAAATAACTTTTGTTGCGACTGCTCAATTCAGTACTAGCCCTGAGATGTCATAGCTAGAGACAGGTACTTGCCCTGGGAGGTATACCATCAAGGGGTGTTAACCAACGGGACGGTAGCCCACACCAGGTGGGTGTCCACCTGCTTATTTATTAGGTGTTTGCCACCACTGGACTGATGGCCACCACCCACCAGACAAGCAGCCCCCACTCATCGTGGGGTCCTTGAGCATGCAGAGCCCGCCATGCGGGCAAATGCGGGCTACTGTTACACTCCTTGAATGTGACACTCCTTGTCTCTCCCTCGGTTCCCCTTCCTTTGTCTCCCCCCCCACCCCACCCCGCCCCGTCTCTCAGATTGTAAGCCCTAGGGCAGGGACTGTGTCTATTCAATTACTTTGTAAAGCGCCAGGTACATTGCTGGTGCTATATAAATGCTTGCTAATAATAATAATACAGTGTGCCCATGTGTCTGTATCTTGTTAATTAGATTTATTTATTTATTTATTTATTCATTCATATTTATACGCCGCGTTCCCACAGGAGGCTCAGGGTGGTTTACAATCCATACAATAAAAACTCCTACACGCACCTCAAAATAATTTTATTTATTTATTCAAATTTATAATGTTGCATGCAGCACCTCCACATGTATAGGTCTACCAGCACCATAGAATTGCAGGCGAAGAGCCTACAGTGTTCCGAGGAGCGGCCACTTCCGGCCCCACTCGCCATTCTTACTGGTGTGTACGTAACGTCCGCCTTAAAAGCCCACCATGCAAACATGTTCTCCCAGCTCATCCTGGTTGGCAGTATGTGCCCAATGCTTGCTGTTTCCAAGCCACTGTATTCTCAGGAACGACTTATGACTTACCATTGCTGGGGACATGGCTAATATTGACAGCCAAGCAACAACCAGCACCGCTACCTCAGCCGTTCAATTGCAGCCACCCGTTGCCTACAGATCTGCCCACCAACACTGCATTCCCTGGACTGAGGAAGAGACCAAGGCCTTCATCACTCTATGAGGGGAAGCAGAAGGTCCAATATGCCTTGGTGGAGTTCTACTTGAACAAGGTGGTGTTCCAAGAGATCTCGGTCCAAATGACACAGCAGGGATAAACCAGGGACATGAACCAGTGCTAGCAGTGGGCCAAAGGACTTGAGGAGAGACTACAAGGAGATCCAGGACAACAACTTTGCCTCGGGCCATGGGAGGCAAACATTGCCCTATTACAAGCTCCTTGACCGGTCCCTATGCATTGATGAACCCATTGTGGCATCCCACCTGTAGGGCTGCACCTTCATGAGAGGCTAGAAGAGGGTGGATATGGCTCCCCCACTGTCCACTCCCACTACAAAACCTGCAACGGCCAGCAGACATCCCTCCCTGCTCATGCCCAGCCCAGAGCCAGCACGGATCAATGCAGACACAGATGCTGTGATTCTCACAGGGCATCCCCTCAAGCTCAAGAGCCAGCCCTTATTCAAGGAGCCACCCGAGGCTCTGGTCGAGGGCATGGAGAACCCGGATGTCACCTTTGTAGAGGAGGTGGAGGAGAATGGTAAGTCAGTGCACCTGGGGGGCAGTGGGGTGGGTGTTTGTGTTTACACAACTGCATGATAAAGACGGACATTTATTATCTAAATTAAGTTTTTTTTGTTTGATTACTATGTTGACAGGTGGCTAGAAGAACTCAGAGTAGCAGCAGCAAGAAAAACCCCAGGACACAGCTCAACAGGACAGGAAAGGTTGGTGTGAGAAGGCACCATGGCGGGCCTGCAGGGGTGTGGGGGGAGGGGAGGCATCATGGTGGAACGGCAGGAAGCCCAAATGACAGCCGGGGGGAGGGCATGAATGACAGTGGTGGATTTTTGTATGTTCTTTACTACTCTACAGTAATTGTAGGAGGAGAACTGTGTGGCACTAGGATCCCACTGCAGCAACTGCCTGAGCATCCGCGTAGGCCAGGTACTCATTCCCACTTCCCTTTGGACAGATGGAGGGCTGAAAATTGGTCGGGCTGGAGCCTGAAACACCAGGGCAGGAAGGTGAGTGAGGTGGTCTGAACCAACAGCTTTCCTTGATCTGTCAGTACAACAGGCGCAGATGGAACCCCCTGACATGAGTGCCCAGTGGAATCAGGACCTGCCGTCTACATCCAGTGACGCAGGGAGGATTTGGAAGGGAGCTGCTGGGGGGGAGGGGGGGACCATGCAGCAGGTGGACGAGAACTGAGACACCATTAACAACATGGCCAGGGTGCACAGGCAGCTGGTGAATCACTGTGCTCTGCTTCTCCAGTCAAGACTTGAGAATCTCGGCTATCTGCAGGATGAGGCAACAGGGCTTCCTGAAGCTTGTGACCCACTCAGCGTCTCCCCACAAGGACAGCACGTTCAGTCTCTGCTTTTCTCCTTCACCCATACCAGCCTCTTGGTGGGTACAGCTGTACTCCTGGCATCAGTGACTGAAGCCACATCCCCTGACAGGTACCCCTCTGGATCCATCAGCTAAACTTGGACAGACTTCAATCCTCCCCAGCACAGTCCATTGTCACCAGAGATAGGCAAGTGCATGGTGCCGAATCAGAAGCCACGTTTGCAATGAGAGATACCCCACTATCCTGGCCAGAGATTGACCAAGAACCTTTCTATTGTCTTGAAATCACATCACACCAATGACAGCAGAAGGCCTGGATCTGCTGGATTGCTTGCAGCTACTGTTCAGCAGTGGAAAAGAAAGCCTGGAGAATGATAATAAGCACAAGGAAGTTCTTGGCATGCGTCTCGGTCTGTGGCTGCATCTCCACCGGCCATGAACTCTGCAGACTGCGCACCAAATGCTTTGAATAGCTTGAAGAGCTGGGCAGCTGCCTAGCTAGGATTGGCTGCATGCTGCATATCAGCAGCTATTGGCCACTACAGGTCATGTATCCTTAAAGGCCTGGCTGTGTGTCAACCATGAACTGCTAGTAGCTGCTATTAGTTGCTATTGGTTACAGGCCAGCTATTGGTTGAAAAAGTTTTTGCAAAGCTTTTTCTGGGTGTCTATGTGTTGCTGAACTGGCACTGCCAATCCAGGTGGCTATTAAATTGCATAGACATTTCTGTCACAAGCACGTCAGTGCAGATGCCAATTCATCTAAAAATATTACAGATGTTAGCACCATGGAAGCATGGAATTTTTACATTGGGGTGGGGGTGAGGAATCACTGAATGTTAGAAATGGGCAGGTGGGGGCATCTGCAAGGCAGTGAAGGTCACTGTGCTCAGAATGTATGTGAGAGCAGAACTGCCCATTCGTTAAAAGCTACTCATATAGTTTCTTATCTGTTGAACAGTTTTTGCTTGCAATGTACATGAGGGGCCACAACACCTTAAAAACCTATTGCTGCAGGTTGTTTGCCCAGGAAAGCCAAACGGCTTCAGCCTTTGTTTGTCTGTGCTGTGACCACCTGGGGTATAGAGCCCAGAGAAGTTGGAGAGTGACTGATAACCTGGCTTTTATTGACATTTGGGAGAGGCCTAATATACAGAGAGAACTGTCAGACCCATCCTCCGAGACAGCCTATTATGTGGGCATAGGGTGGCACATGCACACAATGGGGTTGTAACTTGTACATATGCATGATAAAGTGCAGACAATGAACAACCCCGCTGCAGTTCCAAGTTCAACAGAAATGGAAGAGTGGGAGTCCCAGAAGAGATGAGACAGTGGGATGCGAGATTGCAACTTTTCTTGATGTTTCTGCAAAGCCTGGAAAGTGGGGACAAGGACTTAGTCATGCAGAAGATGCCGAGAAAGCGGTCAGAGGTGAAAGCCACGCAGCTTTGTTCCCATGTGATAAAAGCCATGTAGCATTTGCCTCCCAGAGCTTTTTCCGTAGGCAAAGGGTGCACGTTTTGTCTCATGCGAAAGCGATCTTTGTGCTGGATTTGACATGGGAGATGGAGCAAGAGGGACTGAACATGATCAAAGAAGTGGACAAACGTCTGACCTTAGGAGCAGAGTGTTGAACAGCAGTGAGAGGGTCAAGGTGAGAGCAAGGGAGGTAAATAAGAAGGCGGTTGCAGTAATCAAGGCGAGACTAGAGCATGGAGCAGTAGGAACAGGAACAGTAAGGAAAGGCTAGATTTTAGTAATGATTGATTGATTGATTTTTATTTACGGCCGCAGCCAAAATACAAAGAATAAAATAATAATAATAATAATAATATTAATAATAGTAGTAGCATATACATGCCTTGTCTCAATACAAGTTTTATATACACACCTCACAGTTTCACAATTCTAAAAACAAAATAAAATTCCATCATGTTATTTAATAACAAAGTTATAACTCCTATCAGGTGGGCGACCATTTTGGCGTCTCTCGTGGTCAGAATAATCCCTAACCTTAGCATTTGTCAGCAGAGTCGATTACCTCTTGGAAGCCATTTATTTACATCTTGGGTTCTCATTGACCTGCTTCTTTCTCATCATCTGTGCCACGTACAGAAACCTGGCCAGCTCCATGATGTTCTCCATTTTTTTGTCTTGTAGCAGACGTATGGTTCTCCTATGTAGGGTACCGCCTGCTTTTGATGCCTCCTAGGGGGAACAGCCATTTCTTTCTTTCTATATCATAATACTGGCATTCCCAGAGAATATGGATCATGTCTTCAATTAGACCCATATTACATGGACATAATCTTTCTGTAATCAGCACCTGAGACCATCTCCCTTCCTGGAGTTTTGAGGCTAACTGGGAAAAATGCATCCTCGAAATCACTTGCCTTAGGTGATATTGAGGAATCCCCAGATAAACTGCTGGGGATTCCAACTGCAGACCATATTGATTGGTTAAAATATACTTCTGCTGTCTCACCCTAGTCCTATCCTCTTGCTTGGCACGGTCTACCACTCGTTGTTTGATTAAATCTTTTTCCATACCTGACGGAATTGGATCCACATTTTCTGTCAAGTAACCGAGCCCCAGATTTGCGATTTCTTCCTTGAACTCAGTTAGCCAGGTTCTTTCCCCTCTGGCAGGGACTACCCTCTCCATATAGATTCGCTTGGGGTACCGATTTGGGAGAAGTGCCCTGATCTTTAGCCAGTAGGACAATACTTTTAATCTAGCTTTCATGGATACATTTAATGTGCCTGTCTCCACTCTGACCACCGCCCGAGAGGTAGATATTTGTACTCCTAATAGGTTCTTAATAAAAGCTGCCTGGGTTATTTCTAGGGCATAACACGCCCTACGATCTAGTCCCCAGAGCTCTGTCCCATACAATAATGTGACATCAATTTTTATTTCAGCCACCTTCAGGGCCTCCATACAGCCACGTTTCCCAGTTTGATTATAAAAGGAGAGTCTCCCCCTCCTACCTGGGCAGCCTTCAACCTTATTCTCTGGACATGATCTCCCCAGGTCAGAGTTTTATTAAACGTAAGACCTAAATATGTAAAAGCCTTTACAGACTCCAGTTTTTCCTTTCCTATTACCCTTTCCTATTACCCTTTCTGGTTCCGAATGACATTGTTTTAGATTTCGCAGCATTTATTTTCAAGTTGTTTTGGTCCACATAGCTCTCCAGCTCATTTAACATTCTTTGTAGCCCTATTTTTAATAGGGCTACAAAGGCCATATCGTCGGCACAGAAAAAGGAGTACATTTCCCCCCCATCTGTTTTAGGGTGATGATGCCGCTTATTCCAGAGTATTGGTGTCAAATCATTTATAAATAAATTGAAGAGCATTGGGGCAATAACGCACCCTTGTTTTACCCCTCTAATGGACAAAAAAGCCTCTGTAAATTCTCCCCTTGGGCCATATCTAAGCTGTCATAGTATCGCTGTAATAAGCCTGAATCAATTTCAGCAAAGCTGGGTCCATCCCCATTTTATCCAACTTCTTCCAGAGTTTCAGCCTGTCAACCATATCAAACGCGCCCTGCAGATCAATAAAGGCTGTGTACATCACTTGGCCCCTGGCTCCATATTTCTTCAATAGATGGAACAGAGCAAAGCACTGGTTCATGCAAGAATAACCATGCCTAAACCCTGCCTGCTCCTCACCCATTATGTTGTTAAGTTCAATCCAGCTTTGAATGTGGTCGAGCAAATGCCTTCCATACATTTTGGAGGTAAATCGATTAAGCTGATAGGCCTGTAGGCCTTCGGGTTCTTCCTAACCCCTTTTAAAAAAATGGGGACCAGTATATTCTGCTTCCATGAGGGTGGAAAGATGTCAAATTCCACGACAGTGTTGATTATATTCCTAAGGAGACTTGCCCAAAATGATGGAGCCGCCTTGAAAAGTTCTGCTGGGAGCATGTCGGGACCAGGGGCCTTTCCCAGCTTAAGATCATTTATTGCTGATGTTACTTGCTCAATTGAGATCTTATATACTTGGTGAGATCTTCCTTCTACCTCCCCTATACTATTCCACTGCATACTGCCATTTTCCTCCAACCCATGAGCCATACTGAATTTCTTGCTATAGAAATCTTTCCACCCTGCTGCAGTTATACAAGGTTTGGCTGCCCACTTTTGTTCTTAGCTTTCCCAGCTACAATTTTCCAGAATGTACTAGAATCCTTATTTTCCACCACCCGTCTTAACTGCTCCCAAGTTGTTTTTTGGAAATCCTCCTTCTTTTGTTCTAGAAGCTGTTTATATTTCTTTTTTGCACGACTTAGTCTTATCCTAGCGTTGCAGTCTCCCGCAGCCCAGTTCTGTTCCATACAGCGAGAAGTAACAGGTCTTCATTAGCAAGGGAGTGAATATGAGGAGCAAAAGGTGTTGGTTTCATTTTTGGTGGTATCATTTGGTGTAGTTTTGTTTTTTCATTTTGGAACGTGAAGTTGATTGGGCCGTCCTTGGATAGAATGCAGCAGGAAGTCATGAAAAATACTGTTTGGACCCTTGGAATGGTGGGCTCTGTTGCTGCCCAACCTCTTGAGAACATAGCCCTCTCTGAATACCCTTTATGGGTAGGTCATGGAGGGCCATCTGTGTTCCTTTTGTTTAGGTAGATGGCTAGAGACAAAGTGTGGCTGGAACAGCAGCAAAATCAGTTTGGCTAGTTTTGGGGCAGAAATAAGCTGGCCCTTGGTAGAGCTGGAAGTAAGCTGGAAGTCTGGGGGGAAAGGTAGATGGCTTTGGGGGGAATCCCTGGAATGATGGACTTCAGCATCTGCCTGAAAAAGCAGCCCGGGCAAGAGCTGCTATTTCCCTTCCACTCCTACAAAGGCTGCATTCCCATCTGTGGCGGCGGTGGTGGCAGAGGGAGGGGCCAGAGGAGACGCGGCAGTGCGGAGGAGCCGGCTGACAGGAAAAGAGCCGGTGCAAACGGGCATCTGCCGCGGTTTCTCTCGCGCATGTCAGGGCAGGATTTTGCACCCTGACATGCGCGAGAGAAGCCATGACAGATCTCCATTTGCACCGACTCTTTTCCTGTCAGCCGGCTCCTCCGGGCTGCCGCGTCTTCCTTGGCTCCTCCCTCTGCTGCCACTGCCGCCGCAAATGGGAACGCAGCCTCAACTTGCAAATCTGTAAACAAACAGATTTCTACATGCACCATAGGTCCCCAGTCTCTCTCTTTCTAAAAAAGGACACGGACCCAGAAAGTGCCACCCTTGAACTTCCCACTGCTTGGGAAAGGGAGCAAGCCACAACAATACTGAATAACAAAGCACCCAAAGTGAACAAAGTGATCAAACTACTGGCTAACAAAACGAAGTACGAAATTATTAACAAATAAACTAACCAAGTTACAACAATGAATTTTGCACCAACAACTAATAAGGAAACAGATATTCATCTCTGGGAGTGAATATTCAAATTTTATTTGCCAATTTAGGCTGGACCCACAAACCACTTACCAGAATAACCCAATTGAAACCAGAGTAAACGGTTTGTGGATTGTGGCCTTAAAGGGCAAATTTGTTTCAGTTCTAGCCCACGTCATAATTATTCATGTAAGTAAATATTACAATGAGCCATGAAACAGCATACCCTAGTAGATACATTTTGGACTTGGGAGGCCAGGGTTCAAATTAGGGCTGTACATAGGGTCAAATATTTGTATTTGTAGTGTTAGAATTTGCACTTATTTATATTTGTGTCTTTGCCTGTGCTCATTGTATTTTCCCCATTGTTGCCAATGTGGAACACACAGTGAACACAGGTATGGGTTATTTTTGTGCAGATGTGCAGCGAGGCTCTGCCTGTTAGGCCTATAGGAAAGGAAAATGCAGTCAAAAATTGCTGCTAAGTCTGGGTATTTTCAGACATTACGAGATCACGCTCAACCACAGTGAATCACGCTCAATCCCGCGGCGAGGCCAAAGTGCCCTTAACGTCTGTTAGGCGGCCGCCAGATGTTCACCACGGTCAGTACCCACATGGGGTCAATTTCAACCACGCTTCTGGAGCTCCCCACCGGACCATCTCCGAAAGCGTGGTCAAAGAGATTCCCGACGGGAAACAACAAAAAGTAACGTCTGGATGGCAACCACCGGTCAGAATCAAAGGAAATGATTCCCAGCTGGGGACAAAGCACGCAGCGTCACTGCCAGGAAACCAGCAACAACACAGGCACCGGAGGGAGATTTAAAGGGCAATCAGCAACAGGGAAACGTGGCGGGATGGAG
>QEPC01002647.1:1062185-1075922 GCA_003113815.1 Sphenodon punctatus
CTTGAGACCTCGCATCTTCATGAATGTTAGACCCCTTGTCTCTCCCTCTGTTCCCCTTCCTAAGTCTCTCCCCCAGCTCGTCTCTCAGATTGTAAGCCCTAGGGGCAGGGACCGTGTCTATTTTATTACTTTGTAAAGTGCCAGGTACACTGCTGGCGCTATATAAATGTTTGTTAATAATAATAATAATGCAGTTGGTCTCTCTCTAAACGTTCATGTCACCTTCTAGGGTGCCTCAGTCACCTCAGGGATGAGGCAGAGCTGCAGTCATTGAAGGACCTGTGGCAGAGCTTAGTAGCTTAGATAATAAACTGACAACCCATATCCAAAGGTAAGTGTCTTTGCTCCCTGGCAGCGCGCAGGAACTGGACTAGAACATATGGGGGGGAAACAGGGATATCTATGTGGAATTAGGGGAGTTTGGCAGAGCTCATGGGGGAAGCTAAAGGAAAGGAGGCTGTGTAGCGAGAAGCAGCGGTTTGGTACTGGGTAGTGTTGCTACCCCTCTGGGTTTCACTTGGATACTCAAAGTTTTGAGCCAGAGTCCCCAAGGGAAGCCTTGATTTCCTCTAGGTCAGCCAGGAGCAACCACGGTGGCTAACCTGGGGAACTGGGGTTACCAGGGGCAGTGGGGGATGACCACATCAGTGAGGGGGCAGGCCAGCAGGACTTTCCCAACCTTTTTCTGATCTGGCTCTGCCCCTGTGGAGCTCTGTGATGTCACAATTCTCCACAAGGGCAGGGTCATGTCAGAAAGGGGGCGTGACAGTTCTTTTGCCCCACTTCCTCTCCAAAGTGGCCCTGCTCCCTGCAGAGCATAATGTTGGATGCTCCAAAAGAGGTGGCGTTATGTCAGAAAAAAGGGTGACAGCTCCTTTGCTCCACCGCCTCCAGGTTGCCTCCTGGAGGGAGGTGGCAGCACTGATATTAGGTCCTCCTCCCCTTTTGTCTTATTTTGACATTTTCTACTACTGCTGCTGCTGCTCCCTGCCAGCTGTTCAGGACAACACTTCCTACCAGCTGCATCAGAGTAGGGTGGCTACCAGCACAGCGACCACTACACACTGCCCCCACACTGTATTGTAAGCACTTTGCATGGGCACCTGGTTAACAATCTCAGTCACCTGAGGCAACCAGGGAGCTGGACACTTTGAAGGCCAGACTAGAGATTTAGGTCGCGGTCAGTCCTCAAACCAGTTACTGTAGTAGCCCTGTTAGTTCCAACAGGTCTGATGCAGGGTAAATGGTTTGAGAATTGCAGCCATAATATATAATTGCAAAGCAGTTCTGTGCACACAGAAAAATGTTCTAGGGAAGAAAACACAGGAAGAATAGCAAGTCAGCAAGTTTTTAATCTCAAAGAGCTAGGCTCAGCATTGTATCACACATTAAAGAAAAGCCAAACAATCTACGGCCCATTACTCAAGGGGCTTCATTGTACAGAGAGAGGGGAGGGCATGTGCGAAGGGGGGAAAGGGTAGGTGTGAGACGCAGGAATTTAGACAATCCAAGTGAAAGTCACCACAGAGCCTGGGAATGTCAATAAGCCAGACAAGTTTCAAGGCCAGCAGCTACTGAAATTAGCTAACTGCACTGCAGTTTGTGCTGGTTGTAGGCATCTCAATATAAAGCAGAGGTTTAGATAGAGATCTGGAAGAGACTATTCGCCTTACATCCACTAGACCTCATTCACACCTGCCGAAGTATATGGATCAGGCCTTGCGGGTTCTGCAATCATAACAGTTATTGCAGAATTTGGCACACAGCAAATTATCACAGAAATTGCCTCTGGCAGCATGAAATGACAGCCTGAAGGGGCACCACTATGAGCTAGCTAATGATGTGCTAGCATGTATTCTGGGGGGCCTCTGCCACTGCTGACAAAGAGGAGCAGCCCATTTATTTATTTAAACGTATATCCCATCAACTCAGGGTGGGCAATAACAAAAATAGATTCAAACAAATACAGAAAAACAGAAAAATGTCCCATAAAACCCCAACCCCTATCCCCACCTGCCAAAATGCTTGGCCAAGTAGGAAGGTCTTACATTGGCTCCAGCAAATGCTCAGACTTGGGCTTTGGTGAACCACAAGGGGAAGGGAATTCCATAATTGTGAGCAGCCACCGCGAATACCTCTCTATGACCATACGGATGTGACATGCTGAAGGTCCTTACGAGGGTGTGGCGTAACAGAGCCCACTGAGGTTCACCCCAGTCTCCCGGCATCCCGTTACCCACTTATTTACTGGTCTCTTACCCGCTGCCACCACCCCAGACCTTTTTATTTATTCAGAATCCGGCCTCATCCCTCTGGGGAGAATGAGACCTATTCTGCTTCTTTATAACAGTCAGGCTCACGAGCCTGCATAAAACAGTTCCCAGTTTCTGCCGCCCAAGCGTACAGAAGCGTATTTGCTAACACACACAGATCATTTAGATCAAAAGGAAAGAATACTTTACTGATAACATAAACCCAGCATCACAGGCTTCAACCATGTGAGGTATTTTGAATCCTTGAGCAAAAGCAATTGATCAGAACAGTTTAGGCACAATGGCCTTTTTAGAAGCATCTGGCCTAAACTGGTCCCTCAGATCTAACATTCAATTACTTAATACTTACAGCTTCAGGTGCTCCTTTGCCTTGCAGCAAAGGGGTTCAGTCCTTAGGTTTAGTTTAATCCCAACAGGCCAGGAGCCATTCCCTTAGCTCCTCAGCACCAGGTCAGTGTCCAGAGCAAACAGAAGACAAAAATGCCAGAGAGCTCTGAGAGGTGTGGCTTTTCTTTTAAAAAGCCCCTTGCCCCTCAATTGTGATTGGTCCTTGGGAGGTTACCTGGCTGTACCTTCCTCTGGTATTGCGAAATCCTGCCTAGTAGCAACTGGAAGCCAGAGTGTCAGTGAAGGTCAGCTGAGAAGGGCAGGGCTGCTCCTGGCAGCTTCTGCCACAGAGGGTGCTCCTGTTTGACCACGGGCAGTATGATGGAGCATAGGGAGAGGGTGGCTTTTCAGACAAGCCATTGGAGAGAAAAGAGCCCCTTTCTGAGAGGTCTGTGCAGTAGTGCGTGTTTTAAAATAGGTTTTCACAGTATGCCATTCCATTAGTTTTAGGTCTCTCTTATTTGCATTCAAAAATTAACATAATTTTCAGGTCAATTTGCATAACTTATTCTACTTACAAGATTTGAGTTTTGTGGTTGCAGAATCTGAGGGTTTTTTTATGGAATAAATCAGATTCTGGGTGTATGGAGTCATTAAACCCCAGTTACATCAGGTTCTGGCATAACTGGACCAGGTCCCCAGTGGTGAAGCAATAGGGAGCACGGGAGGAGCAGTGAGCCTTGGTCCACGCAAACTGGTGGGGCTTGTGAGAGGGAAGGGGGAATGTGCCTGCCCCCACCTAATGTGCTGTCCCAGGAGCCTCAGCTGCTCAGGACCCATGTACTGTGCCTCACACTTGCTCTTAGCCCACAGTCTCCAGAGCACCATTCCCTCCTGCCTGAGCACAGCACAGTGCTGGCCCACCACCATCCCCGAGGGTGCCCCCGCTGCGAGCCTCAACAGCTTCAGAGGGTGGCAGGCAGGGACCTATAACTATGGCTGAACCAACGCCCTCTACAGCCTTGCTTTGCCACTGTAGGTCCCCCGGCTAGGCCAGTCACTTACACAAACGTTCATGAGCCAAGATTGGGACCACAGGAAACAGCTAAAAATCATACCTCAGTGGCACACACAGCAAAGTAATGAACTTGCCAAAGGGGTGAGATAGGAAGGGGAGGGGGGTTTGCTCAGCCACAGAATAGGACAGGGCACGAGTAGGGTTGCCTCCTCCCCCTTGTATGTGTCATACAGACAGACCACATTTCTCATGAATTTGGAGGAAATCTGGCCCCTTTCCATCCCTGTGGCTTCAGGCCTTTCAATTTTTCAGCCTTCTCAGGAGGTGGTAACCCTGAACGTGAACCAGGATCTGCAGGAGCACAAAACCCCCTGTAACAGACTTGGCTACCAGCACCAAGAGCCTTTGGTCCTCCCTTTTCCTGGGTGGAATGCAATGATGAGCCAATGAGGGATCAGGCTGTGGCTTGAGTGGTCTAGAATTTAAGATCTGAAGGCAAGTGCTAGGGAAGCTGAGAAAAACAACTGTAGGTCTAAATCTGAGGGGATTGTCTAGAAACCCCCTTCTGGCACCACTGGACAAGCAGGTGCTCGGCTGGCACCTGCTAACCAAGAGGAGCTCAGCCACCCATCACAGCCTGCAGTGCATGCCAGCAGCCAAAAAACTAGGGAATAAGGAAGTGGTGGTAGTGGTCCACTAGCAGCTACTAGTGGACCACTGAGTCCATAAACCTGATTCATAGCCATCCTGGACAAGAGTTTATATTGAATACCTTGTACCACACACTCGTCAAATTAGAGCGTCTGATAAGTCCTCTGTTCATTGGTTATGTTGTGATTTACTCCTAAATTTAAGAGTGTCTGGGGTTCGGTGTCTCTTGGTTTACCCACCAGAATCCCGTTAATAAATCTTACTGGGCAAACCCTTTCAGCAGGCAACTTGGTTACACCCTCAATCAGCTGGAGGACACGTTTGCTTATGCTTAGGCAATTTCTAGTAGCATAATTTAAAATGGAAAGGGGCTAGGCCCAGTCACATACTGGAGCAATACTGCTTTAGACATGTTCTGTTGATTGCTGGCTAGGTTTCTCCTTTTTAAAATCCAGCCCTCAGCACATGACCTGCCACCTGACCTCCAACAGTCCTACCTGGGTTATTACTTGCTCATTTGCCTCCTGTAATTCCTTCCTGTTCCTGCCTATGCCTCAGGTGATCAGCAGCAGGATGCTGGCTAGCCATGGGCCTGGTTCCACAACAACTTACCCACAACACCCCATCACAGGCCCACTCCCAAGTCATGAATCCAGCCCACAGCTCTAACTCCTACCTTCAAACACACACTGTTCCATCCTTCCGGCTCTCTCAACCTATCCTCCTCTTAACATTTGCTTCCTTGATAGCATCCGCAAAATTTCGTCCGGCGGAGCTTTTATGGGTGGTGTGGGGGCTGGTCGGTCCAGCCTCCCTTCGCCTGGAACCGAAAATATCAGTTGCCCACTGTGACATGTTTGTTAAGTATTTTGCGGATAAAATAACTTGGATTCACCATGATTTTGACTGCGTTTTTGGCATTGGAACCCGAGGTTGGGGAAGCCCTGCCTTGTCTGGTTTTCTGGGATCAGTTTCAGGGGGTTTCAGCAACTGAGGCAGGGGATGTCCCGAGAGCTGTTAGAGCCACCTTTTACGAACTTAATCCATGCCCGTCCTGGCTGGTTAAGGCCAGCAGGGAGATGTTGGGGCATTTGCTGGCGGGTATGGTCAATGCCTCCCTTTGGGAGGGCAGGGTGCCGAGCTGCCTGAAGGAGGCAGTGGTGCGACTCCTGCTCAAAAAACCATTGCTTGACATTGACTCCCTTGCCAGTTATTGGCCCGTTTCAAACCTTCCCTTTTTAGGGAAGGTTATTGAATGGGTGGTGACTCAGCCGCTGCAGGGACATCTAGACTGCATTGGCTTTCTGGATCCTTCACAGTCCATTTTTTGTCCAGGTTATGGCACCGAGACTATGCTTGTGGCTTTGGTCGATGACCTGTGCCAGGAATTGAACTATACTATTATTTATTTTACAATTTTTCTACCCTGCCCCCTCCCGCTCCCAGAGCAGCTCGGGGCGGCTTACAAAATGCATAAATAAAAATACAGCAATAAAAAACATATGTAAAATATCATTAGAAACATTAAAATGATAAAAAGAACTAAAAGGTCAGAACTCCCCCCTCCCCACCCGTCTTCCTCTCCAAAGGCCCGGTGGAACAGCTAGGTCTTACACTGTCTTTGGAAAGAGAGGGCGGCCAGGGCCAGGCGGGCCTCTGTCGGGAGGGAGTCCAACAGCCTGGAAGTGGCCACTGAGAACGCCCTCCCCATCGTCCCCACCGGGGCAACCCGAGGGACTTAGTCAGGCGTCGCTTCAGGTGGTCCCAGAGGTAAGCCGGGCCCAGGCCATTTAGGGCTTTATAGGTCATTACCAGCACCTTGAATTAGGCCCGGAAAAGAATAGGCAGCCAGTGCAGAGAACGGAGCACCGGTGTAATGTGCTCGTAGTGACCCATCCCCATTAAAGAGACGGGCGGCCGCATTCTGCACCAGCTGCAACCTCCGGACCGTCCCCAAGGGCAGCCCCACGTAGAGTGCGTTGCAGCAGTCTAGTCTAGAGGTAATAAAGGCATGGATGATGATGGCCAGATCCAAGTCCGAAACATATGGCCGCAGCCGTCGTACCAGATGTAACTGGCGAAATGATCCCCTCACCACAGCCTCTACCTGGAGATCCAGGCAGAGCTGTGAGTCGAGGAGCACCCCCAGACCATGGACCTGTGTGGCCAAAGGGGGGCAGACCCCATCGAGCCCTACCCACCAACATCACCTCCATCTTGTCGGGAGTCAACTTCAGACGGCTTGCCCTCATCCAGTCCCCCACAGCTGCCAAGCACTGGGCAAGCACTGAGACTGCCAGGTCTGGGTCTGCAGAAAAAAAGAGGTAAAGTTGTGTGTCATCGGCATACTGATGACAATGCACGCTGAACTCTCTAACGACCTCGCCCAAAGGCTGCATATACACGTTGAACAAGAGGGGCTACAGAATAGAACCCTGAGGGACTCCACACGTGAGGTCCTGGGGAGATTAAGTACATTCTCCAAGAACCACACGCTGAGTTCTCCTGGCCAGGAAGGAACGGAACCATTCAAGAACAATTCCACCCACCCTGGCTCGGTTCCGCAAGCAGGTCACCAGCATCTCGTGGTCAATGGTACCAAATGCAGCCAAACCCAGGGCAAAAACCAGACTGCGAGGGATCAAGAAAACTGACCTGATCTAGATGCCCCTGAAGCTGCCAAGCCACCACCCGTTCGATAACCTTTCCTAAAAAGGGAAGATTAGAGACTGGCTGATAGCTAGCTGGGGAGTCAATGTCAAAAGATGATTCCTCGAGCAGGGGCCGCACCACTGCCTCTTTGTGGCGGCTTGGCACCCTGCCCTCCCTAAGGGAGGCATTGATAACCCCCACCAGCAACGGCCCTAATGTCTCCCGGCAGGCCTTGACCAGCCAGGATGGGCATGGATCTAATTCTGAACAGGTGGCTCTTCCAGCCCCAAGTACGTCCGCCGCATCAGTGGGCAACACCCATTGAAATTGATCCCATGAAGTCGGACAAGGTGGGTCCTCCACCCCCTCAGGTTCACCTACTGTTGTAAGTGCAGCATCGAAGTCATGGTGAATCTGAGCGCTTTTATTCACAAAAAAGTCAACAAACATGCCACAGCAGGCACTAGAAGATTCCAGTTCCAGGCAAAGAGAGGCCGTACTGTCCAGCCACTGCACCACACCGAAAAGCTCTGCTGGACGTGACTTTGCAGATGCTATGAGGGCAGCAAAGAACTCCTCGATCGACCCTATTGATTTTGTTAGATCTGTCAGCTCCATTTGATACTGTTTACCATGAGAGGTTGGTGGGCCGCTTGCGGGACTGGGCCAGGGTGGGTGGATCATTCTTGAATGGTTCCGCTCTTTCCTGGCCGGGAGAACTCAGCGAGTGGTGCTCAGGGATGGCTCATCAGTTCCCCAGGACCTCATGTGTGGAGTCCCGCAAGGTTTATCCTGTCACCTCTCCTGTTCATTGTGTATATGCAGTCACTGGTCAAGGTCGTGAGGCGTTATGGGGTGCGGTGCCATCAGTATGCTGACGACACTCCGCTCTACTTCTCTTTTTCATCCGATCCAGATCCCGCAGTCTCGGTGCTTACTCGGTGTCTAGTGGCTGTGAGGGACTGGATGAGGGATGACTGCGACTGAATCCTGACAAGATGGAGGTGATGCTGGTGGGTAAAGCGGTGGGTGTGGTGTCCCATCTCATTGACAGGGTTCGCCCCACGCTGGTTTCCCAAGTTTGGAGTCTAGGAGTGCTCCTCGACCCGTAGCTCCGCCTGGATTTTCAGGTGGGGGCTGTGGCAACAGGTGCATTTCGCCAATTACACCTGGTGTGTTGGCTTTGGCTGTATGTCTCAGACTCTGACCTGGCCATCATCATCCATGCTTTCATTACCTCGAGACTAGACTATTGCAACGCGCTCTACGTGCAGCTACCCTTGGTGCAGAATGCAGAGGTTCGCCTTCTTATGGGGACGGGCCGCCGTGAGCACATTACACCAGTGCTTCGTGCTCTGCACTGGATGCCTACAGTCTTCTGGGCCCAATTCAAGGTGTTGGTTCTTACCTATAAAGTCCTTAACGGCCTGGCCCCCACCTACCTGCGGGACCGCCTCACCCTCCATGTTCTGGATTTGCCCCTGCGTCCTCCCAGGAGCGCCCTTCTTGATGTCTCCCGGGTTACCCGGCCGGCGACTATGGAGAGGGCGTTCTGAGTGACTGCACCTAGCCTGTGGAACTCCCTTCCAGCAGAGGCCTGGGTGGCCCCGGACCTCGCCTCTTTTTGTCGTTATTGTAAGACTTGGCTGTCCTACCAGGCCTTCGGCGAGGGGGATGTGATGGGGTTTTCGTTTAGATTCTGTGGCACCCCCTTTTACTATTTTGTTTGATCATTTAGTGATTATTGGTTTTTATAGTTGTATGTTTTAAAAATATTTTATACTTGTAAGCTGCCTTGAGCTACTATATGTTGGCGAGGCGGGGTAAAAATATTGTAATAAAAAAACCCCAAAAACATACACCCACAGCTCTGTTCCCTGTAGCCTATTTCACTGTCCTGGAGCACACACCCCATTAGCTTTTCCAACAAGCCTCCTCCCTGCCCATCTAGCCCACAAGCATTTAGTAAATTCAAAAATGGCTCATGGAGGGGGAAAAGGTTTTAGAACCATTTAAACTAGGGATGAAAAGAAAGTTAAGGAGCCTCTTTACAGCTGAAGGGAAAATAGATTCCTAAACTTCTGCATACTCCAAAGAAAGGTCACATCAAAATTGAAAGACCAATTTCTTCCTTGGGACCCCTAGAGGATGTAGACTTCAAGCAACCATCTCATTACTCATGGAGTAATCGGTTGTCAACAGCAAAAAAATTAGTTTCTTCTGCTGCTGCTAAACATCTTGCTAGCTAAACGGGAAATACAAGGCAAGGATGTTCTAGCTACCAAGTTTGCAGAAACAGGAGATAGCACAAGCAAAGTTCAGGTTAAGAGTACTGCATCCCAACGTTCTTACCTATGTGATGCCATTTTGAGACTTAAATATACACCTGTGATCCCAAAGAGCACATGAGGGTGCAATCTACAACCCATTGAGATCAACAGCAAAACTCCTATTAACTTTAATGATGGATTGCACCCAAAACATGCAGTGTATACAAACTACCAATTGGAAACACAACTTCTGCAGGTGGTTTAACTTAATGATCCAGATTTTGAGAAGCTCTGGGATAGAGAGATGCTTTTAATAAAAGGTTTGAAGATGGAAGAGCATTAGAGATTCAGTACAATGGGTTAGAAATTGCAAAGTTTTTTTAAAAAAAATAAATCTTGCAATTAACCTTAATTACAGTGCTAGACCTTCACACCAACACAAAACCCATTCACTTCAAACGGAACTCATTCAGATGGTAAGCAAACACCAGCCCTAAAGAGCTTAAGAATCATGGTTCAAATGCATGTTTATATGCCGGCCCTGCACAATAGAATTTATTTATTTATTTAAAGCCAGGAAAACCAAATTCTGCAATTTATCCACGAGCAAAATAAACTTGCAAATTCTCATTTATATTTGTGAGCAAATTTCATTTATGCGCAAAGAAGGAAAAGCTGCCACATACACTGCCAAAAAGTTAAAGAATTTTTTTCTCCTTTCCCAAGATTGAGATCCATAATTCTGAAAGTTTTGCCTACAACTAAATTTGATTATCTATCCTTTATATAAGGTTTTTAGCATTTAAAATGCTTTACAATCCTTATCTAGTTCACAACAACTCTGTGAGCTAGGTCATTATTCCCATTTTACACATGGTGAACTGAGACTTGTCCAAAGTCACCCAGTGAGTTCATGGCTAAGACAGTATTTTAATCCTGGTGTCCCAGGGTCAGTTCAGCATCTTATCCGCTAGGCAACATTGGTTCTTAATAAACCCTGTGACCCCAAGCAAAGCTGCTGAAAATATCTAATGAGATCATGACCTCCATTTGCAAATGGCACAACCCTGTTTGGGGTCCTGATCTCCAGTTTGGGAACGTCTTAGATGCATAGCAAGTAAAGTACTTAATATTGAGCCACAAGTCAACTTTACAGGAAAAATCTGCCCGAAGAGCAGCTCTGCAAAGATCAAGTATCTTGTGAAATCCTTACTGCTTCCTGTACTCCTTGGAGATCTCGTGTTCTCGGTCACTTGGTGCAAAGGGTTTGTGTGCAAGGATCTGGCAAATCAAGTAGCAATGGGGTTGTGTGAATGGACTATCCTGGAGCAAGCATTAATTCCATATGCACATCATTTTCTTTTACTTCCTATCTCCAAGTGACCAAAGAGGGGTGACCAGAGATTCCTGGAGCAGGGACTCCTTCCTCTACTCCATGTTACTTCCACAACATTGCATGCAGCTATCAAAAGGCTGTAGCTGCGTAGCCTTTGCATTGGGGGAAAGGTCACCACAGAGTAGAGACCAAAGGAGCCATTGAAATGCAGGGAAAGCCGTAGCCATGTAAATGCACTGCTATGGGCCAAACAAATTTGGATTAAAGGACAGCATGGTGAGTTCACAAGAGGGGTGGGGCAGGGTGTTGTGTGAAAGAATCCAGTGTTTTATTATTGCTTTTACTCAGTGACATTTAATTCTTTCCATGTCATTATACATGAAATTCATCCTTGGTATCCAAAAAGGTAGCATTTTTTTTAAACACAGTATTGATACTTTTTACAGCATAGGTTTTGTTAAAAATTATATACATAGCATTTTGTATACAAGTATATACTACTCCAAGGAGTTCTAGGAGGAGGGGGGGAAAGGTGGGAGGAGAGAAATGTACAGATGAATTCTCATGGTTTATTCTCCAAAAAACACAATTCTTTCTTAGAAAGATCATGGCTCTCCAGAACTCAGGTAAGGGAACTTATTACTGGTAATTTTGCACAGTTGGGGGTACATTTTGTACAACAGGCACAGAGGAGCTATACTGAGCTTATATACCGAGTTTAAGCAAAAAAAGCATATAACCCTTGAACAGTTTGGCTGCAAGAGAAGAGAGCCCCACAAACCCAAATGCATCACAGGGCACATTAGTTTGAAGATACAAAGTTGCTTCAAACCCTTTTGCAGGCTAAATAGAGTGTACTGAGATTTTAGAACAGACATGATGACTCAGCTGCAGAGCTCACATAGCTGGCATAACCTTTTGTAAAGCACAGGGGCTATTGAGAGCGCCAAATGACTAAAGCGTTTCCCAATCATTTATCTTATCTCCTCTCACAGGGAGATATAGTTTTAGGTTTTTTTTACTTTGCACAAATAGATTTAAAAAGTGTTATAAAGGGCTACTGGCAAAATAAGTTAGCATTTCAGAACTCGGTGACAAACCAAGAAACTGCCCCCTCCCCACCCCCATAACTGCACTCAAAACTGTCAGTGCAACTATTTAGGAACCTTGTTAAAGCTTAATCTTTTAAACATAATCCATATGCCTCCATTTTTAACTGGAAGTCCAGAGTATAGGATGTTAAAAGATCAGAATGAGCCGTACACTCCTTAGCTTTGTGGGTGCTGAGAGGACAGGCAGGAAAACAGGGTTGAAAGATTTTCAATAGAAAGACAGAGGTAAATGTTGATTTTGCTTAATCCAGTTCAGAATCAGTCTACGTATATTGGCTTAAGTGCTAAGGAATTGTTAGAGACCCAAACAGAAATGTCCATAGTAAAAAAAACCAAGCTGATTGTGTTAATGACTAGTCTGTGTTGAGTAATTAGTTTCATCTTGCCTTCAATTTTAAAGATAGTCCAAAGCAGAAAATAGTTAATTACTCCATCAATGTGATGGGATCTTCTACATTTAGTCACTGTAAAAGTAGATGCAGAGAGGTCAGCTGTGTGAAGCAGATCTGGGTTTTGGGATCAGTAACTTCCAGGGAGAAGGGGAGACGGGACAGGCGGACAAACTGTGCTTGACGTTTTTGGACCATACACCTTTCGGTTCAAGTTTTAAAGTGCAAAGCTACTAGTCTTTGGATAAGTGTGCCAATATCAAACTGGCAAAAAGAAATTCCAACCTTTTGTTGGTTGCGGACCCTTATGGGGCTTTAATCACTGAACCCCACATGGAAAATAAAGTCTGTTCCTCTGATTTTAATACTGTTATCTGCTATTGAGACCCTCTTCCCTCCTAATTTAAGACAACAATGTGAAGGGGGGAGGGGGCTGCAGAACTACAGCGGTTTGAGAAGCCATAGGATTAGGAGCAGTTATAATACAAGCAGCATGCAGACGTTGGTCTAGAAAAATATACACATCAAGAGACTTTGGTTCTACGTTGTCTTGAGACTCCACAAATCCCAACCCCAGGATCAAGTACTTCTAAAATGAGGCATGTTGTGGGGCCAGCCAGCAGCAGCAGATGACCAACCCCAGGCTAGAGAGTGGGTGATGGGAGATGCTACAGTGGGGGTACAAACTCAGCACAAAGGTCCCGACCATCTGGTGGGCATCACAGTAGACCAACCTAGGGAGAATCCAGGCTGGGTGGCTGCCGTTTGAAGGTCTGACAGTCGTATCCCAGTGGAAAAGCAATCTAATACTGTACATCAGCTGCTACACAATGTTAGTCTCCATAATGCATGTAAACGGTAGAGGTTACTGAATAAATAGATTCAAGGAGCATTTCATTGTTTAGAAAAAGCAAAAGTTATAAAAAAGCATTAAGTGGCTAAAGCTTTGGTCTAAACAGCTGTGGATGTCGTAACGGCATCTGGAATGAACATGGAACACCTTCCTTCTAACAGCCCCTCCAGTCCATCACCCAAAACGTGGAGCGGGTTCAGTCCATTTGTTCTTAGTGGTTATTTTACTGCATGCCTTTATGGGAGGAGGCAACAGCTCTCAGAAGCCAAACAGGTCGTCTCTCTCGGCCGAGTTTGAATCCGCTTTGTCCCAGTCTCCAGGAGAGAGAATTTCTGTGCTCTGGATGTCTTGAGCAGTCAGGCCGATATCCAGGACTTGGGGGTTAGTTCGAGACTCAGCCAGTCTAACAGAAAGAGAGAGTCAGTTTGCAGCCTCATACCATATGAAGGGTCGTTCCTGTGAATTGCAGCCATTTTCACAGAATTTTGCATTTGGCCAAATTGCTGCAGAAATTGCCTCTGGCAGTGCAGAGTTACAGCTTGAGCGAGAACAACTGTGAACTAGCCAATAGGATGCCTGTACTGTCAGCCAGCCAATGGAGTTCTGGTATTGTTAGCAGCTGCTATATATTCCAGGACAATGAGGCCCTGTGCCACAGCTGCTGAAAAGGAACAGCCTCCAACCACCCAGGAGATAAGCTGCATTTAGAGAGGACATTTTATCACAAAAAGCAGCTGAGTAACCATTATTTTTAAGCACAGGCGTTGCCATATAGGGTCAGACTAATAATCTATCTAGTCCAGTACCCGGTCTCCAACAGTGGCAGGTATAACTGGATACTTGTGTTATGTATGCT
>QEPC01002647.1:1082896-1104450 GCA_003113815.1 Sphenodon punctatus
GGGGGGGGGGGGGAAAACACACCATCACCACTTGCTGAGACCTCCCTAACAGGAATGAACGGAACCACTCTAGAGCTGTCCCGCGAACCCAACAGGTCCTGCAGCCATGTCAACAACATCTCATGGTCAACTTTATCAAAGCCCACTGAAAGATCTAAAAAGGATCAACAGGGAACAATATCCCCCATCAACCAACGCCACAAGTGCAGTCTCCGTGCTATACCCAGGACGAAAACCAGACTGGCATGGGTCCAGGAATCGAACTGCATCTAGATGTCCCTGCAGCTGCCTGGCAACCACCCGTTCGATAACCTTCCCTAAAAAGAGAAGGTTAGAGACGGGCCGATAACTGCCCAAGGAGTGAGCATCAAGTGAATGGGTTTTTTGAGCAGAGGCTAAACCACCGCCATCTTGAGGGTTTCTGGTACCCTGCCCTCCCGAAGAGAGAAACTGAATCAGACAGCTCAAGGCTGTTTTTTATTTGGCCCCTTTCCAATTCCAGGATTTAAGTCCCTGCCCTCAAGCCCTGAAAGAGTGAACTCGGGGGAAGGGAATGGAGATGAGGGGATGCAACCAAGGACAAGGGGATACATCCATGATCTCGACCTTCCCCTTCCTTCTTCCCACCCCCAAAGCACCTCTGCCCCCAACTCCCATCCAGCCCACAGAGCTTGTATTGGTTTTCAAGACGGCCTGTGGGAGGATAAAGCTCCCACACCTGTCCTAGACTCTGAAACAAGGGGCAACATGCCATAAAATGAAGGGCTAATTTGCACGTATTTTCATAATTGTGTAATGGGTTATACGGATTAAAAAAAAATTTAAGAAAGCAAAAAGGTGAAAAAAAAAGAGACAATCTTGACCCCTGCCTTTCCAAAAACTCTTACTTGACCTAACAAAAGCAGCTATTGGTGGTGGTGTTTTTTTAAAATAAAAAATGAAAGTTCTGCCACTAGAGACAGGCTTTGCATATTGCCCAGGAAGCTAAAGCTGTTGCTTAGGATACTGTAGCAGCATTAGCAGTGTGGCTGGATAGCTTTGGGCCAACTGTGCTAAGTGCCTAGGGTCCATTCCTCACAAGGCACAGAAAGGCTAGGAGGAAGAGTAACAGAACATTTAGGTGAATTGCCCAAGGTCATTCAGTAAATGAATAGGAAACCTGTGGATGGAAGCCATGCCTTACTTCTAGTCCGCTGACCAAGGCACTGCTCCAGGTAAACAATAATCCCTGTACTGGTTAACTTTGCATTACCAAACTCCCTCCCCTCATTTCTGTTGCGCTCTGCAGTAAACAGAGCCAGCCTGAGTTTTTGCTGCTTGGGTCTTGCAGGGTGAGCGGGGAGACTCCTTGCCCTTGCCAAACAACTGATATCTCAGAACAGAGCCTGCACTTTAAGCCCCAGGTTGGGGCTGGTAGTGTGAGGGTGGGGAAGAAGAGTGTACCAGCTCTAAGCAGGGGGCTCCAGCTGAGTCTTTAGGGGGACAGAATCTAAGGATCCTTCAGATGGCCAGTATCCTGGAGTTCAGTGGGGAAGGCAACCCTAGGAGGCAGCTGGAGCTAAGCCTTGCTGTAGAACACCCTGGACTGGGTAGCATTCTGGAGTAGCATTTCTGTTCAAGGGTCTGTTTTTATTACATCAGCAGAATTAAAATAATATACACAGATGGTGTGCAACCCCTTCCTGCATTCATTTCTCAACCCGCCACACACTTCCCCATTAAATGCACATTATGTCTTAGTAAAGGTTATTTGTAGTACCTGCGAGGCAGATCAGGGCATTAGATTTCTGCTAAAGCATCGAGTTTTAAAAAGCAGGTTTCAAAGTCGTGAGTATCCTACTGAACACAAAGGAACTGACCCATCATTTCCTGACTAAGTTATAAATGAGATGGCAAGCACACAGTGAGGAACAGAACCCAGGAAACTTAGCATGGTTGCCCCAAAGCTTAGCTACCCAGCCAAACTGCTAAAGCTGCTTCAGCATTCTAACAAATTGAGTAACTTTACTAAAGTGCTCTCCTAGCAGCAGCTGTATTAAAAAGGGCATTGAATGGAAAATAGGTTTTCAGAGTTTTGCTGGTTGGCTGCAGACTCAGGAAAACAACACTACCACCTCTGTGGTAATGCAGTTGTCCAGCTCTTGCTTAAGCAACCATATTTGGATGCCAACTTCCCGGCCAACTACTGCTCTGTTTCTAACCTTCCCTTTTTAGGGAAGGTTACTGAACAAGTGGTTGCCAGACAGCTCCAGGCTATCTGATTCCTGGACACATTTCAGTCTGGCTTTCATCCTGGGTATGGCACAGAGACTGCGTTTGTGGCCTTGGTCAGGGATCTACACCTGGAGATTGGCAAGGCAAGGGAAACTGTACCCTGTTGATCTTGTTAGATCTTTCAGCAGCCTTTGACACAGTTGATCATCAGGTGGTGTTGACACGTCTACGGGATCTAGCAGGAGTGCATGCGACTGCCCTTGAGTACCTCCGTTAGTTCCTGTCAGAAACGTCTCAGCGGGTGATGATGGCCAAGCTCATCATCTCCTCGTGACCTGCCCTGTGGGGTCCTGCAGGGATCTATCTTGTTTCCCCTCTTGTTCAATGTGTATATGAGGCCACTGAGCAAGAACATTCAGAGGTTTAGAGAGAAGCGTCATCAATATGCTGAGGACACCCAGTTCAACCACTCTTTTTCATCCGACCCACGTCCTGCAGTCTTGGTGCTTACCCGATGCTTGGCAGCCGTTGGGGATTGGATGAGGGTGAGCTGACTGAGGCTGAATCCTGACAAGATTGAAGTGATAATGGTTGGCTGGCCCTGTGACTTGGAGGGGAAATTGGGACTTCTGTCGTTGATGGGGTCCGGTTCCCTCTGGTCACTCAGGTTTGCAGCCTTGGGGTGCTTCTGAACCCCTTGCTGTGCCTGGATCATCAGGTTGTGGCGGTGGCCAGGAGCCCTTTTCTTTTTGATTTGAACCTGGTCACAGTCATCCATGCTTTCATCACCTCAAGGCTAGATTACCGCAACGCTCCCTAAGTGGGGCTGCCCTTGAGGACTGTTTGGAAGCTGCAACTAGTGCAGAATGCAGCGGGCCGACTCCTTTCAGGAGCACATCACACCGGAGCTCCAGAATCTGCACTGGCTGCCTATAGCTTTCCAGGCACAATTCATGGTGCTGGTTTTGGCCTTTAATGTCCTAAACAGCCTGGGCCCCAAATATCTGAAAGACCGCCTTTCCTACCATGCTACACTGCGGCCCCTGCAGTCAGACAGGAGTGCCCTCCTGCAGGATCCACCTGCTTCTCTTGTCTGTACAATGAAGGTATCCAGGGGGGCATTCTTGGTTGCTGCCCCATTATTGTGGAACTCCCTCACACTGGAGGTTTGTCTGAGTCTGGGCATCTTTCAGCAGGCAGGGCAGTCTAAAACCTTTCTTTTTAGTAAAGCATTTGGCAGGTGGGGATAGGGATGAGGTAGGAGTAGGTGCTTGGGGTTGGAGTGGGTAGTTTTGTTGTTGTTGTTGAACTGTATTTTAATGTTTTTAGTTGTATTTTATGTTTTTGTAAGCCACCCTGACCCTTTGGGGTGGGGAAAAAATGTAAATAGGTAAAAATAAAATGGCTTCATGTACAAGATATTTACAATCACATAGTGAGGTCGTAAGAGAAAGTGCTGAAGCAAAAGCTTAGACTTCCAAATGCATTTAGGAAGAAATTCAGCTAACGGAGAAAGCCCCAGTTGTAGAGTTTCTCAGCAGTTAGTCTGCCGTTACCGAGTCAGCTAATGTCCCTATATTTGTGACCCTTGCTTGTACCCCAACAAGGTACACTCAGGAGCCTCCCATCAGTTGAAGTGGATTCCTGCTGTACTAGCTCCACACATGGGCTAAAAATGACAGGCATCCAGTTTAGAAAGGAGCCCAGTTTCCCAGCGTTATCTCCAGTGCCAAATCCCCTTATCTCACTCTCCAGCAAGGAGAAAAGATTAGCCCCTTGTCCCATTTCTCTTCCTGCTGTTACGTGCCACAGGCTTTAGAGACAGGATCCCACTTTTCCATGGGCTGGTCAATGAATAGGAGGATGCAGCCAAGCAACTACTATCTGGCCAGATGTACTTGTGCAAGCTGTACACAGCAGTACACACTGTAAAATAGAAGTTAGGCTAAGGAGTTGCCTAACCGAGTCAGACCAATGGTCCATCTTAGCCCAGTATTGTCACAACATGACACAGCAGCAAGGTTTCAAAACCAGTTCTCCAGGATCCCTGGCAGAGGCCTCATCCAGGCATGCTACCAGAGATCCTGAATTAGAGATGCCAGGGATTGAACTTGGAACCTTATACATGCAAAGCATACGCTCTACCACCTGAGCCATGGCCCACCCCTCAAACTATGGGGCAGAAGAGGCAAGTACCAGGGGAAACACCCCATTTCCTCTTTCCCCCACCCCTCTTTTCCTCCTCTTCCCCATCCCTACCTCTCGTAGGCTACCTTCTCTTCTCTGGTCCAAGATATTTTCCTTGTTAGGAGCAGATTTTATGACCAATAGGATTAGTTTCAGATATTGTCACGAGTGACTAGTCAAGCATGGATGCAGCCTAGGATTGCCAGATGTCTCTTATTTCAGGGCTCCACTACTCCTAGGAATACTTGTCCAGGGTTTTCCAACCCATTGGCCAATTTGAATCCACCTCCAGCCTCAGTACCCTGGGAGTACTCCTAGAATGTAACAGGCATCCCTTACTTCAGGGCCCCACAACCCCATAGTGTCCCTCATTTTTGAAACTTTTTTCTGGCAACTCCAGTGAACCAAACCTAAACTATCATGCAGACCCTTCAACCCACGCCATTGGACTGGTGGCCAAGTCTGTGGCAGATAAGGTGGCTGAGGAAACTGAGGGTGACAGTCTGCTCCAACACCCTACCCCTGCCCCCATCCAGCCTCTGCAGTTGGCCCTATGCCATCATCAGGAGCCGCGTCTAACAGGCATTCAACCCATCTCCTCTACAAAAAGGGCACAATCCTCCACCATTAAAATCAATGAGAGTTTTGGTGTCAACTTAACAGGTAGAGGATAGAAAGCAAAATCAGTTCTGTCAACGAACTCTTCTTACAGCTCTGCTGAACCAAGACCTTCTTTATCACTTGTATTATGGCAAAGCATAGGGATTTCCTTTGTGCTGTTTCAGTAAACTAAGGGATTTGGCAGGTTTCCCCCCCTCACACTCACTACAACCAAGATGGAGGGCTCCCACTGTACAGTTCTGCAGGAACCTGGCAACCGTTTCTACAACTTTAAATGCCTTGCTTGAGAATGAGCAGCTCTTGCTAGGGAAAAAAACAGGCATGTTTCACCAGAGAACCACCAAGGTCAGAGACTGTTGGATCTCAATGGATTTTTGACTAGAGGTCGACAACCCTGTTGGCGTGACATGCACCTAGAATTTCAGTGAGGAGAATCTCGTGGAGGTGGTGTGAGCAAAGGAGGAAACAAGAGGATGCAGAACATTTGAGGCACTAGTGTCCTTTTGCAAAACCGCTGGGTGAGTGGGAGGCTAGAATTTCTCAGATTCCGAGTGAAATGAATGCTACTTGGAAAGCTGAATTGCATTATAATAGACTCCCAGTTTCATGGCAGAGGCAGAACATTATTGTAAGCCATTCTTCTGCTCTAGTCTTGTATTCTCATCTGCCTTCCAAGGGAAAGCGCCTAATCAGTACGGGCTCATTCACACAACCTGCCCCACTTACCACTCGTTTCTTAGGCTGTTTTTAAACTAGACGCTCCCATGCATGGACACCCAGTGTCCACGTGGGGGAGCATCTCGTTTAAATGTGGAGGTGCGTAGGCAGGTGTGTGCTCCCGCAACCCACGCGTCCCCACCCACCAATGGAGCAATCGGCGAGCAGTCAGGTTGCTCCGCGTATGGAGATGGGTGTGTGCCCGTCTACACCCTCCCCCCATGCACACCACACTCAGCAGTGCTCCACCCGCTGCAGACAGACCTGGTTCAGCTTCCCCTCCCCCCCCGCCTGTTTAAAAATGGTCTCAATCTGTTTGTCTTGCCCTGTAGCAATGCATTCACATGGCTGTCAATTCCCCATAATATCAATGCTCCCCTCACCTTGCATCAGGTGGCAGAGAACAAGGGGTAAATCGAGGAGCACTGAAGCGATAAGGACTTCACACAACAGTCAGAATGTGGGTTTGAGCCACTACCCACTCTGAAAGAGTGTTGGGTGAATAAGCCTCAAGCGACTGCCTAAAACGTTATTCAGACCTTCTGCTAGAAGAGTTCTTTCCTTGTTCACTTACATCCTTTAAGGGCGATAGAAGTAGAACCATCTGATTTTGGACTGTTTGGACCTTCTCCTTCTGAAATGTCTCTGTCCCGCTTCTCTTTCTCTGCAACGGAAAGCAGATGCACTCATGTTTCTAGGCATGGAATTTCCTGATGTCACAAGAGCTCTAAGCGTATGGAAAGAGACACAGGCATAGCTAAGTGGAAATGGGCCCAGCTGCAGAAAATGGACTCCTACTCCAGCATGAATATGCATTCTACCCGAGTATGACTCCCCACCCCACCCCCAGACAAACGGGCCCCAGCGTGGCTGCACCTATTATAGCTACAACCCTGGGAAGTGAGAGGGGAAAACTGTATCAGGCTGGACAAGGCGGGTATAGTCAGTCTTCCCTGTGTAACTAAAACCTTCATGAATGTTATCCTCGTCTCTCTCCTTATGTGCCCCTCCCTTTGTCCATCCTAGATTATAATAAGCCCTTTGGGGCAGGGGCTTGTCTTTAGCCATGACTGTTTAGCACCAGGCACATTGCTGGCACTATATACATAGTAATTCAAGTGTTGTACAGTATAACAAAGTTTGAGAGAACTTACAATGCCATGAGAGTCAAGAAACTTGTGTGTCATCTTCTATAGCACTTTATTGTTCAAAGTGCTTCACAGTCCTATCTAGTTTGTTCCAATTTCTTACAACTCTGTGAGGTTGGTCATTATTGATTAATAATCAAATTATTAATTATTCCCATTTTAAAGATGGGGAACTGAGGCTGAGTGACTTGCTCGAGGCCAGCCAGTGAGTTCATGGTTAAGATGTGATTTGAACTTAGATGGTCTTGCATCTGGGAGGCCACTTCATCCACTAGGTTCTGTACTGCATTTGTACTTCATTGCCCCTGTACTGGGCTTAGAATCTCCTTGGCCTGGACCTTCTGGGAAGCAGAACACAGAATCCGTCTCTTAAAATGCCTAGCATTCAAACTGCCATTAGGTTTGAGGCCTTGGGGTCTGTGGTGCTCAGTTCCTCTGAAACCCAGAGCCAAATGCTTTGGCTTGGTTCACATATCCCCTTGCTGGATGGGGTGGAGAGCACACCACTTTCTCACATGGGTGCAATGCAAATGGCTTTTCCATGTGAATAAAACAAGCACGACAGTCCTTGGCATGGATTATTTCCCACCGTCTTGCTCACAGGAAAAAGCTGTTCACACGTCACCAGTGCCCATGGGGCAAAGCTGCACAGTTCATGCCTCAGCTGGTCAGCAAGACTGAAATGTAGTTGTGAGAGGGAGTGCTCCTGTTCCGCATTACTCTCTGGGGGTAATACAAGGTGGGATTCTGTCCCACAGACAGACTGACCCTGGCTGGACGGGCATCAAAATGTATGTGCAACATAGAGGAGGTTTAAGTTTCTTTGATCCAAGACTTGCACAGAATTATCCAGCAAGTCCATAAATTGGTTAAACGCTGCATGTTTTCCATAGGCGCAGGCGTGGCAAACGTAACTGCCAGAGAAAGTCAGCACTAGCAAGGCTAGGTAAGAAAAAAGACGGCACAATCATAGGCCAGCTTTCCCCCTGCAGTCAAAGTCATGAGAAACCTGCAGTTACATTGGCAGCACAGTCTGAGCTCCATTCACCGCCAGTGCATTTTTCTCCATTGCATTTTTTTTTTTTAAAAAGGCCATTTGAAAAGGGATTAATAAACCCAAATTATTTCCTTGGTTACGTTGCAAGGCACCAAGAGAGAGACTCACCTTCCTTGGAGGCTTGCCAAAATTCAAACGCCACTTTGAAGGCTTGAGCTACTGTTAGGGTAACTGCCTGGGCCTACAAAGAGAGCACGGATCGTTAACAGACAATTCCTCGGCTAGTTCTGCTTGGCAGAGACACATTCACCTGAGGCTCGCTACTAGTTCCTTAGGGCCACGACTCACACATCACTGTTGGAGATATGATCAAATACGGATGGTGACTGGGGTGCATTGCTCTGCTTAGCCACAGGGAGAGGACTGTAGTCATTATATGTCTAGCAATGCTGCAGTATCCTGAAAGGGGGAGGGGGAAGCACCATCTCATAGAAGGAACCCTATAGTTTAGGTGTGGGGACCCTAAAGCTCATGGGCCAGATCCAAGGTACAGCTGTTTTAAGTTGCCCTTTCCAATTCTTGGATCTACTCATGGATCCAATCTCAACCCACAAGCACTGAATAAGTGAGATCAGGGGAAGGGAGCAGAGATGGGGTCAAGAACATGGGGATGGAGCCACAATCAGGACTCTCCCTTTCATTCCCCCCCACCCCACTGCCCCCTATCCCAAGCACACCCTTAAAGCATCCCCAACTCCTATACGGACTGCAGAGCTCATGCTAATTTTCAAAGTGGCCTGCAGTAGGGATAAGAGTCCCCCCCCCCCCCACGGTCCTGGTACTTCATGACCAACAGTAGGGGGGCAAGCTCTCCGCATACTGGTTTCATCCCATATGCCAGATCAAGCAGCACAACACCCCAAAAGAGAGGATATTAAGTCAGTTTTTATGGTGCATCCATCAACACTGTTGCCAGTGGTGATGGCTCTGAGTTTGTCACATATCAAGGAGGAAGTGAATGGGCTCCATCTTGGGATTCACCCTCCAAGCCCCCAATACCATAATATCCAAACACCACTCCCACACAGAAATAATAAACCAATGGGTCCCAAAAAGTTGCTTATGACCCCATTGAGGCAAATGTAATCTTATGACCGCAGACAAAGATATGCAGAGGACAAGGAACTTGGCCAGGAAAGGCCCCAGCCCCTACAGAGTTCTGTGATAGCATTCTGTAGGGGCAGGGCCAGGCCAAAAGTGGGTGGGAGAGCGCCTTCTCTCTCTCTCTGTCACACACACACACTCTCCCCTCTGCAGAGCATCACATCACTGCAGCGCTCTGTAGGGGACAGGGCCGTCCTGTAAGAGCCTGGTTGCACACAGCCCGAGCCAGAATTTAAAACCTGAGCAAGCCTCTTACACTGGAATAAGAGATCCGAGGATCACGGCCATGGGGACTGAGATGGCTCTAGAGGGAAGCTCATCTAGCTATGCCCATTTACAATCAGCCAAAGTGAAGCGCAGAGTTTCATTTGAGAGAAAGCAAATCTCTCTTTCGCCAGAGAGATTTGCAAGTAGAGAGGGAATGCTTCACAAGTCTAAACATTGTCATTCTTTAGAAGTCTGATGGCTGAGAAGTTTGTTTTTCTAAGTGCATGCAAAACAATCCCCAAACTCCCCCTCCTGCACTCTCCTTTTAGGACAAGAAAAAAGAAAATTTTATTGAGAAATAAATTCCCAAGGGCTATGGGCTCTCTTAAGAAACAGACAAAACGTATCTGTGCCAATTAAACCTCACAGAACCAGAGCCCGCATCTGAATGTCGTAACTATTTAAGTCTCCGATGGAAGAGCGAACACTTTAAGGCACATGCAAAAACAACAACAAAAAACACCCTTAAATATGGTAATTAAATATGAAACTCCTCACAGCTGTTCACAATTTAAGCTGTCACATCTGAATCAAGTTTAATAGACCCTGCTACCATTGAGATTTACCCAGGAACTAAAAATATGGACTTGGAGAAAAATGAGAGCTAGATATATATTTAGGGACTATGCACCCCCTGCCTTATTATTTACATATCACTTTCAAGTGTTCAAAGTGCTTTTAAATCCTTATCTCATTCACCCTCATAGCAACCATGCGAAATAGGTCATTATTACTCCCATTTTCCAAATGGAGGACTGAGGCCAACAAAGTGTGACTTGCCCAAAACCACCCAGCGGGTTCATGGCTAAGATGGGATTTGAATCCGGTTCTCTCATATCCAAATCCATCACATTATCCACTGAACGTTACTGGTTCACAGCCTTCTGTCCCCAGTGTTCATAGGGATGGTATGGGAGAGCAATCATCAATAGGACATTCACACATTTTGTGCATGGACAAAGGTCTTTGTGCCACAAAAGCTTTTGAGAACTTTTATTCTGAGGAGATGAGGCATCATCATGCTGATGTACCAATGAGATAAATCTCTCTCCAGCACAGCAAGAATTTAAATTTTAATTTGCAGAGAGGAGCTTATCTTTGCAGCGCAAGGATGGGGCTGCGTTCTGGCACCAAAGACAGTATTTCTATCCAGCCCTCCCGCTGCAGAAGGTGAGGAAAAGGACAGAATATTAACACTTTTCCTCACCAGGAGCAACAATCTGAACAGTTGCTGCTCTCTCCCTCTTCGGGAGAGGGGATTCCACATACTACAGACTTCTGATTAAGGGGAGGAAGGTTTGGATTGGAAGACTGGGAACTAGGGGCAAAGTTCACCTCTTCCTCCTGACCAAGAGGGGGCTTGCTTCAGGAAACGTAGATAAAAGGCACCCCCATCCCCTGCCACTGTTATTGGAGTCAATCCTCTGGTTATGCTTCATCCATTCCAGGGGCTGGGAGGCAGATAACCTAAGGACTTGCTCATCAAGACCTTGTTTAAAAAGTAGCCACTTCCAAACTTGCTTTAATCTCACCTGTGTTCACACAAGCATGGGTGTTAAGGCCACATTCCAAACAGTTAATTCAAAGCAGTTGCGCCTTGCTTCAGTTTTACTCCTAAAGCGTTCACACAAACAAAGCAGCAAATAGAGGTTATTCAGGGGTCAGAAAAAAACGTACACCTGAAAAATCAGGAGTAACTACTGCTTCCATTTGTATTCTGAACCGTTTATGTGAACTCTTAGTGTTAGTGTGATGTGGTCACACCATCATTGTATGTCAACGTGGGGGGGGGGGGGCAGGGGAAGACTGCCATAGTACTACTTCACAGGGTGTTTTCAAACAAGGTAATAGCCCACTGGAGTCCACGTTTGGTCCATGCAGCTCCCACTCACACGTTTAGCGTGTCCAATCTAACAAACAGGCAGCCCCTGCCTGTATTGTGCATTCAGGCAGCCTCCACTAACAGGTTTAACCTGACAAACCTAACAGTTGGGGGGAGGTGTTCTTCCCCACCACAATCTGCTCACCAACCACGCTCTGCCCCAGTATCCGACCCCCTTAATGAAGTGCAGTGGTGTCAAACTATGGAAAGAAGAAGCCATCCCAGCTATTTCTTTCTTCCGGGCTATGGGCTATTTTCACCCGAGGAGGTGGTCCAGCACTTACTATCTTTGCCCACGCACAAGTTTATTAGATCTGTATTAGCTGAAAATGTAGCTGATCACGGTACAAAACTCTCTTACTGGCAGCTAGCATACAATTGTAAAGATGGAGCTTGTGATACAAAAAGACAAGATTGGTGTATGTTTCCTGGGCTGTTAATGAGCTGACAGCCCATTAAGCTCAAGGGAATATAACCCCTAGCAGTATGTTACTAATGGCTACTTAGTATGAATGGCTATTAGACAATGCAATCAACACCCAGGCACATGTTTCTGGCAACAGTTGGTGGCTGGGAGTAGCCTTTTGCTATGCACACAATGCATAGCAATGCAGTTACCTCTGCAGATAAGTGAGTTTATATCAGAGAGGTAGACGTCTACTTCAGGAGGCGTGTTCATGTGTACTATTGTGGAGAATCCTCCCTCCTTTACATCTCTCCACAGCCCTTGCTGTCCCAGCCAACTTCAGTACTTCCTCTTTATGGATCCCTCACATAGCATCTCTGCCTTACAGAGCGCTTGCTTCTCCCATCCCCCCTACAGCAAGTCCAAAAGAAGGGAGATCAGGGAGGAGGCTTTAATCCCAGTTCCTGCTGCTCATGAGAACAGAAATCTGGAGTAAGAACTCCAGATGTGGCCTGCTTGTGTGAACATATGCTTAAATAGCCATGGACCCACTATCTCCACTCACATCCTAAGTGGGAAAGGAGTCCTCCATGGAAACAAGCTGGGGTGGGAATGGGTGGAAACCTTCATGCATGACACTACAGGAACTCTCCCTATAGCCTAGGTTCTCAAACTGGGGGGAGGGGGCAGGGATGGAAGGTGTTCTGGGGGATGCAAGAAAGACCTCAGCTGGCAAGCAACTAGCTCCACGCTCACCGGGTTAGTGGGAATCTCCAAAATAATAGGGTAGTAAGAGGGAGAAAGAGGGGAAGCAACAGAAGGGTGTGAAAGGGGAGAGGGAGCAAGATGTCTGCATGTGTGGTGTGGGGAGGGGGCCTCAACTATTACAAACGAGTGGAAGGGGGTGGTGTAGTTATACAAAAAATTGAGAACCACTTCCCTACAGGAATGATGCCTTGCAGTGGTGCCCCTAAGGTACATGCAACTCCTTTGATTTCTATCACCACCAGAGGTTTCCACAGAAGGCAAGTGTCAACCAGTCTTTTGCTGCAAACTCAGCTCTCCTATTCATTCGTTTACAAATCAGTGATGCCCGTCTCTGCTCCCTGAGCAGATTACTCTCCAACCACATTCCCAGCTTATGCCTGGTGACCCATTTCCCCTCCTTGCCAACTCCCTTTACCCGTGCCATCCCAGCTCAGCCGAGCTCTCCTCTCATGAGCTGGTTGAAAAAGAAACAAAAGTCAGAGCGTAGTTCTGCTTCCTTGGCTATTATCCTTAATAAGTGCTAATGGTTCATGTTCCATGCTGCGCGGCAGGCACAGGGCTCGGGGGTTTGCTAAGAGCCTCTATTTGATCCACAGACAAGCAGATTGTTGTTTTTTTCCTAGGAGTAAAAAAATGGTATTATGGGCCTCAGAGGAGAGCTCTTCAAACAGAACGATAAAGCAGGAACATGAACGGAGTTAAGCTCACAAAGAGGGTACCAAGTCTCACCTCCCACCTATTAATGAGGGGTTTAAGCACGAGGCTTTACAGTCATTCAACCAAGAGCCTCGGTGCAGATGCAGGAACCGGCACGGGCAAGAGGATTACGCCTGGGATTCTTTAACCCTGACAATGTCAGGAAAGATCCAGGAGGAAACAGGATGGGTACAGCGTTGGAGGAGTTCCCCAGTCCTTCCCCAAGGTGTTATTGGGGGAAATCAAGGCCCTGTTCCAGCAAATACTTTTACATCAGTTGTAGGTCTTGTCAGAGGTTACAATGAGGAGTACAATATCCTATGGTAAAGGAACTCATGGGTATTTATCAGTTGTGTGAATTCTCAAGTCACTTCCTATCTGCAAAACTGCTACCCTTCCCTACAAGTGTAGCATATGAACACTGGCTTGCCTAAATGTAATTACTACTCCCTTCCCCCTCCAGCCTATTAAGTGGTAATTACAACAAACCTCACTACCACTCATGTAATGTGCGAATGCAACAACATACACCACAGGGATACACACAATTATTATATGAAATAGAGCTTATCTCAGAGCATGGGGTAGTCCCACTGACCAATTTATATGGTTGTAGTAAGGACTATATAAGTGCCTACAGGATCAGGGGCCTTAACCTCTGGGCTTGTCTTGATGAATGTGTCTTTACAGTGTGGTTTCAAGTTCTTAATATCACCATTAAGACCAGGGAACAGCTCTTTCACGGGTGCTTCGCTCCCCTTTTTAGAAGGTTCCTGCAGCTCCTATTAGATCAGGGGTAATTGTTGCTTATGAGAGACAAGTCTCACATACCAAAACAGCAGCATCTCTACAGAGGATCTATGTATAATCCTCAGGGCTTACACAAGCTTGATTACCTTTTCCAAAATATGAGTTATGATTAAATGTGGTTGTGCCATCTACAGACAGGGTTATACAGCAGAGCAACTGGCACTGCCACAAGTTTAAGCAGCTCCCTGCTTGCATCTAAATTTCAAGGATTAAGGGAATTGGCAGAGTTGCAGCAGTTTCCCCCCTGCTAGTGGCCAGGAAACTCAAGTGCTACTTGCTGTGATTCTAGTAGCAGAAGCTCTCTTCAAGTGCTGATGGGCCAGTGGGCAAGTGAGCAGTGGGGAGAATACAGTCATTTGATTAAACATGGGCATGCGGAAAAGTGTGGGGGTATGATTGAACTTGGGCATGTCCTTGTTGCAGCATGGGGTTGCAGGAATATTTGATTCTGAAACTGGACTCATGCAGACAAACAGTTTAGAAGCCAGTGTCCCTCAGAATACTCAATCTGTACCAAGCACATCCTTACAAGACAAATACAATGACCTGTACAGCTAGTTCAATACTCAAAGAGCTTGCAAAATCATAAGGAGCCAGGTTTTTTCCAACCCTAAACTAGCCCACCCTCAATTGGTTACCATATGGAGCAGTACTCTCTGCTTCTACTGACCACTTTGCGCTTGGTGCAAAGGAAGGCATGACACTCCAGATTCTCATTGTGTTTGCTCTGAGCAATGTAGGCAAACACTTTGTCATGCATCTTGTCCGCCGTGCAGTAAGATATCCTAGATGAAAAAGAAAAAAAATCAATAAAAATTCACAGGAACAGTAAAGATTGGGATAATATGAGGGTACAGCTTTACAAATGGAACAAGGAAAAACAAAACAACACACACTTGTCCAGAATATTTGCTTACGGATCTGAGGGAGAGTGTTTCTCCCAGCTGAATTTTACAAGCCAGAGGGAGCATGAATAATGAGGCACGCGGCATTGTCAGTTACCCTCCGAGAAGCCACGCTATTAAGCAAGGCTTCAAAAACGTGACAGAGCTGAGCTGGTCCCAAGAGAGTCTTGGCCTGGAAGTACTGAGCTTTGGGACCTACACCAAGAGGGGAACTGGAGCGAGAAGGGATCCTGGCTGCTACCAGACAAACACTCGCAAATCCATCCCACATTAAAAGCGACATCAGCCTGAGTGAGTAGATTCATGAATGGAGGTTTATTCCACTGCCCAACAAGTCTCCCCCCTCCAGCTGTTTCCCAGGCAGTATCCTTACAACGCACCTAGTTGCCGGAGAAAGCAGCTGGCTTCAGACTGGAAGTCCCAAAATAAGAACTGCTGGGATTGTGTGGGCAAAGCTTCAGTCTAAGGAGAATTCATCTGTGAAAACATTGTCTGCTCCAGTCCCTCTCCCCTTGTCCCCAAGCAGCAGGGCAGTGCGATTCTCTAAACACAACAGTGACTACGTGCAAGCACGGCTACTTACCGTCTACTCTCATGATTCTTCAGATCGCAAACTGTGTTACTCATGTGTGTGTACACAACGGACAAAGGCCAAAATGAGTAGCTCGAGTACCAACCCAGTGTCGGCAATGCTTTAGGCAGCGAGAATTCTGCCTCAGAGGAGGGGGTTGGACTAGCTGACCCGCAAGACCCTTTCCACCTCTTCAGTTCTAGGATTCTACAGGCAGTTCAAAGCCACTTGCTATCACACAATTTGGCATCCTTTGTGCCCGGAGCATTAGGAAGTGGAATCTGAAATAGAGCCTTTCTCCTCTCTTTGGGAGGGGGAAAGAGAATAAAGTATTTGCCTGGGATTTCTGATATGCCAGTCTATGAATGGCATCTGATGCACTTTGCTTTTAGGACAATGGTTCACAAGGGAGCTAATGCCACCCCAACAGAACACCCAATTCATCCTGGTATCACAAATTCATCTTGAAGCTTTCCCACTCAGTGTGCTCCTCAACCATGAACAATGAGAGAAGCCACGGGAAAGGCTGTCTGGATGGATGAGCTTCAAACTCCAGGAGAGCAGATGAAGGCATCCTTGAGCTGCACGGGAAGACAGGGATGCACTCAGCTTACGGCTTGAGGAAGATCCTCGCTGATGGGCTATGCTCCCCTGGGCTGGGGGAAGAAATCACTTTGGATTCCCAAGCTTGGGCATCAGCAAGCAGTAGGACCCTTGAGCAGGTGTTCACCAGGTCAGCAGGTCACAGACGTTCATCTTCATTATGAGAGGAGAGTGGGAGTGGACAGGAATTCCAGAGTTACTGCCAATTCCTGCTCTGGAACCCCAAATAAATGAGTCCCATTTTGAGTCAGGTTTCCTCACTACTGCAAGTGACCAGAGGGATCATTAGAGAGCAACATGGAGGTACGAGCAGCAGGCAACCATTTTATAGAGTGGTGGCTCCCACAAATTGAGCCACTAGACCACTGTCAACCCTCAAAATGTCAGCCGGGGGGATGGGGGGGGCACACATCCACTGGGCGGCTAATAAGTCGAATAAGTCGAAGGAAATAAATAAAAAAGTGCAACAGTCTAATCCGACCTTGTTTCCAGGCGGACCAATCAGGGGTGCTTTGTATTGCCCTGATATCAGTCTCCCTGGAAATGGGGACCAACGAGAGCATTGCACACAGCTGGGAAGAGGTTTCCCTGCTCCCCTTCCCACTCAGATAATTTAATGTCCAGTTCCAGATCAGCTCTGCAGAGTGCAGTGTGGCCAGGGAGGCAGAAAGCAAGCTCAGCTCTCTGCAGAATGCAGCGCAGAGGCAGGGAGAAGCAAGCAGTCACTGAACTGAAGGTCAGCAGCCTTGAAGTACTTTTTTATTTTTTCCTTCAATGTTTTCTCAATGTTTTCTCATTTTTCTGATGAGAATCCAGCCTGTTTCTCAGTTTGCTCTCGTTTCCCAGAACGATCCAAAAATTGCGATTCTTGTCAAAAACTGAGAAAATACCGAGAATGGGTTTCAGCCCTAATTTAGAGTACTTCCCCACAGAATGCACAAAAGAAAGACATTCAGTTCAGAGTCCTACTGAGGTAAAAAAGTGGGGTTGAGGGTCATGCATGACCCCAGGCCCCATGTAAAGCATCATGACCTCACAATGCCCCATAAGAATATAAGAAATGCCATGCCGGGTCAGAGTAATGGTCCATCAAGCCCAGTATCCTGTCTCTGATGATGGCCAATCTCAGTCATTTTGGAGGAGTACCCAGCAGGTTATAATGGAGTGATCCATTCCCTGCTGTTCACTCCCAGCTCTGACAGTCAGAGGTTACATTCCCCACCCTACTTGATGAATTGCTATTAATGGACCTATCCTCCAAGAACTTATCCAATCCAAGTTAAGGAGTGGGGCCACACCAGAAAGGGATTAAGTACTCTCTTGCCTCTAATGACATGGTCCAATAGATGTCAAGGCATGCCATAAGAAGGTGGGGCCTTATCTGGCTAGAGAGCCCAGCCTAGTTAACAGCCAGGAACCCAGGTGGGCATTGTACCCAACCTGGGTCTGGTCAGGCTCAGAGTGCTCATCCATTCCTGGTTTTCTATACTTGGAGTACTATTCTTTCCTGAAAGAAAGAGACATGCACCCCATTTCCCAATCCTGTTTCCCAGCAGACCTTCAAGTTTAAAAAGTCACATTCAAAATTTATTTACATTGTATTAGTTTTCTTCTTGTGCTCATAGGCTCTCGGATGGCCTACATTTTGCTCTACCCAGCTTCACTGGCTTTGTATTAAAAGGCACTTTGAAAACAAATGATGGAAAGAGGGAAAAATTTAAAGTAGGAATGTTGATTTTTTAATGGCAACAGGAGAGTCTCCAAGGTCCCTCACGTATGGAGGCATGGCAAGATTGTGGAAAGCGTCTGTGCTCAACCACATGTCTGATCATCATCCAAAACCCAAGGATAAATGTCACTCTCAAGTAAGTTTTGAAAATGGAAAGTGGCTCATTGTACATAAGAGGCCACTCCAAAGAGAATGCTCAGTCACAGTGTCACAGGGAGCATGTTCTGACTTCATCTAGGAATGCCTAACTAAACTATTGAGAGCCAAGGAGATTTTGGCAGGAGATGCTGTATTTTTGCTTACTAAAAGGTTACAAGTTTGAGGGGATAAGCTCTGGAGATGGCAGGTCTATTGGTTTGGGAGAAAATTAGTACATGCAATAAAGCAGTGAAAGGTCTACAGGGAAAAAAAAATATATATATAGGCAGGTAGAGCTCTTAAAGATTAATTCCTCCAACCAAAATGTTATTGTTTTAGAGAAGGCAGCCTCTTTGGCAGATGTTATCAACCTCTGTAAGACATGCCGGTTTTGCTCAACTGAATGAAACGATGCATTTATATAAAACATTGATTGGAAGGGACAGCTTAAAGGCCCACTGTTAAAAAGTCCAACTAGAATTTAAAAGGCAGCATCTGAACTTGGAAGTCGCAGCAAGCTTTAACACTGGTCTGATGCCACCAAAGCCAACTGAATTATTCTGAAAATACACCAGCATAAAAGACCAAAATTGCCACATTTTTGGAACAGAGAAGGGTGATGATGAGTAAGTCCTACCCATTGGGCCGGAGTTGGACATGAGAAAATATCAGCCACATTTTACAAACTGAGCAGAGAAAGACTTGAAGCTCAGTCACATAGCACCCTTACCCCTTGCAAATTCACCACTTGTTAGTCATCTGTGTTTCTTACCCTGTAGCAGTGCATTCGCACAATTGCCAATTTCTCTGGATTTAATGGCCCTTCCTATCAGGTGGCAAAGAGCAAGGAATCATCAAGCAGCTCCCATCACCCTGGATGGAAGCAGCCTCAGACCCAAAATGTTTGTATGTGAAAAGTAGCCTACGTGACATACCTGTATATGGAGACGTTCTCTATCAATTCATTTGTTACACTGTCATTTAAGATGATCCCTCGGGGAGATACCTTCAGTGTCACTTTCTGGAGTTTCTTTCCACTTGCTTTAGCCTTTAGGGTAGGGAAATAATAAGATTTAATGCAGATCCTTCAGGAAGGTGGATTAGTCACTCCAGACATGTACTGTCTATTAGGCAAGTTAATAGTGCTCGTTACTATCAGAGATAGAATTTAATACTCTGCACTATAGAGTCCTTATTAAATTTTTACCTTTGCTGTGGCACAGATTTATCTGCCTTTAGTGCCACTATGGGAACAGGAGCTCCACCTCCTCATAAAACATTAATATACTGCACACCCCACAATCTAGGGGGCTTTGCAGGGCCAACCGCAGGGACCAAGATCTACATAGTTGGGAAAGACATCTGCTCTGTAGAATCCATCCCTCCAGCTTCATACAGTACAACGGTTCTCAAATGAGGTGTGGGGAATGTATTCTTGTGGAGGGGGATGAGAGAGTCCAAGTTGACTGCCTGACCCCTAGCAACCCCCCTAACTCAGTTATGGGGGAATTTCCAAAACGGCCTCATCCACTTCTGTAATATGAATGCGGATCAATGACTGAAACCATCAATCCAAACTCATGTTTCGGAAGCTGGTAAGAGCACCATTTTGAAAGCTCTCCGTTCAGTTCTTACTTTAAAGGATGATTTAAAAGGCATTACACAAAACAGTTTGGATGCCAATATGGATGACTCCAGCTTAGTGGAATCATCGGTAGTGATAGGCCTGCAGTAGATACGAGTCTTGCTGAGGCCACTAGAATGCTTCCCAAACAGAAGTTTCCATCCAGCAGAAGTTCTGAGAATGCAATAGGCATTTTTGTACCACTTCAGGACAAAAAGTAAAATCACATTTTTTTCCCACAAAAGGAAAAATTCCAAAGTTTGGGGGGTTCACACTAGAACAGTTTAAGACTTTTTGCTTCTGTGAACCCATTTTCAGACTTAACTATAACCCCCATTGTGACTCCATCTGCGCATGGCATGATCCCACTTGGGTTCCAAGCCCCATTTTGGGTATCTGACAGAGGTTTTTATGGCAATGTTCAGATCCAAGCCATGGCATAAACTAGCCACCTAGGAGTTTGTAGACCACTCTCTCTCTATAACCATTTCAGAGGATCCCATAAATGGATGTTTTTTATTTTGGTCCCAGGTTCAAGAAAAGTTGAGAGAGGAGTTCTCCCACCACTATTTAGACCTCTGGTTGTTCCACTCCAGCCAGATAGTCTTCATCTGAAGAATTTAAACAGCCACATTTCATCTTAGGAATGTTACCCATGCGAGTGGGCCTTTGCCTCATTCTGTTTTATAAGAGCCTAAGGAAGCATTTAATCTAACCTGGATTGCATGATGCAGAAGTGGAATAAGCCCTTCAATAATAAAGTAGCCTAAAGAACAACAACCCTACTCAACCGGAAATTAGGAGAACTTGTGAAATGTTAGCGTCAGAATCTACAGGTCTTGAACAGGCAAGTGTGGGAGTTTCCAGGCGTGACCAACCTTACAGCATTGCCCCAATGCCTGGCCTGACCCATCACCCGGATACGAGTTGAAGGGTTTCTCCTCACTTGCCCACGCCATGTTTCTAGCTCATCTGATCAACCACCTTCTGTTATCTAGTCCAACCAGTAAGAACAGGAAGTTGGTTGGAGCAACTCAAAGCAAGTTTTTGTTCTTAGCAGGGGTGGGAAACCTCTGTTCCTCTATGGGCTGTAGCGGAGGCTAGGGGAGCTGAAGGCATGGCACACGAGACACTCTGGAGTCAGGAGGAGGTGAGCCATGCCAGAACACAAGGGGGCAGAGCCTGACAGGCCCACCCCAACCACTCTGTAGGTGGGTAGGTCCTGCCCTGCTCACTAGCAGAGCATTCTGATGAGCCTTCAAAGCCCTGTCCCGGGACAGCTTATGTTCCTTTCTCCTCGGGTAGGCCCTGTCTCCCTCTCAATTCCATCCCAGCGTATCCCACCTTGGTGAGGATGCCTCTCTGCCCCAGTGGCTCTGGCATGCACACCCCCTCCTTGCATGGTGACATCTGCCTGTGCACTCTGCACCTCAGTCCAGGGATCTAGTTAGAAGCTGAACAAAAGCTAAAGCATTCTGGGTGCTGGAGGTTACCCATCCTAGACTGGCTCTGTCCAGTTTCTCTGTACTTCCTGAAGCCTCATCTACAGACCTTGCCCCCAGCCCGAAGTCCAGCCCTTTGCCCCAGCCTTCTTCAGAGTGATTTCCTGCCTCATCTCTTGGGTTGTCCCTCTAGCTAGTCACTTGGCTTCCTGCTACTATCCTGATCCTGCTAAGAGCACTGACAGCACAGTGCCTTAATTACACAGCTGCCACTGCATCTACAGGGTTCTCTCTTCAGTAGACAGGAAGGAGTTTTCTACCAATAAAGCCATTCCTTCCATTCACAGTTCTCCTACATGGTGAATGGGGTTGGATTTTGCGTTCTCATACGAAGCCCATACAAGGACATTGAGTTTTAACGTACGTGATGCTGGGCCCCGTTTGCCCCAGCTGGGCCAGCATCACAGTGGACCATCTGTTTGCTGCCTGCCAGATGCAGGCCTGGTTCCTACTCCAACCAGGTAGGAGCTGGGTGGGAAACGTGGACCCTGTACAAGTCAGGCCCACAGTCCGTGCCCGGTTATCTCTTGCTGGGGCAGAGCAGGTGGAAACATCTTGCCCTGGCTCATCCCTGTGTGAGGGTTTGCCATGGCACCCAGACATGG
>QEPC01002647.1:1104507-1117082 GCA_003113815.1 Sphenodon punctatus
GGAGCAACATCAAGAATGCGGCCGAGTGGCTGCACATTGCTCCCTACCCTTGCCCCCCAGCCAGGGGAGGCTTCAGGAACATTGTTCCCACAGCCGGAGCAAGCCCTCCCCTTCCCCGGGTGGGACAGATGTCCCGTGAGGAGATTCCGTTTTCACCCATAGTTAGGGCAACTCTCAAGGTTAACTGAGCATGGGTTCCTGTCTTTGGAACCAATAACCTGATTACATCACTCACTGTGGCTACGATTCTTTTGACGGCAGCAGCAGACAGGTCTTCTCCTTTGGGCTGCTCCACCAGTGTCATACCCATGTACTTGAGGTTGAAAAGCATGCCTTCCAGAAGGGTCTCGCGGGTATCCGTCCAATTTTCTGGAAGCTCTGCAGAATTGAGAGGAGCTTTGACACACAACTCTAGAGAGAGTGTAGTTGCCATGTTGGTTCCAAATGTGTGACCCAAAAGCTTGCACACTCTTGTCAACAGTTGCTCATCCAATAAAAGACATCATCAAGTGAACTACTTTTGTCTCCATCTCTCAAGATACAAGGACACCCCAAACTGTGTGTAATAAGCATGCCCCCTTCCCAAAATGGGGAATCTCTGGCCTACCACTGAATACCTGATCCACTGTATTTGAAAGGACACTTTTTAGGGGCAGGGGGCTGAACTAGATGACCTCGAGATCCCTTCCAACACTACAGTTCTCTGACTCTAAAGCGCCAATATCGTTTAGCTGCATTCCTAGGAAATACAGAGAAAGCATCTCCGTGAAGAATCAGGCTGTAAAGAACAGACTTATTGTGGGGACAGGGTGTGTTGGGGGTTGCTATTGTTGCTGCATCACAAGAGAAGTACTGTTCTATGGATGAGCCAGAGAAGCCATGCAATGTAACCGATATCTCTAGCAAGTACAGGTCCACACCCGTCTGCAAATCACTCCTTTCCCCCCACTTTCTCCTGAGCAAAGCTCCTATTAGCAGCAGTCAATCCCCTCTTGATTAAGCCAATTTTAATTTAGCACAAATTTTACCATGTTAAATCGTTACCTGAACAGCCACTCTTGGGGTCTTAAAACAGCAGGAGTTAAGGGAAAATACTGCATGGCATTTCAATCTCTCATCATAATCATGAAAGGATATAGGGGTGTGGTGGGGTGATGCTTAGTTCTTACGGGGGATCTCAGCCACAGCTACTAAGCACTGGTCACTCGAAGAGTAATAGGCCCAAGGAGGACAAATGAAGCTCAGGTGACCAAATACTGGGCACAAAAAGTAGGACATCCCAGCTAGAGAACTCTGATTGCCGCAGGGCTTCTCCAAGCAGAAAGGGAACAAAGCCTAGAGCAAGGGCAGTCAGACTTGCCTGGGCAAGGAGTGATCTTGCCCAGGGTGATCGACTGCCCGTATGCCCACAAGTTTATGGAGTGGAGAGGGGAAGGAAACTCTGTCCTGCCCCACTCAGACATAGCCACACCTCCTTTCTTCTTGGCAGATGTTGAGATGCTTGGAAGAGTTCCTTCACTCCACCCTTTTCGGCATTGGCATGCTCCCTTTCCATGTGCCATGATGTCACGGTGTATAGTTTAGTTTATTTTCCATCTTTACCCTGCCCCTTCTTGCTGAAGTGACTTGGGGCGGCTTACAAGTGTAAAACAATAATCACGTAAAATACAATAAATACAATAAGAACTTACTAAAAGTCTGGCTTATGTATAAAAATAAAAAAAATAAAAATCTCAACCCATCTAACCCATCCTCCCTCCACACACCAAATGCTTGGCAGAAGAGCTAGTCTTACAATCCCGTTGGAAGGTGAGAAAATCTAGGCTGAGGTGAACCTCCACTGGGAGGGAATTCCAAGGTGATGGTGCGGCTGCTGAGAACACACTCCTGTCCGTCTGGATCCACTGATAACACAGGACTTCCAGGAGGGTGCCCCCAGATGACCGCAGGGGCCACCCAGGGAGTGAGGCAATCACTCGAAGACAGGACCCAAGTAGTGAAGGGCTTTAAAGGTCGACACTGGCACCTTGAACTGGGCCCAGAAGACAACAGGCAGCCAATGAAGCACCCGGAACACAAGCGTTATGTGCTCCCTGTGCCCCCATAAGCAGACAGGCCGCCACGTTCTGCACTAGCTGCAGCTTCTGAACCGTCACCAAGGGCAGCCTCACGTAGAGCGCATTGCAATAATCTAGCCTCAAGGTGACAAATTCATGGATGATAGTGGTGAGATCAGAGTCTGAAACATACGAACGAAGTCTTTTCGTGAGATGTAATTGGCGAAAGGCGCCCCTGGCCACAGCCAAAACCTGGAAATCCAGTCGCAGCTGTGAATCCAAGGGCACCCCTAGGCGCCGCACAGATGAAGCCAATGGAGGATGGATGCCCCCAATTAACGGGGGAAACCTCCTCACCCAGATCACTGGTCCTGCCCACTAACATCACCTCTGTCTTATTGGGATTAAGCTTCAATCGGCTCGACCTCATCCAGTCCCCCACAGTGGCCAAACACCAGGATGGCAAAGTCAGCTGGGCCTGGGTCAGATGAAAAGGACAAATACAGCTGGGTGTCATCAGCATACTGATGGCAACGAACCCTCCAGCTGCGTATGACCTCCCTGTGCGGCCTCATATACACTTTAAACAGGAGAGGGGGCAGAATAGAACCCTGCGGGACCCCACACAGGATGCCACCTGGGGACGAAGTATAGTCCTCTAGCACCACCTGCTGAGATCTATCTGTGAGGTAGGAATGGAACCATTGTAGAACAGTCCTGTCCACCCCCGGCAGGTCCCACAGGAGAGTCACCAACAACTCATGGTTAACAGTATCGAATGCCGCTGATAGATCTAACAGAACCAACAGGGTCATACGACCCGTGTCCAATTCCACAAGGTTGTCGTCAACCAAGGCCACAAGCGCTGTCTTTGTGCCATAACCCAGATGAAAGACAGACTGCGTAGGATCAAGATAAACGATGCCATCCAAACATGCCTGTAGCTGAACTACCTGTTCAATAACCTTCCCTAAAAAGGGAAGGTTAGAGACCCGTCAGTAACTGGTCAGGGCACCAACATCAAGCAATGGTTTCTTGAGGAGGGGCTGAACCACAGCCTCCTTAAGGCAAACTGGCACCCTCCCCCTCCCATAGGGAGGCGTTGATAACCCCTGCAAGCACCAGCCCCAATATCTCCCTGGCAGCTCTTACTAACCAGGGCAGACATGGATCTAATTCACAAGTGGTGGCTCGAACAGACCCCAGCACATCGGCTGCATCAGCAGGCGTCACCAGTTGAAACTCATCCAAGAAAACATGACCAGACAGGGCATTCCTAACCTCTGGCTCTGCCACTGCCTCTAAAATGGCAGACTCAAAGCTGTGCTCAGTGTGAGCCATTTTGTCCGCAAAGTACTTCAAAAACATGTCACAATGGACTGTGGACAAATCCAGTTCTAGGCAGAGACAGGCTGGACCAACCAGACCTCTCACCACCCAGAACAGCTACACTGGACATGGCCAAGCAGACACAATGAGTGCAGCAAAGAACTGGTTCTTTGCTGCCCTCACTGCCACGGCATAGGACTTCAAAAATGCTCTGCGCTGCAACTGATCGTCTTGGGTGAGAGTCCAGCGCCACCGACGTTCCAACCACCTCCCTTCATGCTTCAGACACCCCAGATCCTCCGTAAACCATGGGGACCTGCAGAGCGGAAGTTCTGGAAGCCGATGCCTAGGAGCCATCTGATCTATGGCCCCAGTCAATCAGTTGTTCGGAGCAATCATTAAGGTCATCCGATATCTCTCCAAGAGCATTCTGAAACATTTCCGGTTCCAGAAGTCTCCTGGAGCAGACCAACCGAACTGGTCCTACACCCCTACTGTCAGGCAGGTTCGCAGGAGGTAATGGTCCGACCACAGCAATGGTGAACATTTATTATTATTTATTATTATTAACAAACATTTATATAGCGCCAGCAGTGTACATGGCACTTTACAAAGTAATAAAATAGACACGGTCCCTGCCCCTAGGGCTTACAATCTGAGNAATACTGCATGGCATTTCAATCTCTCATCATAATCATGAAAGGATATAGGGGTGTGGTGGGGTGATGCTTAGTTCTTACGGGGGATCTCAGCCACAGCTACTAAGCACTGGTCACTCGAAGAGTAATAGGCCCAAGGAGGACAAATGAAGGTCAGGTGACCAAATACTGGGCACAAAAAGTAGGACATCCCAGCTAGAGAACTCGGATTGCCGCAGGGCTTCTCCAAGCAGAAAGGGAACAAAGCCTAGAGCAAGGGCAGTCAGACTTGCCTGGGCAAGGAGTGATCTTGTCCAGGGTGATCGACTGCCCGTATGCCCACAAGTTTATGGAGTGGAGAGGGGAAGGAAACTCTGTCCTGCCCCACTCAGACATAGCCACACCTCCTTTCTTCTTGGCAGATGTTGAGATGCTTGGAAGAGTTCCTTCACTCCACCCTTTTCGGCATTGGCATGCTCCCTTTCCATGTGCCATGATGTCACGGTGTATAGTTTAGTTTATTTTCCATCTTTACCCTGCCCCCTCTTGCTGAAGTGACTTGGGGCGGCTTACAAGTGTAAAACAATAATCATGTAAAATACAATAAGAACTTACTAAAAGTCTGGCTTAAGTATAAAAATAAAAAAAATAAAAATCTCAACCCATCTAACCCATCCTCCCTCCACACACCAAATGCTTGGCAGAAGAGCTAGTCTTACAATCCCGTTGGAAGGTGAGAAAATCTAGGCTGAGGTGAACCTCCACTGGGAGGGAATTCCAAGGTGATGGTGCGGCTGCTGAGAACACACTCCTGTCCGTCTGGATCCACTGATAACACAGGACTTCCAGGAGGGTGCCCCCAGATGACCGCAGGGGCCACCCAGGGAGTGAGGCAATCACTCGGAGACAGGACCCAAGTAGTGAAGGGCTTTAAAGGTCGACACTGGCACCTTGAATTGGGCCCAGAAGACAACAGGCAGCCAATGAAGCACCCGGAACACAAGCGTTATGTGCTCCCTGTGCCCCCATAAGCAGACAGGCTGCCACATTCTGCACTAGCTGCAGCTTCTGAACCGTCACCAAGGGCAGCCTCACGTAGAGCGCATTGCAATAATCTAGCCTCAAGGTGACGAATTCATGGATGATAGTGGTGAGATCAGAGTCTGAAACATACAGGCGAAGTCTTTTCGTGAGATGTAATTGGCGAAAGGCGCCCCTGGCCACAGCCAAAACCTGGGAATCCAGCCGCAGCTGTGAATCCAAGGGCACTCCTAGGCGCCGCACAGATGAAGCCAATGGAGGATGGATGCCCCCAATTAACGGGGGAAACCTCCTCACCCAGATCACTGGTCCTGTCCACTAACATCACCTCTGTCTTATTGGGATTAAGCTTTAATCAGCTCGACCTCATCCAGTCCCCCACAGTGGCCAAACACCAGGATGGCAAAGTCAGCTGGGCCTGGGTCGGATGAAAAGGACAAATACAGCTGGGTGTCATCAGCATACTGATGACAACGAACCCTCCAGCTGTGTATGACCTCCCTGTGCGGCCTCATATACACTTTAAACAGGAGAGGGGGCAGAATAGAACCCTGCGGGACCCCACACAGGATGCCACCTGGGAACAAAGTATAGTCCTCTAGCACCATCTGCTGAGATCTATCTGTGAGGTAGGAATGGAACCATTGTAGAACAGTCCTGTCCACCCCCGGCAGGTCCCGCAGGAGAGTCACCAACAACTCACGGTTAACAGTATCGAATGCCGCTGATAGATCTAACAGAACCAACAGGGTCATACGACCCGTGTCCAATTCCACAAGGTTGTCATCAACCAAGGCCACAAGCGCTGTCTCTGTGCCATAACCCGGATGAAAGACAGACTGTGTAGGATCAAGATAAACGATGCCATCCAAACCTGTTCAATAACCTTCCCTAAAAAGGGAAGGTTAGAGACCCGTCAGTAACTGGTCAGGGCACCAACATCAAGCAATGGTTTCTTGAGGAGGGGCTGAACCACAGCCTCCTTAAGGCAAACTGGCACCCTCCCCCTCCCATAGGGAGGCGTTGATAACCCCTGCAAGCACCAGCCCCAATATCTCCCTGGCAGCTCTTACTAACCAGGGCAGACATGGATCTAATTCACAAGTGGTGGCTCGAACAGACCCCAGCACATCGGCTGCATCAGCAGGCGTCACCAGTTGAAACTCATCCAAAAAAACATGACCAGACAGGGCATTCCTAACCTCTGGCTCTGCCACTGCCTCTAAAATGGCAGACTCAAAGCTGTGCTCAGTGTGAGCCATTTTGTCCGCAAAGTACTTCAAAAACATGTCACAATGGACTGTGGACAAATCCAGTTCTAGGCAGAGACAGGCTGGACCAACCAGACCTCTCACCACCCAGAACAGCTCCACTGGACATGGCCAAGCAGACACAATGAGTGCAGCAAAGAACTGGTTCTTTGCTGCCCTCACTGCCACGGCATAGGACTTCAAAAATGCTCTGCGCTGCAACTGATCGTCTTGGGTGAGAGTCCAGCGCCACCGACGTTCCAACCACCTCCCTTCATGCTTCAGACACCCCAGATCCTCCGTAAACCATGGGGACCTGCAGAGCGGAAGTTCTGGAAGCCGATGCCTAGGAGCCATCTGATCTATGGCCCCAGTCAATCAGTTGTTCGGAGCAATCATTAAGGTCATCCGATATCTCTCCAAGAGCATTCTGAAACATTTCCGGTTCCAGAAGTCTCCTGGAGCAGACCAACCGAACTGGTCCTACACCCCTACTGTCAGGCAGGTTCGCAGGAGGTAATGGTCCGACCACAGCAATGGTGAACATTTATTATTATTTATTATTATTAACAAACATTTATATAGCGCCAGCAGTGTACATGGCACTTTACAAAGTAATAAAATAGACACGGTCCCTGCCCCTAGGGCTTACAATCTGAGNTGCTCATGTGTCGAGCCCCTACACCCTGGGACAGGCCCATGGTTGCCATGAAGTCCTGCTCCGCCCCTTGCAATCCTGCTTCAGCGTGAAATAGAAAAGGGGCATGGCTAGGAAAACAGAGGCAAGCAGAGCTCCCCTCCTTTCTGCCCAATAAGTTTGCCGGCAAGCTAGGGAGTGTCCAGGATGCTCACCATCAACCTGTCAATTATGGTCAACGTCTTGGCCACCCCTAGAGCTTGCTCAGGGACCTTGTGTTGTAAGCAGGGACCTGCAATCACACATTTTCCCTATTGCTACCAATGAGCATATGTTCCTGGTAGTAAGGAATTGCATCTTGCAGCTGGCTGGATAGGGTGCTTGCTCAGAAGACACCTGGGAGCATAAGAGGAAAATTGGAGGAGAATTATGGAGACAGTCCAGTATTGCCTTACCAATAAAGAGCAACAGGTGAACAAGTTTAATGCAGACTGGTTTGTGAACCTGTCCCTGCAACAGCTTATAGCATAGGCAAGACTGTCCCGTTACATGGTGTTAGGGTGGAGGGACTCTAAAGGGAGATTGTGGACCCAGTAAACCTGCCTCACTCATTCCCGGCCTTGCACTCTCTCATGCGCTCGGGATTCCACTCGTTTGTGAGGGGAAATAACCTCTCAGGATCTTAGTTGGTCCTTTACTTCCCAACTGGGAAGAGGCCAGATCATCATAGGGGGGAGACCAGTAAGGCCCTGAGTGGAGCCCCTACACTCCCTGATGACCGGTCACACCTGTATCCGCATTACCCCTGATAAACCCCCCACAATCTCACGGTACTTGGGAAGGAACTTGGTGCAAGGAACACCTGAAGAAAAGGGGGAACAAGATCCAGGGATGACAAGGGAGAAGCCCCACAGCCCTCTCCTGTCACAACACTTAAGGGAAGGAAACCCAGACGAAGCAGGGGTCACCCAGTGACACCCCTCCCCACCTAGTTGTCAGCCACACAGCTATGCCTCTCACACCATCACCTCCCACCACCCACTCAACCACCCTTGATGCATGAGCCTACGCCCGCCCCCCCCATGAACTTGCACACACCCACACACTCACTCTCTCACACACAATACTACTTAGCTTTCCGAAGGAAGATTCACTGCACGCAAAGGGGGCCAGTCTCACAGTGCTGTGATCACTGGCAGCGCTGTGTTGTTCTCTCAGTCCTTAAGTAGGGCCAACCATGCCCCCTCACGCGTGGAGCGGCGCACCGCACCGGGGGGGAGGGGGACTCAGTCTCGTCGTTCCCCTGTGGCGTTGGCTGGAGCCCCGCCCCCGTGCCCTCTGCTGAGGCCAGGGCTGAGGCTTCCCTCTCTCTGCGCCCGGAGGCGTGTCCCTACATTTCATTGCTGCTGCGCTGCACCCGCTGATGCTGGCCCCGCCCCCTACGGGGCCAAAACAGTCAATGGCAAAGACGAGCCCTGACACATGGGGTCAAACCATGGGTGCAATTTGGGGCTAAAATTTGTGGGAGATGCTGAATCACAAACCCCATCCCCATAACCCTAGAACTGTGGGAGGTACATCCCCTGCAAGAATTACTCCCATGGATCCGATGCTCCCCCCCCTCCCCCCAGGTGCTACAATTGTACACGATGGCAATGCTAGCTTGCACTAAAGGAGAGTGCATGCCTCCATCCTGAGAAGCGGTGCGGGTGGGGATTATGCCAATACAGCAAGCTTGTACAAATATTTCTGAGGAGCAAGGAAACTCAAGACGTCAGCTTGGGCTATCACTTGGCATCAATCTGAACTGACGGCATTTTGTTCTCTTGAAAAGGTCCCTTGTATGATGCTTCCCTGTGTGGGCTTTCTTCGGTGAGAAGTTAATTGTAGGAGACTTCTCCGGTTTCCTATTGCTGCGTCAGGGATGCCCCCCTGATGAGAGAGTAAGGTAGGATCGAAAGCTACACAGAGGCGCCAATTCATCAACCCAGCAGTTATTGATTTTTTAATTTTATTTTATTAAAAGAGGCATGTTGTGGCTGGGAAGAAAGGGAGCAGACTGGGAACAAAGACCTTAATGCGAGGGTGTTACCAGCTCGGTAGTGTTTAGTTCAAGACTATTACATCAAGGCCACTGGGACTTGGGACCTCGCTGTCATGGGACTATCCCAGAATTAACTACTGGAACAAGGACAGAACCAAGGTCCTCTTGCTCCAAAGAAGAGTCCTGTTCAGGTCAGGAATATGGGCCTGAGCCTAGCCCAACTGTATTAGGCTGAACCAGAGCCTGGGTTTCAAAACATCTGGACTCAAGAGTGCAGGCCCAATGTGTCTAGGTGGTAGGGTTGTCAAGTTTCTGACTTATCCAGCTCAAGTACTAATTTCTCCTGGCCAGCAGGACTAAGCCAGAGAATACGGAGAGCTCCTGGAGTCGTAGCCCCAGGATCAGCGGTAGTGGCACCTCATTCCCCCTAGACAAGAGCAGTGACAGTGTCCTTTCTTCTCCCCACCGCCCCCAGAAAAAGTGGTATCAGCATCTTGAGGCTGCACATGAGGTTCCACTCCTGCCTGAGGGTTCTCAAACCAGTGAAGGGGAATGGAGACTCAGTGGGACTGAAAGACTCTGCACCACTACCACTGTTTCTGGGTACCCCTCCTCCCCTGGCACTGGGGAAGAGGTGCTGCCAATCCTGAGTGTTGTGGTCTCTCTCCCCCTCCCTCCCCCATCAGTTCTGGCCTGGTGGGGCAGCCATGTCAGAAAAGTGAAAGCTGCAAGACTTTCCCATCCCCTTTCTGACGTGGCCCTGCATCACGATGCTCCACAGGGGGCAGGGTTACACCAGAAACGAGTGGCAAACGAGTCCCTTTTCCTAACCCCTCTGATGTGGCCCTTCCTGCTCTGGGTTGCTTCCAGGAGGGAGTTGGTAACCATACCAGGTGGTTCTGCCTTCCATGGAGTTCTGTGATGTCACGGTGCTCCATATGTGGTGGAGCCATATTAAAAAAGCAGTGGGGTTAGAACATTCTCTGTTTCCATTTCCAATGCAGCCACAATCCCTACAGAGCACCATAACATCCAGGGGAAGCATGACGGAGCAGGTCCTGGTACGACTATCCTGCCTAAAGGGGAATGCCCGACCACCTTATAGCAGAGAGAAAAGTTGCCCTCATCCTCATTGTCACTGATCAACGTGACTCTGGAAGAGGTTCTAGAGCAAATGACAAACTAAATAGTAACCAATCACCGGGACCAGATGGTATACACCCCAGAGTTCTGAAGGAACTCAAATATGAAACTGCAGACCTACTGCTGGTAATTTGTAACTCATCACTAAAATCTGCCACTGTACCAGAGGATTTTGAGGGTAGCAAATATAACACCAACATTTTAAAAGGGCTCCAGAGGTGATCCTGGAAACTACAGACTGGTGGGTCCAATATCTGCCAGGCAAACTAGTGGAAAAGGTTGTTAAGAACAGAATTAATGTGCTTATTAATAAGCACAACATAATGGGGAAGAATCAACATGGATTTAGCAAAGGAAACTTGTGCCTCACTAATCTATTGGAATTGGTGTAAAAAACATGTGAATAAGGGTGAGCCGGTTGACATAGTGTATCTGGATTTTCAGAAGTGTTTGATAAGATCCCTCACAAGAGACTCTTGAGGAAATTAAGTAGTCATGAGATAGGAGGCAGTGTCCTATCGTGGATCGGTAACTGGTTAAAGAATAGAAAACAGGAATAGGACTAAATGGTCAGTTTTCACAATGGAGAGAAGTAAATAGTGAGGTGCCCCAGGGATCTGCACTGGTACCTGTATTGTTTAATATATTCATTAATAAGCTGCAAAAGGGAGTCAAGAGTGAGGTGATCAAATCTGCAGATGACAGTTTTTCAAGGTAGTTAAAACCCAAGCAGACTGTGAAGAATTGCAGGAAGATCTTGCAAGACTTGGGTGACAAGGCAACTAAATGGCAGATGAAATTTAATGCTGACAAGAGAAAAGTGATGCACATAGGAAAAAATAATCCAAACTATACATACACAATGCTGGGTTCTAAATTAAGAGTTATCAGTCAGCAAAAGAATTGCTACATCATTGTGGATAATACATTGAAATCCTCAGCTCAGTGTGTGGCAGCAGTCACAAAAAGCAAACAAAACATTGGGAATTATTCGTAAAGGGATAGAGAATGAAACAGAAAATATCATAATGCATCTATATAAATCTACGATGACTATTGCGTGCAGTTCTAGTCACCCGGTCTCAAAAAAAAAGAGATGGCTTCCATATGAAGAAAGGCTTGATAGGTTAGGGCTGAGTCTGTTGAGGCTCTTCAGCTTGGAGAAGAGAGGAATGAGAGGAGATGAGAGAAGTTTATAAAATTAGGAGTGGTGTGGAACAAGTAAATAGGGAGCAGTTATTTACGCTCTCAAATAGTACTAGAACTAGGGGACACTCCATGAAACTAACAGGTAGCAGATTTAAAACAAAAGAAAAGTATTTTTTCCACTCAAAACACAATTAACTTGTGGAATTTGTTGCCAGAAGATGTGGTCAAGTCCAGTAGTAAAGCTGGGTTAAAAAAAGGACAGCTGTTAGCCGAGTGAGTATGGGGGGGAATAGAGCCTCTTACTGTCGGGAGCTGGGGAGTGAACAGCAGGGAGTGGCTCACCCAAATGTGACCTGTTGGGGACTACTTCCAAGCGGCTGAGATTGGCCACTGTCAGAGACAGGATGCTGGTCTCGATGAACTATTGGTTTGATCCAGTACGGCACTACGTACGTACGTTCTCACTGCAGGCATTTTTGGTCTCAGGCCTGTACGGCAGACTAGGTCATGCACAATATGCAGGGACCTGTGTTTACTGCATTTTCCCCACTGGCATGAGTCCCTGACAGTACTTTACTTGCATGAAGACAGGAGTCTCTGCCCTAAAGGCTTCCAGGGAAGTTGTCCCGAGTACTGTATGGAGCAACATTATTATTATTATTATTATTATTATTATAAGCATTTGTATAATGCCAGCTGTGTACCTGGCGCTTTACAGAACAATGAGATAGACGCGGTCCCTGCCTACAGCTTACAATCTAATAGACACGGAGGGGGAAGACAGAGATAAGGGACATAGGGAGAGACAAGGGATAAAAACATTCAAGTGGATGTGAAGTCTCAGGTGCACGTGCTTGGCTTGGTTGCAGTTAGGCAGGAGTCTGCGGGGAGGGCAGACAGTAAGTATTGAGCGGGAAGTTCTAACAGGCGTCGGGAAAGGCGGCGAGGAAGAGGTGGGTTTTGAGGAGGGATTTGAAGGTTCAGAGGGAGGGGGCAAGGCAGGTGTGGGCAGGGAGGGAGTTCCAGGCATGGGGGGGCAGCGAGGGAGAAGGCAGTTAGGTGAGCAGGGGAGACGAGGAAGAGCAAGGGAGGGGACAGAGGAGGAGCGGAGAGTACATGCAGGAGTGAGTAAGGAGATAAGGGCTGAGAGGTAAGGGGGAGCCAGGTTGTGAAGGGTTTTGTAAGCAAATACCAGGAGTTTGTGAAGGATACGTGCGGGAAGGGGGAGCCAGTGAAGCGAGGAGAGGAGAGGCTGCACATGGTCGAAGCAACGGGCCGAGTGGATGA
>QEPC01002647.1:1134769-1194002 GCA_003113815.1 Sphenodon punctatus
GCTGCCTTTCCCAATGCCTGCTAGTCTTTCCCCGTACACTTACTGTCTGCCCTCCTCTGCAGACTGCTGCCACCAACCTCTTTGCAACCAAGCCAAGCATACGCACCTAAGACTTTGAATCCGCTTGAATGTTTGTTTGTTTTCTCCCCTGTCTCTCCCACTGTCCCCTCTCCCTGTCTCCCCCTCTTTGTCTTTTAGATTGTAAGCCACAGGCAGGGACCGCGTCTAATTCTATGTTCTGTACAGCACCAGGTCACATGACTGGCACTATATAAATGTTTATTATAATAATAATAATAATAATAATAATAGCTTAAAAGACAGATCGACCAGTTTTTCCAACCCCCATTACAGTTCCCTTTTCTCCACTTGTGCTGAAGTCTATATTAACCACTGGCTGAGGACACTGTAAGGTAACATACACATTTTAGACTGGATGCTGTGAACTGTACACTATAGCAGTAGATCCTAAACTTTCTGCCTGCAGGGTCCGACTGAGACAAACATAATGCCATGAACTCCAGAGCAAGGAATTGAAGTATCAGTTGCAATCATGACCTCATCTGCAGATGGCATGACCCCACCTGCAGTTTGGGAACCTTATAGCACAGAGTACTGCTGACATGCATGCACCCATCCAACACACTTCAACGTGAGAGATGTCAGTCAGGCTGCTTAATCTACTACAGAAGAGCATTCCAATACTACAGTAATAAGCACCATAGATTGCCCTGTGAATACAGCAGAACTAACAACCCAGGTTGAGGACTTGGCATAAACAGCCTCAAAGATTGCGATTTTGAGGTGGCTTAATCTGATGAGCTTGGTCTCCTTAGAAACAGGCTCGCAAGTGCTCGTTGGAGCCTCAAGTGCCTGCATCCATCACCGGCCTTCTCTCTCTCTCTTATGTACCATTAGCTTTTGTTTGCATTTGCATCTCCAAACTTTTCATGCTGCCTGGAGATCTGGAAACATTCGGAGGCCGTGGAGCATTCGGAGGGTATTTTTAAACAAGCAATGCTTGAGGGGGAGCCCATGACCGCAGAGCAGCTACAGATTCTAACGGGCAGCTCCCAGGGTGGCCACCATGGATGGGCACCTCGGTTCATACAGACAGGGGGCGCATGGGCGCTTGTCCCCACACATCCATTTGGCTTGTCCCACACGACACTCTCCAGATTCTTTGGCAGTGCCCCATGAGTGGCCACGAGAGGGTGCCACATGGTTCACAGGAGCACGCATCCTCACGCACCACCTTCAAACAAGCAGTTGGATGCGTGGTTAGTAGGTGGCCAAGTGTGGTAGCATCTTGTTTAAAACACCCAGAGTTCAAGTGCTCAGCCATGGGAAGAGACATACATGGCGTAGTTGCTAGTCTTACTCTGGTTTCACAGAGAAAGCCAAAATGACCTGATTCAGATGGCACAGAGGAAGCAGGAACATTTGAACTGGAAACTTTGAAGTCAAGGACTGGAAAGAGAACCTCAAGCCTCATTCTACTCTTTATCTAGTGCCGATCTCCCCTCCCCCTACTAGAGTAACATCCAGGTTTTAATGACAGTACTGGACTAACACACTGTTAGCATGAAATTTACCTAGCACTACGTCAGTGAAATTTACTCAGTTGATGGCTTTGTTCCAACTGACATTTGACCCTGCTTTCCATGCTTAATTATTGCATGCTTGGTCTTGTGCAATTCAAAGAATTAGTTTACTGATGCCATTTGAGTTAAGAGTTTCCAGTCTCGATATAACCCCAACACCCCCAAAATATATAACCCACAGACTCTGGTTCATTTTTTAAGATGCCAAAGACAAATTCAATCTGTCAAAAATCTCCCCAAGCCTGACAACGTACAAAGTTTCACAGCCCCGAGCCAAAAGTGTTTACAGCAGAACTGAATGCATGCTAAGGATCCCTACAGAAAATACCAGTGCAGTATTCTAGCCATGATGCTGTAATTTCAGATCATGGTCTCTTAAACCTTACGAGATACACAAGAATCTTAAATCTAGCCACGGATTAGTAAAAATCAAAACTTTTGATCTTACCACCATGTAAGAAGGTCTCCAAGGACACCAGGACCGTTGCCTTGACATAGAAATAGCTGGCAAATAAAAATAAAAAACACTTCTGCGCAGCACGTTAGCATGCTGCAGAGAGCCTGGATTTCACTCTAAGCCCAATTAACAGCTAGATTGGGCCAGCACCTTTCCTGTAGCTCCCAGGTTTCCAAATGGTGGGTCATGACCTCACATGGGGAGTTGCAATGCTGGCTATTTGTTATACTTTGAATCTTTTTTTCAGCTAGGATCTCATGAATATAGTTAAGTCTCAAAACTTATTTAATTGGGGTGGGGGGGGGTTGTCACAGGGTGGAAAAAAGACTAGGAACTGTTGCTGTAACTAGCTCTGCAGAGAAATAGCAGCACCCAGTTCTCACCTATTATGGGCTTCTTTCCATGGTAGTTTTGAGGAGCACAGGAATTATTTCAGACCAGAATCCAACATGGCTAGTACCAGACACATCTGTACTTTACTTACTACTGGCCTAAGGAAGGGCGCTGTGCAACGTGAAAGCTAGCATACTCTCACCAACAGAAGTTGGTTCCATTACGATCCTCTGAACAAATTTGTCTCCACCTTGTCTCAGGTGAAAGGGAAGTATTCATATTACAGAAGAGGATTCCAAACTTTTCGCCTGGGTCCTTCCATTTTGAGACTTGAATAAAATCACATGATGACCCCAGATGGTCACACAGACACACACAGACTCTCAGTCAGGATCATAAGCACACACCAGCAGAAGACATGGGGGGAGGGGGGGAGAGAAGGGGTCCAAATTATAGTTTGGGAACCTCTGCATTAGGAACTTATTTGGAAGAAAAAAATTCAGAAAGCTATTACCAGGTCTAGGGCACAGGATTAGGACTATGAGACAAAGGGAACACCTTGGTGGAGCAGAGTGACTAGAACAGTGCGTGGGTGGGAGAAAATGGGAGTGAGAGAAGGAGGATCACTGGGAGAGAAAGTGAAGACACAGAGCTTAAGATGAGAGAAGAGATCTCTGTACTGACTCAAGAGGGCTCAGTGGAAGTGTCACTGCCAGAGGGGCTGGAGAACAAGGCGATCTTGATGGGTTTCAACAACTGAAGTGACAGACTATATGAGAGGAAGCAGGAGACCAGCATCTCAAACTCAACATGTTGAAAGTAGGGCTACTACCACCTATGTTCAAGCTTTCACCCAGAGGGGGCAGGACCATGTCAGCAGGGATAGGGAAGTAAGCTGTCACTCCCCTTTCTGATATAATAATTAAGCCCCTTAGGAAGCATCATGCTGGCACCATGTTCCTCAGGAGGCCATGTCAGAAAGGGGCAGCGCAAAGAGGATATCATGCCCCTTCCTGCTATAACTCTGCTTTTTATGGAGTGCAACAATGCTCCAAAAGGACAGGAGCACATAAGGAAAAGGACAGAAAAGCCCCTATGCCCCACCCCTTTTCTGACATGGCAGCCCCTGCCCCTGGAACCCAAAACTCTATGTTAAAATCCAGAGTCTTCAGGCAAAACCCAGAAAGCGGCAACCCTAGTTTGCAAGGAGATACACAAGTTGTATATTCCCCTTGTCCATCCTAGATTGTAAGCCCCTCAGGGCAGGGGCCAACCTCTAATCAGGACTGTCCAGCACCAGGTATGTTGCTGGTGCTCTATAAAGATACCAAGGCAAAGGTAACAGGTAACCATGGTGGTACTTGCAGTGACTGACAAGTGATGGAACCATTTCTAGCCCCTCCATTTCCAGGGAGGTGGGATTAGTAAGGCAGGAAAAACAACATAAATAGAAGATCAGGGAATTTGCCCACCCTCCCCACCTCCACTCCTAGAAGTTCTGCTCTCCCTTTCACCCAAACGCCAGTCATACAACCCCACTCAGGGATAAAAAATAATCCTGTGACTCCAGGCAGCAAGAAGCATATCACATCTCAGCTGGGATTGTGAACCCAACTGCAGGTGGAACAATCTGGAGTCATGCGGCGACTCACAGATTCAGATCGGCTGCAGCAACTATTCTGTGTGTGATACTTGGCTTTCAAGTGCTCTGTGCAGCTGGAAAGCTTGCATACTCTCACCAACAGAGGAGCGGATCCACTAAAAGGAGTTGTAGGCAACTGGCGTGCTCCATCTTTTGCCCCAGGTCTGAAGCTCAGGCTCTCAAGGAACAGTGATGGAAACTCCAGTTTCTTCATTATTCTGTTCCTCAGGGTACTTTATTAGATTCACACTCTTGCAGTATTGTTGCCAACCCCTCATTAGGCCTTGTACTAGACCTGCCCTCAGGTCCTATTCCTCACCCGGAGGTACAGGCATCTCTCTTATTTTAAGACTGACACAGTAACCACAATTTCTCTGCTCCTGGCAGACATGCTGCTCAGAACCAGTGCTCAGAAGCAACCGGCACTGCTCAAAAACACAGTTAGCAGCTGTGGTTATTTCTCCACTTCTGATTTCCAGGGAAGCCAATGGCTCTGTGCGCCCCCCTGGGTGGATGTCAGCAAACCTCCCTCTCTTGTCCATCCTAATCATGACTGTGCAGCAGGAGGTACGTTGCCTGCACTATATAAATAATAGTAATTTACATGGGAGGTTCTCAATAACCTAGAAAAGCTTTGCTGCAAAGCTCTTAGCACAATACTAAAGAAACAGAAAAAAGAAACAGAAAATAGTCTATTTCTTAAAGCCAACCACTCTGATTGCAGATTAACTACCAACTGGCCATGTCTAAAGCACATAGAGGCCATTAAAAGGAGTCTAGGAATGTTGTAGTAAGGGGATCCAAATCATGTCTGGGTTCTTCATGCGCTAAGGGATGGGGATAACATTATCTCCTGCTGTTGTCTAGGGCTGTCCTAGCGTGCTCTCAAAAGCTTGAAGCCAAAAGACGTAAGCATGTGCATTTAAACTACATGTTCCATTACCCAATTAGTTTCAGCGCATGTGAGAGCAATGAGGCCACTCAATATGCAGCCTGCTGAGCTATCTGCACTCTATTCTCTCCTCCAAGTGCAGGGCAGTTAAAAAAAAATCCCATCAGACAAGGGGAAAGAGAAAACTGGACACACCAGTCTAAGACAAGTGTCTCAAGGCTTTAAAGAGAGCAGAGAATTAGGTGGGAGATTAAGGCAAAAAAAGGCATTGAGATAGACACACTTTGCTAAAAAGAACTTGGGGCTTGCTCTGACATGGCACAGCTTTCAAGCTGGACTCAGGAGTTGAATCCAAGTCTCTCACAGCAACCAGTTATGAGCCAGTTTGGCGAGTCAAAGCACGCAGGCAGCGAAATAACTTCCTGTTATCCGACCCAAGGCAGGTGTTAGTGTTGGGTCTCCCACATTCCAAGCTAACACCGCTTTTAAATGAGGTGCTGAAAAGCGCCTCCTGAGCCCCGCGTTGAGAGAAAAGCCGCGCGGGGAGTGTTTACACGCTCCCTGCGCTGCCGGAAGTGACGTGCTCCCAGTTGCCGGCAGCAGCTGAAGATGCGGTGTTTTGAAAAGGCATGTTCTGAAAGCCTCACTTTTCAGGCTTTCAGAACGTGCCTCTTCAAAGCACCGCGTCTCCAGCCGCCGCCGCTGCCGGCAATGGGGAGCACGTCACTTCCGGCAGCGCAAGTCGTTCTCAGTTTCTCACTAGTGGAATGGATAAGGAATTGGACAGGATTCTGCGAGAGCAAGGTTCAAATCTCATCTTAGCCATGAACTCAGTGGGTGATTAGTCACTCTCAGTCCCAGTTTCCCATCTGTAAGGTGGGAATAATAATGACTGGTTACCTCTGGGGCTTGTTGTGTGGGTGAACTAGATAAGGCACTCTGAATATTGGAAGTACAACAACAACAACAACAACAGTAGAAGCACCTCTTGATCTCACAGGGGTGATGCAAGAATAAATACTTTAAAAATGCCAAGGTGTGCAGTACTGCAATAAAGGGAGTAGATAACTTACTGAGGAAAAATGCAGCAGTTTCAAAGAGATGGGCATGTATACCAGTGTTAGGGAAAATAGGTTAATCAATTACTGTCTCCCGAATGGCTGTGGGGTTTTGTTGTTGTTTTTTTTAAACACACACTCTCTCTCTCTCAAGTCTCCCAATTTCTATTTAGCCATCCTTACAGTATTTTGCTTATTCACTTCATAAAGGCAAGGTTTTCAGTTGCACTTGCAGCTTGCTCCTTACAAAGAAGAGAAGGCCCAATCCAGCCCCCGGGGAGCTCACAAACTGGTTAGGATGAGGTTTAGAGCATATGACGCATTGTATAAGTCTATGGGAATGGATTTTTCAGAAGTGTTCAGCAATGAGTTTTCTACTTCAGTGTGAGATTTATCACTGATTTTAACAGGAGCAAAGTTAGACCATTAAAAAGCACTTTTGAAGTTGCCATCCATAAGCTGCTCCCAGTTATTCTAAGCTTATGCCTGTTATTCTGTTGTGATGTCAACAAGTAATTTGGAGATATGGGTCTTCAGGAATAGGGGGGATGGGCATACATGGGGAGCAAGAAGGAGCTGTGTGTATATGGTCCCAGTCACAGGTAGAGGTAACAGCATGGAAAGAAATAAAGGCCTTGTTCTCACAAGGAATTGACCTCGAGGTAACTAAAAGCCTCAACAGTAACCTTGCAAAGCATTAGCTGCTTGCAGGAGGGGTGGGATATAAATATATTAAATAAATTAAAATAAAATTAACATTCCAGGATAGCTATGGGGCTATATCCAGGGGTGGGACCTTCCACTGATTCAAAGCATAATTATTCCAGGGATACTAGCAAGTTACATACCAAGGCTGCACTCCTATTCCAGACGAGTCCCCAGGGGGGCTTCAAGTGGGACTCCTCTTGGGGTCAGTCACCTTTATGTGACTTTGCTTTGTCTAAAACTTGTAAGTCACAAGATTTATTATTGTTTCATTACATAAGACAATAAAGGCATTTGTAATTTAACAAAACTCACACCTCAATCCTTTGAGACAGATTCCAAACAGTCAATTCAACATACTTCTGTTTTACTGCTGAAGTCTTCACAAAAACAGAACTTTAAACCAATGTTGTTCAGGGGTGGGAAAAGTAGTATGTACTCTCGATGTACTCCCCTTCAGTTTGTATTTCAAAGCAACTATCTGTGTGAATGTTTATCAGTGTAAGGATTGTGACCATAGCTCACTAATTATTATGTTTTATACAGCATTCACACCTTACGATCCACACGTTTTGGCTCTGAGAAAGAATCCAGAAGCCAAAACACAGGCAGCGCTTGTCGGATCCAACATGACCCCCCCTCCCCCAGTTCTGCCAATGGTCACCTGGAAGTTTACAGGGTAGGGGAAATCTACCCTTGAATCTTTCCCACGATCGTCGGCAAAGCCGTGCGTGGGGGCTTTCGCACACAACGGACCCCACACGTGTTTGGGCTTCCAGATTCTTTCCTAGAGCCAAAACATGTGTGGGCCATAAGGTGTGAATACAGTATCCTGTGGCATTCATACCGGAACTTCCAGAGAGGCCCAAGAAGACCTTACACTAGAAGAAAGCACTTCAAAATCAGGAAAAAAAATCCCAAAACGTAGGAGCCCTGTACGAAACCACGGGATGATGTAAGCATTCATACGAACGAGGCCTAAGGAGTTACCCCAGGTAAAACCCTCAGGGAACAAATCTGGGCTAGAAGCAGAAAAAGGGGTGGAGAGGCAGGGGTGGCTGCAAGGATCAGATTTATGCCTTCCAGACACAGAAAGCAAGACTGCCCCGGCAAAAGGATGGACAGGGAGATTGAGGAGGGCACCACAGGCCAGCAGGACATCCTGCCCCAGCAGAGCAGGAAACCAGCGGATGCCACCAACGGAGAGCGACACGGCCAAGCAGGAGTTTTATCGGCTTGAAACCGCTCTGCTCCCCTCCGGGTTTTGTATCCAGGTCTGATCGCTCCTTGGGCCCCTGCTGGGCTGCTCTGAGTGTCCGCAAGATCGAGGGCTTCCCAGGAGTCCCAGGAGCAGCGCACGGCACGGTCCCAGCGCCACCCGGCACCGCGCTTGGGGAGGAGCCAAAAACTCTCAGGACCCGGCCCGGGATATCTTCCCTGGACCCCCAGGCCCGTTCGGGAGAAGGGAAGTGCCTAGCCACCCCATGCCGCCCGGTCTGTGGACTCACTCTTGTGCCTGCCGCTGCCCCAGGACTGCTTGGCGATGCTGGGACTCCGGATGATGGCCCTGCCAGCAGACTTCAGGGCGTCCATACTGTTGCTTCTGCTGCCACCGCCGGCAGAACCACAAACTCTTGCAAAGTTTTCCTGACGCTGCGGGTTGGCTAGGGCCGCCCCCTCCGTGAGGGAAGGCGAGGGATTATCGCGTGGGGGGAAGTGGGAGGTGACAGCTATGTAAATCCCTCTAATGCGAGTGACGTGCGCGACTGTCCTGCCTCCCGCACCTCTCTCCACGGCCTGCGCCCTGGGCTGCCTCTGCGCCCACGGAGGCGGTCTGGGGACGGGGAACCAGTTGTGCACAGCTGGAGAGGGGACTTTGGTTGCAGGGCAGAGCCTACCAGGCTGGCAAAGCTTAAAGGGGACTGAGTGGGAAACTTGGCAAGAAGTCAATGGAGCGATTGGAAGTTTGGACACTGGCATTAGATAGTTTGTTATGTTCCACCTGGGGGCAGTTCGTTCACATAACACTTGTAAGCGGGTAGTGTTCTGAGTGTTGTGCAAGGTCCCAGCCTCTTGCTTGTGCTCCTTCATCCTTTGCTCTCTGCCACCTGATGCAAGGGGTAAAGGCTGCAGAAATTCAAGGAAATCAGTGGCTGTGTGAATAGGTTGCAAAGGGTGACGGCAAACACAGTCGTAGCAGCAGGTGGTGAGCTGGAAAGGAGATTGTGTGTGAATAAGTCCTTAGGTGTGTGTGTGGGGGGGAAAGTACTCCCTCCCTACCCACATCCACCTCGCCCCTCCCTTCGTACCTTCAAATCCCTTCTCAAGACCTACCTCTTCTGCTCTGTAGGGAGGGAGGTTACAGTCTAGGCTGGACAAGGGAGAGTGGAACACACAGAGAGACAGGGAAACAATCATGGAGTTTAGAAGTCACAGGTGCCTGTGCTTATATTAGCTTAGTTACAGGGGAGACGGGAATCTCAAATGACAGGTCAGTAGAAGGAACATCATTGAACTGTCTGTGGGGGTAAGGAGCTAGGAAAAGCATAATGGAAGAGAGAGGTTTTAAGAAAAGATTTGGAGGGAGCAGAGTGTGTGTGTTCAGGGAGGCATGGGGGACCAGGGCAGCATGAAAGGGCAAAAGATGGTTTAGGGAGCAGGAAATTCTGGGGCAGGCAAAGATGGAGGCTGATGAGGAGCAAAGTTCCTGGTTGGGAATGCAGTGGGAGATGAGGGAAGAAAGCTAAGGAGGAACAAGGCCACGAAGAGCACTGAAGGTGAAGACAAGGAGTTTATGCTAGATGTTGCTGCATTGGGACTTGTATGTATTCTAACTGCTAACACGTGTAACTTGTTGGACAAGTGTGTAACTATAATAGATGCAAGAGGTGCAGGGGCACCAGGAACCTGTGGAGCACACACCCATGTGAAATACAGGCTAATGGGTAGTTAGGACCTAATGAAGACTTACTAAGTGCCTCAGGCTGCAGCTTGAGCAAAAAAGGGTACTTAATGGGCTAATAAAATTGTTGTTAGCAATGTGAAGGATCAATGGGTTCAGTAAAGATGGTTATGGACCTTGTTTTTGAGAGAGCTTGTGTGCTGTTAATCTGATCTGTTGCTGCAAATAACTTATTGCACCTCTGCTACTGGAGATTGTGCTATTTGGCTTTGGAAAAGCATGCTTTGATTGCAGAAGAACAGGGTGGGTTTGATTGGAACAAACCATTTCCCTTTTGTGTGCCAATCAACCCTGGCAGGATGGGGCAGGAGAATTGAAAAGTGAGACTGACTAGAAACAGAAGTGAGACTACAGGGAGAGGCTACATATATTGTCCAAAAGGAGTGAAATGGACTAATGGTGAAGTATAATGGAGATAAGAGATTCTCTCCATTAACAGGGCTAATCTTATTTAACAGTAACAGCACCTTGTGAATTTTGTGCTACTGCAATCGCAGCTGTTTTCATGGAATTTTGCATTTGGACAAATAGTCAAAGAAATTGCATCTGGCAATACAGAATTACAACCTGACTGGGGAGTGCTATGAACTAGCCAATGAGGTGCTGGCACTGTTGACTGCTGGTCTATATTCTGTGTAATGATTCTACCATTCCATAGCTGCTAAAAAGGACACAAGTCCATGCTCCCCCTAGGGAAAAGAAGAATCTTTCCTCCTCCTGCTCCGTCTGGTAGGGCCATGTGATATTTTGTGATGATGCATAAGATAGGAAATGTTCCAAATTTGACAGAATGGCTTGCTGTGAAAATCATCTGCATAATTTACAGTATTTGGCTAACTTACATAATGTATTTTACTTGAAGAATCTGAATTTTCTGCTTTCAGAATTTGGGTTTCTTGTTTGCAGAATTTGATTTTTTTAAAATGCAGAATAATTGCCCTAATAGGGCAGTGGTCCCTGAGAGTTCTTTTTTCCCTTGTGTTGCCCCATTTTGAGACTTGTCACCCAAGACAAAAACAGACAATGCACAAATTACGAAGTCCCCATCTTTCCCTCTCTAATATACTTTCCAGCAGCTGGAAATCATTTTCATACCAGAACTGCCACAGTGAAGGCAGGTAGCAAAGTATATCCCATATCTATCAGGCTCAGGGCTCCTCTTCAGATGGTGTGATGTAATCCCACCTGGTATTCTGACCCACAGTTTGCAACCTGTGCAACAAAGGGTTAACACTAATAGAGACAGACTCTTCTTCCTCCCCTGCAATCACACTAATTTTAACCTGACAGTCTCCCTTTAAGAGCAGCAATTGTGGACTGCATTTGAAATCGGAGATTTAAATTAATTGGTGTCAGAGGACACAGGTGGCTCTCTAATGCAGCTGGTAAATAATCAGCAGCATAGGCGTGTGGTAAGGCTATAATTAAGTGCGGTTAAGGGTCCTTGTACAGCTTGGATGGAAACCATGAGCCCTGATCCAGCAAAGCACATCAGTGGGTGCTTGAATCCAAAGCAATTAAGCACAGGCATAGTAACTCCAAGGAAGGCAGGATACTTTTGTCTTTCCTTGCTGAATAGAGAGACTGCACGACTGAGCAGACAGAGATTCCAATCACAGTTTGCATTTTGCCATCATGTCCGCTTCTGACCAGCTAATCCTAGGGTTGCTGCTTTTTTGCAGTTTCACCCTGAGACTCCTTTTTTGGTCTATGGCAGTCTCAATTTTCAGTCCACAAGAGGTTGCAGCTCAGCTAATCCAGAACTCTCTGCAGTTCTGTGGTAAACAGGCATGATGAATTTGTACATCAGTGATTTGTTTTGCTGTTCGTCTTTCCAATATGGTTTTCTGCAGCTCGGATTGGTATTGGCTAAATATATATAACACAAGGAGCTGTTTACATTAGGTGATAGGCAGGGTTAGTGCTTTCCTGTGTGGCTTCCTCTCATCTCTTCCCCCTGTAGCAATGTAACAATTAATCCCTGGTTAAAACGCTCACAGGGGCTTGTTGACATGAGCAGTTATACAAGATCCTAACTTGCTTTACCCTAGGGTTGCCACCTTTTGCAGTTTGACCCTGAGACTCCCATGGGCCAAAATGTGAGTCTCAGGGTCAAACTGCAAAAGGTGTCAACCCTACTTTACCCTCGCTTGTTCACGTGAGCACAGAAATTAGTGGGGTTAGATACCTCTGTGAGGAAGTGGGGTTAATTCAGGAAGGGATCTACTCCAGAGATGATGATCAACTGAACTCATGAAGGTTACTACCCCTCCTGCTTTGACCCAGAGTCTCCAGGTTTTGAGGCATCATCTCCAGGCACTGGATGAAGCCCCAATCTCCCTATGTTATCAAGAGGTACCTAGATAACCCAGGGGAATTATTTTTCCAGTGGGGGTGGGGCAAAGAGGCTCTCTTACCCCCTTTCTGACATGGCCCTGCCCCCTGTGGAGTGTTGTGACATCACCATGCTCGGAAAGGGGTGTGACCACATCAGAAAGGGATGGGAAAGTGCTTTTGCCCCTCCCCTTTCTAACATGGCCTGCCCCTTTCCAAGTCAAAGCTTCAGGGAAGGTAGCCATCCTAGTTCAGAGGCAAGCAGCCCTCTTTGCCTAGTCCTCCCTCTTTCCAGCATGCATTTCTCTTCCTGGTTTGTTTTAGGAGCCACCTATGGGTTCCTGGAGGTGCGTGACATATGTGGTCCCCATTATCCCTTCCCACCATCTACTACGTTCAAACCTACATCCCTTAGTTGCAGACTCTCTTTTGTGTGAGGCCTGGAGTAATTTACCCCTTTTGCCTGCCTACTCTGGGCAGCTCTGGTTTGTTTGCTCTTGGTGCCTGGTGAACAATAAGAGGGAAGTACAAAAGGTCCACCTGCACCCCAGAATTTCATGTGGCCCCATCCATTTGGACTGCTGTGACACCATGATCTTCCAAAGAGCAGGTGCATGATGGAAAGGAGAGTGGCCACAGCAGTAAGGCAAAGTGGACATATCCCCACCCTCTTTGGAATGTGTCATTCATGTCATTATGATGCATGGTCCCAACAGAAAGGGTAGGAGAGCCTCTTTATTCCACCTCTTTCTGACATGGCCCCACTCCCTAAAAACATCCTGGCGGCCCACATAGGCGACCTGTAACTGTCGAAAGTGGGGGTTGGGCAGGGGTTCTGTAGGGTTCTATAGGGCTTCTGAAAATCTGGGGAGGGGGCATGTGCCCCCCCCCCAACCCCACAAGTCACCAATTAAGCTGTTGCCTGGTTTTTGTTGCTCGTCAGAACTGAATCAGGAGGCAGGAAATACTCCATATCAGAGAAAGGCAGGAGTTCTAGATCAGTGACATAACTTTGGGCAAAAATTTGTGGGGGAATGCTTGATCCTCTTGACCCAGATAAGTCCTGCCCCCTTGAAATGAAGAAGGAAGAAATTTGTAGGGGTGCCTCTGCCAACAAACTGGTGACCTTTGAGGTGCATGGCATGGACTCTGAAATGGCTGCAAAAGCTTCACACTCCGCCTGGTGCCAGCATGACCAGCCGGAGCCTCATCTGCTGAAGGTTCCTGCCCTGCTGCTTTTTCCCAATGAATTGCTAGCACCACTGTCAATGTTTTTTCCTCTGACTGTGCTGAATATGCCTGTCTCAGGCAGCGGTGCCATGTGTGGGAGTAGCAGAACATATTTCTTCAAGTGTCACAACAGCTTGAGCGTGAGAGACCGCGACAACATAACAGCAGCCTGAGCGAGAAAGAGTAGTAATCAAATCAAGGGCCAGGCAGCACCTCCTACCCAGCCTCCCTGCAAAGGGATAAATTGTGTTTCAAATAGCCCTGCAATGGGAAAAAAATAACTAGAATCCTTTCTCAAGTGCTGCAGGAAGGCTTAAAAATCCCAGCTAGGTCAATGACTCACCTCAAGAGGATGCCAGGGCCTTCACTTCCTTAGAGAGATCATTAGGCAGCGGTGTCTTGTCATCATCAGCAAACAGGCTCACTTCAGCACAAATCTTGCACTTTTTGGGGGCTGTGAATTGCTATGGGTTCTTCTGATTTACTCAAATGCAGTAGGTGTTATCAGTCTTTCCTTTGCAGTCTCCTTACATGGGTACAGAGTGCATATGGACTGGATGGGTAAGGCTGTATTTCTTTCATGCATTTCATGGTTTGGTTTCCATGAAAGTTATCTCGTGCTGTGAGTTTCCCAGGTAAATCCATATTTCTGAAAGAAAGGTGCATGTATAATTCAACAATCGTGGTGTGACAGAGCAGGTCATGGCCCCTATAAGGTGGCCTGCTTGTCACTTTGGCCATGCCCCTTTCTGGGGCTATAAAAGCAGCATGCTCTGGCCGTGAGGAAGTCTGCTGTGAGCTACTGAAGGAGCTCAAAGAGAGCAGGCTGTAGCCTGGGATTGGAGTTGGCCCAGTTCCTAAACCCTAAGGGGGTGCTGGAAGCCCAGAGAAGGGATAAATTGGTGGTTTGAAATAAAAGCTTGCCTGAGTGAGGTGTTTTGCGGCTGGAGTCTGCAAGGACTCATGGGACTACAGCCACACCCTGCTGTGAGTATGACCCTCCCCTGCTCTAGTCAATGGGAATTTTGCCTCCGACTTCAAGACTGCAACCTTTGTAAATGTAATTCACACACACGCACAGACACCTGCCGAGCAAGCCCCAGCCCAAGACAGACAGTAGTTCTGTTGATTGGCACTAAATAGCTGATCAGCAGCGGTGTTCAGAGCACTGATCTCGTCCTGGTACCACTGTGGGCCGGTGTTGAACTCCCAACATCATCTTCAGCAGGGCTAGACCACATCTGGAGGATACAGCCACTGCAAGACGGTTATAATCCAGCCCTTTGACAGGAAACCTAGCAGGGATCAGAATTGTGAGGTGTTCAGATTGTTGTTGATCATTTCTGTATAGGGTGGCCAGGTATACAAACTTTAGAGGTCACTTATGAGAATTACCAGTCTCATAATGGGAGCCAATGCATCCCTGCAACCAGTATTTCTCATAAGTATCCTCTAAAATTTGCATATGTGGCCACCCTATTTCTATAACACTTGACAGTGTTTATCTAGTTCCCCCTTACAACAGCCGTGTGCGATGGAGTGGGTTGGGCACATTTTTGGAGGAGCCAGGTAGGTTTGGGGAATGTAACCTCTTGTTAGGAGCTGGAAGTAAACAACAGGGAATGGATCACCCTATTGTGACTGGTTGGGGGGGGGACTTCAAAGCGACTGAGATTGCCCACTATCAGAGACAGGTGCCTGGCTCGATGGACCATTGTTCTGACCCAGTGTGGCACTACTTATGACCTGCAGGGACCAGGGGAGGGGGGGGGCTATTCTCACTTGGGACTGCCCCATCCCCAAGCCCAGCCGCCAAAGATTTCTGGCTGTTTGTGGCTGGAGCTGGGTGGGAGGCTAGGTTTGGAATGGGCTACTTTGTGTTTAAAATTGAGGTTTTTTTAATGGGGGATATGGGGTAAGTGGTTTAGGGCAGAAAGAAGAAGGGTGAGTGTGTGGAATATGGGTTGGGGTGGGATTTGAAGGAGGGTGTAGTTGTGTATTTATATTGTGGGTTGGTGATTGTTTCGTTAATTTCTGTTAATTGGGTAAATGGGAAATGATAGATGGAGATAGGGGTTGGGGTGGGGATTTGAAGGGATTTTACGTGAGGGCTTTACTTTGTTGTTGTCTTGGTAGATTGTACACCCTGAGTCTTTTGGGTGGTATAGAAATCTAATTAATAATAATAATTAATTCATATATAAACTAGGATTTGAACCCTTGTCTCCCAGGTCCAAGGCCAGTGCCTTATTTATTTATTTATTTTCTATATTTCTATACCGCCCCCCTCCTGCTTAAAAGCAGCTGGGTGGGTGGGTGGGTACAGTGGATAAAACACAATATAAAAATATAAAATACAAAATATAAAAATTAATATCCGTTAAAATCACACAATAGCCAAGGACCCGAAAAGACCCATTATCCCCCAAAATAACATAAACCACCCCACCCATTACCCATCCCCCTCACCAAAAGCCTGGCAGAACAGCCAGCTTTTATGCTATCTGCAGAAGCAGGGGTGATCTGGAGAGAGATGAAGATCTACCAGGAGGGAGTTCCATAGCCACGGCGTGACCACTGAGAATGCCCACTCAAACGTTGCCACTCAGGAAACTTGGGGGCCCTCCAAGCAGGCGCCCCTAGCTGACCACAGGGGCCGATCCAGGACACAAGGGGTGAGGCAATTCCGTAGGTAAGCCCAGGCCATATAGGGCTTTAAAGGTAATAACCAACACCCTGAACTGGGCCCAGAAGACTATAGGCAGCCAGTGCAGAGAACGTAGCATCAGTGTTATGTGCTCCCAGTGACCCACCCCCACAAGGAGATGAGCCACCGCATTCTGCACCAGCTGCAGTCTCTGGGTCATTACCAAGGGTGGTCCTACATAGAGTGCATTGCAGTAGTCCAATCTTGAGGTGATAAATGCATGGATGATGGTGCCAAGATCGGAGCCCGGTATGTACGGCTAGAGATGCCAGACCAGATGTAATTTACCAAATGCACTCGTCACCACAGCTGCCACCTGGGCATCTAGACGAAGCTGTGAATCAGGGAGGACTCCTAGACTCCGAACCTGAGGGACCAGGGAAGGATGCACCCCATCAATGATGGAGGCCTTCACTCCCTTACCCACCAGGATCACCTCCGTCTTGTTGGGATTCAGCTTCAGACGGCTCGTCCTCATCCAATCCCCCACCACAGTCAGACACTGAGCAAACACCGAGACTGCTGGGCCCCGGTCACATGAAAATGAGAGGTATAGTTGGGTGTTATCAGCATACTGATGATACCAAACTTCAAATTCTCTCACCCAAAGGCTGCATGTACACGTTGAACAGGAGAGGAGACAGAATGGATCCCTGCAGGACTCCACACGTGAGGTCCTAGGAGGATGACAATCCTCCAGTACCATACACTGAGTTCTCCTGGCCAGGAATGAGCAGAAACATTCAAGAACAGTGCTGCCCACCTGGCACAGTCTCACAGGCAGGTCACCAACATCTCATAGTCAACCGTGTCAAAAGCCTCTGAAAGATCTAACAAAATCAGAAGAGTAGACCGACCTCGATCCAACTCCCGGCGTAGTTCATCGACCAAAGTCACAAGCACAGTGTCAGTGCCATAACCCAGGTGAAAGCCAGACTGTGAGGGGTCAAGGAAACCAATATGATCCAGATGCCCCTGGAACTGCTGAGCTGTTCATTATCCTTCATTAGGGAAGGTTAGAGACTGGCCGATAGCTGGCAAGGGCCCCAATGTCAAGAGATGGCTTCTTGAGCAAAGGTCGCACCACAGCCTCCTTCAGGAACCCCAAGACTTTGCCCTCCATGAAGGAGGCATTGACAACCTCCGCCAGCAATGGCCCAAGTGTCTCCTAGCTGATTTTCACCAGCTGGGACGGGCAAGGATCGAGTTCACAAGTTGTGCCCCTCACAGCTCCCAGCAACTCCACTGCATCAGCGGATGATACCTGTTGAAACTGATTCCACAAAACTGGATCAGACCGGGCATTCATAACCTCAGGTTTATTATTATTATTATTATTATTAACTAACATTTATATAGCACCAGCAGTGTACCTGGCACTTTACAAAGTAATAAAATAGACACGGTCCCTGCCCTAGGGCTTACAATCTGAGAGACCAGAGCTGGGGAGAGACATAGGAAGAGGAACAGAGGGAGAGACAAGGGGTCTAACATTCATGAAGATGCGAGGTCTCAAGTGCACGTACTTGGCTTGGTTACGATGAGAATGACAGCAGGTAGGTCCATGTGGCAAGGATAAGGGTAAACAGACCGTAGGTATAGGAATAGTGGCTCAGCAGGATAAAGAGTCAGACAGAGCAGAGCGAAAGAGGTGAGTTTTAAGGAGAGATTTGAAGGTATGAAGGGAGGGGGCAAGGCGGATGTGGACAGGGAGGGAGTTCCAGGCATGGGGGGCAGCAAGTGAGAAGGGACGAAGGCGCTTAGGGGAGCAGGGAAGGCGTGGAAGGGTGAGAGAAGGGACAGAGGAGGAGCGAAGTGCACGGGCTGGAGTATGGAGGGCGATAAGTGCAGAGAGGTAGGGGGGAGCAAGGTTGTGAAGAGCTTTATAGGTGAAGACTAGGAGCTTGTGCAGGATTCGTTCAGGAAGGGGAAGCCAGTGAAGCGAAGAGAGGAGGGGCTGCACATGGTCGAAGCGACTGGCGAGGTAGATGACCCTGGCAGCAGAGTTTTGGACAGAGATGAGGGGAGAAAGGTGAGACCGGGGAAGGCCAGTGAGAAGGAGGTTACAGTAATCGAGGCGAGAGATGACCAGAGCATGAACAAGAGTTTTGGCAGACGAGACAGAGAGAAAAGGGCGAATCTTAGCAATGTTATGGAGGGAGAAGCGACAGGATTTAGCAACAGAGTCAATGTAGGGTTTAAAAGAAAGGGCTGAGTCAAAGATGAAGCCTAGGCTACGGGCTTGGGGGACAGGCAGGATGGTGACTCCATCAATAGTTATTGACAGTGAGGAAGGAGAGGAAGGATGAGGGGGGAAGATAAGGAGTTCAGTTTTAGCCATGTTGAGTTTGAGTTGACGTTGAGACATCCAGGTAGAGATGTCAGAGAGACAGTTGATGAGACGAGCTTGAACAGAGGGAGAGAGAGAGGGAGTAGAGAGATAGAGTTGAGTGTCATCAGCATAGAGGTGGTATTGGAAGCCATGGGAGGCAATGAGTTTGCCTAAGGATGAGGTATAGATCGAGAAGAGGAGAGGGCCAAGAACAGACCCTTGAGGTATATCCACTGCATTAAGTGTGGCGTTGAAGTTGTGGTGGATACGAGCAATTTTATCCGCAGAATAGTTGATAAACATGTCACAGCGAGCACTGGAAGATTCCAGTTCCAGGCAGAGGCAGGCCGGACTGACCAGCCCCTTCACCGCCTGGAAAAGCTCTGCTGGACACAACTTTGTGGATGATATGATGGTAGCAAAGAAACTCTGCTTTGCTGCTCCCATAGCCACAGCATAGGCTTTTAACGGAGCTCTATGTTGCAATTGGTCGGCTTCAGTATACGTATGGCACCACTGCCGCTCTAACCATCTCCCCTCCTGCTTCAACTGACGCAGGTCCTCCATAACCCATGGGGCCCTGCGTCACCTATGCTCGGGGAGCAGACGCCTGGGAGCCGTTCAGTTGATGGCCTCTTTCAGCAAGGTGTTCCAAGAAACCACAAGGTCATCAAACAATCGGCCATCGGGGATGGAAGGTATATTCCCCAGAGCATTATGGAACGGAACCGGCTCTATAAGTCTCTGGCGGCAAACCATATGAACCGTTTCCACACCTTGCCGGGGGCAGACATGTGCCGGGAGACTGTCCCGAAGGAAATAATGGTCTGTTCAGGGTAAGAGCACAGATGACACCCCCAGCCCCAACAGACCACCCCCTTTAGGCCAGTGCAAACTACCAAATCCAGAGTATGCCCCCCCCTTATGAGTCGGACCAGATACCACCTGGGACAGGACCATGGTTGCCATGGCAGCCATGAACTCTTGCTCTGCCCCCTGAACACTGGAGTCGGCATGTATATTGAAATCCCCTAAGACTATCTGCCTCAGGGATCACAATACCACCTCCGACACCAGATCAGCTAGAGCAATTAGAGATGCTGCCGTACAGGAAGATGCACAGTATACAAGCAGCACCCCTAATCTGTCTCCAAGAGCCAAATCAACCACGAGGTAAAGGCCCTCTATTCCAGAAGGAGTATGCACTGGATAGCTCCGCGCGGACCAAGTGTCCCTAAAAATAATGGCTACACTACACCACCACACACACCCACACCCGTCCCTCTGACCATAGCTGATGCTGCACGGAGTGCCCAGCTGGAACAAGATCAGCCAGGATAGGCCCAGACTCCGTGTCCAGCCAGGTCTCAATGATACATACCGGATCGGCCTCCTGGTTCAGAATCAAGTCCCGGACCATAAAGGACTTATTTACGACCGACCTGGCATTTAACAGCAGCAGCCCACAGATAGCGGCCCTTCCATTCTCAACCACCTCACTACCTGACCTGGGGGCAACAAGGGGGGCAGGCACTAAACACCTCGGCCCCCTCTGAGATCATACATGCCCCCCCCAGAAGGACCACATATCCCCCGGCCCATCATGACCCCTATAGCCACACACACACACACACACACACACATACCCTGCCTGGCCGTCCCCGGCCTTCCCTTTCCCGTGGCTGAATCACCAGGCAGGTGAAGGGGATTCACCCACACACACCCCTCTCACATGGGGATGTAACCCTCCCTCCCTTATCAAGGCAGCCCCCCCTCACAAGGGGGCACAAACTCTCTATCCCATTGTCTACCCCACCTCCTGCTCTCACCAGGGGGCCGGAGCATCCCTACGCTATCCTAAAGTAATACCCACCTAATAAAACTACCCCAGTCAGGTCCCACCAAATAAATCCGCAGCTCTCGCTGCTATCCCACACCCCACCACCATACAAGCCTTTACCAAGCCAACAGAGCCCCTCCCCCTGTTCCCCCAGTCTCGCTAAGGGTCACACATAAGGTTGAATGGAAACAAGCAGAAAGTCAGTAATTTTGCTTTGGGCAAAACTTCTAACTTTTGGCGATGAGTCAAAACCATGCTGAGGTGAAGTCAGTATCCCAATTGCTCAAAGAGGATTATCCACTGGGCTATGGTGATTCTCAAGTGCTTGAGGTTTCACAGTATTTGTATGTTTCATTGTGAAATATTTGCTTTTTAATTTGTAGAATTGTAAAGTTGTAAGGGATCTCAAGGGCCATCTAGTCCAACCCCCTGCTCCAAGATAGGCTATCTCTGCCTCCAGCATCGTAGACAGATGCTTCTCGAGCTGGATTTTGAAAACGTTCAAGGAGGAAGATTCCATAACCTCCCCAGGCAACATATTCCATTGTCCGACAGAAAGGTTTTCCTTAAGTCAACAGAAATCTACCTTGCTGCAGTTTAAACCCATTCCCCTCTTTTCTATCTTTTGTGACAGTGGAGAACAAATGTTCACCACCTTTTTTGTGGCCTCCTTTTAGAACTTTGAAAACCCCTATCAAGTCCCCTCCTCTTCCCCCTTAGCTGTCTTGACTCTAGGGCCGTTTATAGACGATCCCGCTTACAAGCGGGATCGCTAAACGCCGTGTTTCCCCGCCGCGGCGTCTCTCCGTGCCGTGTCTGATGTTTAGACACGGCGCAGAGTGCGAGTGCGCATGCGCACCCTTCTGCGCATGCGCACCCTCGCACGGGACCAGGAAGTGCGGCGTAAAGCCGGCACTCCGGGAATCCGCGTCGGAGGGGGCAGGATCGCCTGCCCCCTCCGACGCGGATTAAAAAGCAGACCAGGCATATAGACGAGCGGCAAGAAAGGCGGCTGATCAAAGGATCAGCCGCCTTTTTTGTCTCGTCTATAAACGCCCTCTGTTAAACATAGCCAGTTCTTTCATTCTTTCCCCATATGGTTTGTCTTCCACCCCTCTTTATCATCTTAGTTGCTCATCATGATGTGCCATGAGATAAACAATCCTTTTCACTGTAACAGATAACATAGCCCTACTCCTATGTTGATTTAATAGCATTTTATAAACAGTCCGAAGTGCAGGACAATAAAAGGGCCTGGTTCTAAGGATTTTGTAGGCCCCATTGCCTGGAGAATGAGCAAATCTCCTAGCTGCAGCTGATAGCAATAGAAACTATAGTGAACTGTGCTGACTACACAGTCATGCTAACTACAGCTGGTTAGCAAGGTTCTAGTACAATCCTCTTCACCAGAGTCGACTGAGAATTTGCTTTCTGCACTAATTAAATCACGCTCCCAGTTCTTCCTTGTGCAACCAATAGAGTGATTGTCCTAGCTGAGAACACTGGCAAAAAATAAAGGCAACTGGATGCAGTTGAAGTCAAACCTCTGCCCTTCAGAACCCAGTGACTCAGTTCTGATTAAGGTTTGCTGGGCCTGCAGACATGGAAGATTAGTGGGTGCCGCTGTACAGGAAAGGCCAAGAACTGAACAGGCAGCAAAATGAACAAGCCTCTCTGTCCTAGAGGTGTTTTCAGACTGGTGTCCATACTGTGCCTGTTCTAGGATGTCTTTAAGTTCTTGGAGGATAGGTCCATTAATGGCTATTAGCCAGGTATGTTTGGGGAATGTAACCTCTTACTGTTGGGGGCTGGAGCAACAGGGAATGGCTTGCCCGTTGTGACCTGTTGGGTACTTCTCCCAAGAGACAGAGATTGGCAACTGTTGGAGACAGGATGCTGGGCTTGATGGACCCTTGGTTTGACCCAGTGTGGCACTACTTACGTTCTTATGTCTCTTCTGAAACCATCCCAAATTCCCATGTAGCTCTGCACCCGCCCGGAAGAGAAAGCCACAGAAGCCACACTCAGATGGCAAACCCTGGCACCTACAGCTCACCCAGGAGACATCTTGCCACTGAACTGGGCTCTCATTCTTTCATTTCTTAAGGGGAAAGTGTACAAGGAAACAAAAGGAAGGACAAACCAGGGAGAGGAGAAGCATCTGACTGGGGTGGGGTTGGGGAGGAGTTGGGAAGAGAGGGAATGGATTACCCAAAGCATTGTCATGGGGAAGAGAAGGGAACAGAGGGTAAACTTGCTCCAGTCAGAAATGTGTGTTTGCACATGTGATTATTAGAGCTGAAACAAATAACCACTACTATTTAGGGATGGGCAAACGCGGTTCGGAAGTTCAGACCGAACTAGACCACTTCGGTCGACCGAACCGAACGAGATTTTCAAACCAAACTAAACCGAATTTCCGAACTCGGTTCTGTTCGCCCATCCCTATAAGATAATATTCCATTTAGTTCAATGGGGTTTGAATTTCCGAACTTTGTTCGGAAGTTTGGAGTTTGGACCGAACTCGAATAGTTCGGTCAACTGAACCAAACTTCCGAATCGAACTCGATTTTTGAACCGAACCGAATTTCCGAACCCGGTTCTGTTCGCCTATCCCTACTACTATTTGGTATCCAGCTGGATTCGCAGTATCTGCCATGATCTGGAAAGGTCTGGATACCGAGTGGTATTATTCAGACAGCATTTGCCACATTATCTGGTTAACCGCATTACCAAGAACTGTTTACCATATTACCATTTGCCCATAATTCCTTTTCTCTGTGCTTCTATGCCTCCCCACCCCACCCTGATGATCCCTTATGCACCTGATTTTAGACCTTCAGTTACACTATAAGGTGGTAACATGGTAACGGTTGCATAGTAAACCATTATCTGGTAAATCAGTTCAGCAATTAACTGCCATAGTCATTGGTTTGTTACTGAATAACTGCCAAACTACCTGGAATACCCAGTATCTGCCACGGAGCTTCTCTTCTCTCTCTCTTTTTTTTTTTTTACTATTTGGTTCAGCTCTAGTGATGATTTTTTATTTTTCAAATTTATACACCACCCTTCCCACAAGGGCTGCTTACAATAATAAAACAACAATAAAAGAGTCATAACGTAAAAAGTACAGGGAAACCTTTTCTCTCTCGTGGACTGTTTTGAAAATGAATACATGCTCCATGGGCTAGAGAGGAGTTGGAAGTGGGGTCTAAGGGGTGTGCTCACGATGGGGAAAGGAAGGGGAAGATCCAGGTCAAGGATCTGTGCCATGGATCCATCCTCAATGCTTACGTGCATTGCCACATCTCTGCTCACTGTTTCACTGCAGGAAGGACCAGATCCATGGGCCAGATCCATGCATAGGAAAGCGGCCAAAGAAAAACAGCTGTGGGCTGGATTTGGCCTATGGGCAGGCTGTTCTCTACCCCTGTTCTAAGTCAGCACAGCAGGGCTTAAATCAGGGACCTCTACATCTTAAGACACAAGCCTGTGGCACAGGAGCTATAACAATCAGGCTCTCTCTTAGCTCATGCAAATGGCACTCATTAACCTCTACGTCATGACCCCAAGTGCAGTAACACCATCTGCAGATGGAGTCATGATCCTGATTGATATTCCGTTTCCTTTGCATCTCTTTGTTGCTGTCTGGTGCCACAGGGCTGTAGTTTAAGGCCACGATTCACAACAGACTTACTCCAGAGTAGTCCCATTGAAGCCCTGTGGTTTGTGGATCTCGCAGCCTAAAAGTGGGTCACATGGGCAAAGTGTTTTGAGAACCCTAGCTCTGTTTGGCTTCTTGCCACCACTACAGGGAGACATCCCCTATCTGCTAGAATGAACTTGCTGGAATCGCATGCAATTTATGACTGCATTCCTTATTTTAACCCAGGTTCCCTGTCCCACCCAGTCAGAACTGGGTATAAGCAGTCAGCAACTCAGTAGCAGATATGATAGATAGAAAAGGGATAGGACAGAGATGAAACCAATAAGACATTAGGGGTGAACTCACACATGACGCTTCTCAACACCGATGTCTGGGGCCCCCTGAAAGCTGTATAATCAGCCCCAGATGATCCGGATCACTGTTACGTGTGTGAGATGCTTTTTGTTCCAGCCTCACTTTAAATCTGGCATTTAGATCTGATCTATTCGTCAGACTGGAGTTTAAAGCCCTAGGGCTTACAATCTGAGAGACAGAAGGGAGGGGAAGGGGAGACGAAGGAAGGGGAACAGAGGGAGAGACAAGGAGTGTAACATTCACGAAGATGCGAGGTCTCAGGTGCGTGCAGCACATGCTTGGCTTGGTTACATTGAGGATATTCATACATATGAATATTCATTTCCACTTCCAGGATTTTGAGTTTGAGCTAGTCTTCCCACAGAGCAAAGGAAACTCAGCAAAGGACGGCAGGATTAGGCCAAATGTAATTACTGTGCTCTGGGTATTTTGGTCAGAGCGCTGAGGTTAACTGAGTGACTTTTATTTATTTATTTATTTATTTATTTATAAATAAAACTTCTACCCCGCCCCTCCTGCACGCAGCTCGGGGCGGCTTCCAACAATCTTTAAAACAATGTAAAAACAATTTAAAACAACCATAAACATTATACATAATTAATATACAGGGCAAAACAAAACACTAAAAATCCAAAAGTAGGTGGGGGAATTAAAACCCACCCTACTCACCCTCCCTCCCAAAGGCCTGGGCGAACAGCCAGGTCTTACAGTTTCGCCGGAATATTAATAGGCTAGGGGCCAGGCGAGCTTCCTCCGGAAGGGAGTTCCACAGCCGCGGCCCCACTACCGAGAATGCCCTCTCCATCGTGGCCCCCCGCTTAACACGGGGGACCTCCAGGAAGGCACCCCCGGCGGACCGCAGGAGCCGCTCTGGGGCGCGAAGGGTGAGGCGGTCCCTAAGGTATGAGGGGCCGAGACCGTGTAGGGCTTTATAGATCATCACCAACACCTTGAACTTGGCTCGGCACGCTATCGGCAGCCAGTGCAGAGCTCGGAGCACAGGTGTAATATGCTCCCGGCGACCCGTCCCCGTAAGAAGACGAGCCGCCGCATTCTGCACCAGCTGCAGCCTCCGAACCAAGAACAAGGGAAGCCCCACGTAGAGCGCGTTACAGTAGTTGAGCCTCGAGGTGACGAAGGCATGGATGAGAAGTGTCATGGGATCTCTAATGACTACAGGCCTCGGAGTACAATTTTCTCAAAGGAAGATAAATGGGAATCAGTTCCTCTCAGGAGTGGGTGGGGAGCCCTTTACACATAGGCTTAATAACCCACTTGTTCTTTCACACAACCATGTTCACCAGGGCTGTGCAGTAACGCACGCGTTTGAAACCACACGTTCCCCCTCGTCGACACACTCATTCCCTGAGAAATAGGCTCACCTGGTGACTATACAGGGGGCACCTTTTAGACAGAGCAGAAATTGATATCTGGGTGTGTGTTGACACCATTGTTTAGTCATGCATACGACTCCACATTTGCTGGTTGCATGCTTACACGATTACATCTACCGTATTTACTTAAAACACTGGATGTCAGCACTGACGTGCAGCCCGCCACAGCTTCCCTGGATGATATCACATCATGCACTGCTCCCTCCCCTCGGTAAAAAGCATAATATCCCATGATGCACTACATACCCAAAAGTTGGCTGGCAAGCATTGTAATTCCAATCTACAAGAAAGGGGATCCCAAACTGCCTGGGAACTATAGACCAATAGGTTTACTGTTGGTAATTGGGAAAGTGTACGCTAGGTACCTCCTGGGGTTACTACAGGATTGGATGGGCCAAGTTTCCTTCCTGAAACCAGAACAGGCGGGTTTCAGGAAGGACATGTCAACAGTGTCTCAGATTCAAGTTTTGATGGCTATAATAACGAAATACACGGGTAAGAAATGCCCTGGACAGAGCAAAAGGTCAAAACTATACTTTTTATTGACCTGCGAGCCGCGTTCGATTCCATAAGCAGGGAAAGGCTGTGGCAAAAGTTAAGGGAAACAACAATTGACGTGCGTCTCTTATACTTGATGATTAAGCTGCGCACGGATAACTCGATGCAAGTTAGAGTGTCTACACTCCTACCGTTGTCATCAGAAATCCCAGTTGGAAAAGGGGTAAGTCAGGGGTGTATATTGGCCCCGACCCTATTTAACATTTTTGTTAATGATGTAGTGGACTTTATGAGGGATGACTCATTTCACCCCCCAAAATTGGGGCCTAGACACATCCACATTCTGTTATATGCTGACGACGGGGTTCTGCTTTTGCAGACAAGGATAGGTCTGAGTAGAGCTCTGCAAAGGTTTGAGACATTCTGTAGGCAACAGGACTTGACGGTAAATTATGATAAAACCAAAGTACTAGTTACTGGAAGGGTGAGTAACAAATCTAGGCATACCTGGAGGATGGGGGAAGTACATATTGAACAGGTAGAACAATTTAAATATTTGGGGATTTTTCTGACAGTAAATGATTAATGGGCCCGCCACCTGAAATACGTGGAAAGTCAGGTAAATAGATCTACCGCAGCCATCGTTTCTTTTTTCTATAGGCAGGGGGGGCAGTTGGTGCCCCCCCGTATTGAGATTGTTTAAGGGTAAAACTCTCTCTCAACTCTTATATGCTATCCCATCTTGGGGGCTAGGTAACCTGAATAGTTTGGAAAAATATCAGAATAAGTTCCTTAGGACCATTTTGGGGCTCCCAGGGGGTACCCCGGTGGCTTTATTAAGGGCTGAGGCAAGTATGCCCTCAGTGAGAGCAAGAGCTTTACTGGTGATGCTAACTTTTTGGCTTAAGGGCATTTTTGGAGAGTCAGAATTGGGCCTACTAAGATTGGCTCAGGATGAAAATCACCAATGGCAAGTAGGGTTAGAGAAGGAAGTCCATAAGTTAGGATTTTCCAGGGAGTTCTTCCTTTTATACGACTTCCCAAGGGCTCGGACCATGTTAAAGAAATGTATACTTGATCAAGACTCTCAAAGGTTGCAAGCGGAGTTAAGATCGCAAAAGGTAGCCCCGAAATACCACCTTATCCAGATGGTGGAGGGGAGGGACAGTTATCTGTACGAATGGAATGAACCCCAGCTAAGACATGCATATACGCTTTATCGGTTGAATTTATTTCCCTCAGCTTGGACTGAGGGGCGGTACAGTGGTATCGATAAAGAATTAAGGCTGTGCACCCTATGTGATCAAAGGGTTATGGAAAACTTATATCATGTATTGTTCTATTGTTCAGCTTATGCACATCTGCGTAATATATTTTTAAGGCCTTCGCTAACGCAGATAAATGAGTCTCTGTGGCCTGAAACATTAACCAAATGGTTGGGCCCCCGAAACTCAACTGTTGCTAGGCAAGTGGCAAAATTTTGTAGGGGAGCCCTGGTCCTTCGTAAAAAGCAGATTGAAGAGATGTGCGGAGGTCAAATGTAGATTTTGCAGAGCGCTGTTTTACCGTACATGGTTATAGGGGTTTAAGACATTTGTTCAAAATATAATTTTGATATTACTGGTTGTTTAGAGTTAAATATGGAACAGTGTTAGGATTTTTATTGTATAATGGTTCAAGGAAATGGTGTATATTCTTATTGTTGTATATTTGACTAATTTGTTGATGATCAATGGTCAAACAATAAACAAACATGATGCACTACTCCCTCCCTTTGCTATACAGTGCTCTCACTTTAAAATCCCAAGGTTGTTCTAGATGGCTCCGTACATTCTCACAAAGGGATTTCCTGGATCCACGTGAAAGACAGAGCACATTGACAGGGGCCAGGGTGAAATGAGAAGTGGGGAACTCTGCTCCTCCTCTGTCCCCTCTTTCGCCCTCCCACACCTCCCCTGCTCCCCTAACCGCCTTTGTCCCTTCTCCCTAGCTGCCCCCCACGCCTGGAACTCCCTCTCTGCCCACATCCACCTCGCCCCCTCCCTTCGTACCTTCAAATCCCTTAAGACCCACCTCTTCCGCTCTGCCCTTCCCGACTCCTCGCTCCCCTCACCTAACTCCTGCTGATACCCTCCATCCAGTACAATCTATTACCTGAGGTCTGTGTACTCCTATCCTCTCATGGACCAGCCAGCCATCATTCTCGATGTAACTAAGCCAAGCACGTGCACCTGGGACCTCGCATCTTCGTGAATGTTACACCCCTTGTTTCCCTCTGTTCCCCTTCCTTTGTCTCCCCCTGCCCAACCCGTCTCTCAGATTGTAAGCTCTAGGGCAGGGACCGTGTCTATTCCATTACTTTATAAAGTGCCAGGTACGTTGTTGGTGCTATATAAATGCTTGATAATAATAAATAATTAATAAATAAATAATAAATGAGTGCACATGGGGACAGAGTCATGCAGAATGAGGCCTCGTCTGAGGGGGCTCAGACTTCCCCACTAGGACTGTGGATGCAGGGAGGAGGCTGAGTTCATACACTGCTTCCCAGCTTCTGACTGGGATGGGGAAGTGAGCACAGCTGAGGCTGCTGCTGAGTTGGGACAGAAGGATGGGCAGGATCAGAAACCTTGCTTCTTTCTCTCCCTCTCAGTCAGGGGGCTTCCTCACCCCCACCCCCACCCCGCTCCTGCTTAGGAGTAAAGGGATTTCCTGGATCCTCATGAAAGACATAGAAAGAGCATGTTGACAGGGTTCTGGGTGAAATTATTGGGAGTGGGGAGAGTGCACACAAGGACAGAGTCCCCCTCAGGGGGCTTCCTCGCCCCCACTGCTTAGGAGCAAGAAAAAAGTGGCTTCAGTTTTGCAGGAAGTTGCAAGACAAACCAAAGCCACTCTTGCTGTTGAACTCTATGATCGTTCACCGGAAGTAACGGCAAACACACTAACGCACCACCCGATATCGTTAGACACAACACTGGACTAAGGGAGAGGATACATTACTGCCACCCACAACTCTTCCGGGCAGCAAATGGGTGGTTATCGAGGGACTATCAGGGTGCAAAAAAACCTTGCCATGTTTACATAAAACAGTCAAACACATGATTTACACCCTAACGACCTGTTCTCCTTTCTGTCTAAAGATGCCCAGGGTGTCTTTAGACGTAATGGCGATCAGTTGCTTAAGATGTTGTGTCTAAGCACCGTTGCAATTTGTAGTCACTGGTCTGCCCCCCATTAGTCTCCCATTAACTCCTGTTAGTTGCACAGAAGTCTCGGGTGAAGCAGTTGAGTGTTTTCCCTCTCCCTGTGACTAATGTTGTGTCTAAAGACATCGGGTGGTGTGCTCACAGCCATTTCTGGTCTGTCTCCCACGACTTCTCCACTCTGCACCGCTGCCAAACAGCTCGTTCCTTGCTGCATGCTGTCTTTGTGCTCTCCTAAAGTACCCGGGGTGGGGGTGAACAGTGAAGAATGAGCTGTTGAGCTGCAGCACAGAGCAGAGAATTCGGGGCAGATCATGCAACCGCTCTCCTGCATGGACTACAACTCCCATAATTCCATGGGACTGCTTCTGCAAGGAGAGCTTCTGGTGTGAGCAGCAGGCAGGAGCCCAGTTAGTCCCTGGACATGGAAAGGCAGCTGTTGTGTCTAAGTACTGCAGCATATTAAGCATGGAGAAACACGCATAGCTATACAATGGTGTCAACACACATTCACCCACCCCTTTCCGTTGTGTCTAAAGGCAGACACAGACTCCCTAACCTTTCCCAGTAACATATGCAGAAGTGTGTATCATTGATACAATACCCTGAGCAACACACAACTCTATTCCTCTGGGGTTACCACCTGCCTAAGGGGGAAAAAAATCAGACTATTTTGCATATGAAGCATGGTTAATGTTTATTTATGCAAATCTGAAACAACATTGAGGCTGGGTTGACAAAAGTCTCCTGTTTCCAAACACCCGACCTCACCTCCATGCCGCCCCAAAGAACAGACGCTCCTTGGCCTTATAGCACTCCTCAGAGCAGACGCTCCACATAACAGACACCTCCTTGGCTTCATATAGCCCCACACAACAGACAGCTCCATAGCACAGACACCTCACAAGAATGATTTCTGAACACTTGGTATCTGAGTCATAAGTCAACCTGGGCACGGAGAAAGAACCCCAAATTTCTGGACCATCTGGATGAAAACCAGAGGAGTGGCAACCCTGCATTACACATCTCCAGTCAGACACATGCAGTCATCTCCTCCCACTTCTACACGCATCACAATTGCAGCAATAGACTCACTCCCTTAGATACAGACACTCTACCATACACACACAATGACACCCCTACACCAAAGCTGGATCCAAAATAATGCAGACTGTGAGACTGCACAGGGGCCCATGTGTTGCAGACGGGTACAGGGACCGCCCCCCCACCCCATGGTCAGTGAGTAAAATTTGAAATGACAACATGAGTAGGGTGGCCACCTCTCACAGTTTGACCCTGAGACTCTCATAGGCCAAAATGGGAGTCTCAGGGTCAAACCATGAGAAGTGGCAACCCTAAAGTACCGGTATAAAATCCAGGCTTATGGAGCCTCAGCCTATGGAGGGCCCATGAATAAACTAGAAATGACAACATGCATGTAACCTACAGCTCTGCAATGCCCTGAAAGGGATGTTATGATTAACTGAACATCAAAAATCAATTATAGTAACATTTCCCATTTTCTGATGGGTGTGTCAGTGTGTCTCCTATGTTAGGAGGGGGCCCACACCACCATTTCACACAGGGCCCAAATTCCCTAGATCTGGCCCTGCCCTATACACCCCTATGCAGAGCCACTCACAAGACACATTGACACAATTGCGTGCTGCTGATGGCACATGCACTCGCTCCCCATCCTGAGGCACACGCAGCACCGCACAGACCTTACACGCTTTTTCAAAGGCTTCCATGGTGATAATTTCAAAGGGAGATAGGAGCTGTTGACATTTCCAGCACCCTCCGGTGCCCAGCAAACAGCTGCAAATGCTGACACATACTGGAAACAAATTGCAGAGGCCAGAAAGCGGGCAAAGAACATGACTCTAAAAGTGAAAAGTGACTGCTGCCCTGTCCCCTGTGCGCACGCACAGCTTGGAAGGGCCATCACCAAGGCAGTGTCAATTTCAATGGGGGCTTCACTACAGCATTTCCACTTAATGTTGGCCAAGCAGCCCTGGTGGTTTCCTCAGCTCTCTGGGTTGGGTGCCAGCCACAGGCCTCACAGCCAATCACTTGCTATTCAGTGAGCACGGCTTCTGCCATCCCTTCTTCACACTCCATGCTGTGATGATGGAATCTAGTGCTACAGCGATGCCAAAAGTGCAAGGCTCCAGATCAGGCTAGAAGCAGCGAGGCAAGTTCACTGCCCCATCTTCATTGACTTTATGGCTTAATTTGTACAAGGGCTCAGCCCCGCACCTCTTCCAGCCCCCTCCCCTGCCACTACTGCTGCTCTGCCAGACACCACCCACGGATGGAAAGAGATTGATAGGGGCAGGTGCTGACACCAAGAATCAGCTGTTTGGCTGCAAAACAACCTGTCACTGTCCAGCTGACGAGTGGCAGGATCAGCCCCCATCCCACTCACATGCAGAAACACCAGACTGGATTGGGCCCTCTGTGATTTTTCTTACATCAGCACTTTGAGAACTGGAATAATTAACTGGAGTTTCTGTTACACCAGTATAAAAATGGGTTGGATCTCTGGAAGTCAGTGGAGTTCATCCACAGTAACACCAGCATAAGAGGAGATCAGAATCTGGGTCCAAAGATTGCTCACTGAGTCACTGATGCTTCTCCTTACACATCTTATCCTTCAAGACTTCTCTGCCCCCATAACTAAGCTAAGCATGTGCACCTGCAACTTTCAACTTCTTGAATGTATCACTGTCTCTCCCTATATTCTCCTCTCCCTTGTTCCCTTTCTAGATTGTAAGACCCTTGGGGCAGGACCTGTCTCACATCATAGCTGTTTGGTGCTAGGTACATTGCTGGTGATAGATTAGATTAAATAATTATTGGCTATTAGAATAAACAGACACAACATATGCCTGTTGGACACGTTGTGAAGAACAAGTTAGCGAAATCCTATTACTACAGGATGAGGCCTCTTCTGAAGTACCTTTTATCTGAGGATATCAGAGTGCTTTCCTTAAGTTTTACACCAATATTTGATTTCAGTGGCAATTAGGGCAGCCAGATCAAAGTTTCAGAAGTAAAGGACACTTGAGTTGTGGGGCTGTGAAATTAGGGACATCTATTATGTTCTATGGAGATGTGGGGTTCTGAAATAAGGGGTGTTCCTTTAAGATTAAGGCACATCTGGCAACCTTAGTAGCCAGACTTAGAAAATGAGCCCCCAAAGCATGTGTTCATTTCCTGACTCCTTATTGTCCTGCGACCAGACCAAGCGGAAGGACAGCTGTTTTCATACACCTAGCCGAAGACGTATGCTGCCGCATTCTCTGGAATGGATTCACATTGCGCTTAGGAAAGGCCAACTGTGTAGCTTGGCAACCTCCCCAAACGCAGCTCCACAAATGATATGAACTCAACATCTTGCAACAGCAGGTTGGGATCTTACTCCTTTCATTTGCTACTTTTAAAGACCCACGCTACTGCCCATTGAAGAAGTTAATTTGGGAGCTTTGTATTAACTTTGGATGTGGTATGAAGATGCTTTCTTCAGCTACACAGTCTGAGTAAGCTACATCCTAGGGATGTGCATGGGGGGGTAAATTTTGTCTTTTTGTGTCTCTGATTTTTGTTTTTTGCCTTTTTTTGTCTTTCATAGAAATTTCCAATCCAGAGACAGTGTGTGGTTGCCGTGTTGGTCCCAAGTGAGAGAGGCAAAGTGGTTTGAATGATGTCTTTTATTGGACCAACTGTTGTTGGTGGAAATGAGCAAGCTTTCGAGCCACACAGGGCCCTTCCTCAGGCATGTAGCATAGCCAGTCGCCTATATTGAGCGTAAATATAGCATAGCCTATGGGTGTCTTTAGACATAATGTCAATGGGTGCCTGAATGTGTGTTCTGACTGCAATATAAACACTGGTTTGGCCCTGTGTTCATTCACCATGTGGCGGTGCTTAGAGACACAGCCCATCTTGGGGCAAACTGGTGTTTTGCTCACCACCTGATCTCAGCACGCAAGCGCTGCTGCCTTGTTCCTCATGTCGTACCTGCTAACACACCACAAGATATCGTTAGACACAACGTTGGCCATGTGTTCAGCCAGACACGTAAATTGTTCTTGTGATGCAATGGTGTTCCCATCGCGGTTCAACGGGGGGCCAAATTGGTGCTGGGATTGATATGGTGCTTACACACAACGGCCAAACACGCGCTTAGGGGTTTTGACACCCGATCGTTATGTGTAAAGATGCCCTCTATTTCTCCAGCCACTACAAATATCTGTTATACCTTACAGTCTACTGCATATTTAAGTATTGTTATCCTCTGTACCAAGTTCCTAGATATCATTCTAACTATGGATCAGAAACTGGTTGAAAGATAGAAAGCAAAGGGATGGACTAAATGGTCAGTATTCACAATGGAGAGATGTAAAAAGTGGTGTGCCTCAGGGATCTGTATTGGGACCGGTGCTGTTTAATGTATTCATTAATGATTTGGAAAAGGGTGCTAAGAGTGAGGTGATCAAATTTGCAGATGACACCAAGTTATTCAAGGTAGTTAAAACACGAGCAGACTGTGAGGAACTGCAACGGGATCTTACGACACTGGGTGCCTGGGCATCTAAATGGCAAATGAGATTTAATGTGGACAAGTGCAAAGTGATGCAAACTATGTGTACACAATGCTGCGTACTAAGCTAGGAGTTACCACTCAGGAAAAGGATCTGGGGGTGGTTGTGGACAATACAATGAAATCCACAGCGCAGCGCGCAGCAGCAGTCAAAAAAGCAAACAATGTTAGGAATTATTCGGAAGGGGATAGAGAATAAAACTGAGGATGTCATAATGCCTCTATACAAATCAATGGTGCGACCGCACCTCGAATATTGTGTGCAGTTCTGGTCGCCCCATCTCAAAAAAGACATAGCTGAACTAGAAAAGGTACAGAGAAGGGCAACAAAAATGATCAAGGGCATGGAAGGGCTCCCGTATGAGGAGAGGCTTGGTAGGTTGGGGCTCTTCAGTTTGGAGAAGAGACGACTGAGAGGAGATATGATAGAGGTCTATAAAATCATGAGTGGTGTGGAACTAATAAACAAGGAGCAGTTATTTACCCTCTCAGCTAGTACTAGAACTAGGGGACACTCCATGAAACTCATGGGTGGCAAGTTTAAAACAAATAAAAGAAAATATTTTTTCACTCAGCGTATAATTGGGTTGTGGAATCTACTGCCAGAGGCTGTGGTAAGGGCCAGTACTATAGCTGAGTTTAAAAGAGGTTTGGACAAGTTTCTGGAAGATAGGTCCATTAGCAGCTATTAGCCAGACAGGATCAGGGAACATGACAGGAGCTGGGGGGAAACAACAGGGAATGGATCCCCCATTGTGACCTGTTGGGTGCTTCTCCCAAACCACCGTGACTGGCCACTGTCGGAGACAGGCTGCTGGGCTAGACGGACCATTGGTCTGACCCAGTATGGCACTTCTTATGTTCTTAACTACGTTGTCTCCCTCTCTGTAATTGACCCTGACAGCTGAATATTCATTTTTTGTGTTACTGTGAACCCAGTTCCTTTGATATGTGTATTCCCATCACTTTATAAGCTGTTTCCCACTTTACCTCCAATCCGTATGTTTGCCCTCTCTGTGTGTTTACCACTACCTATTGTCTTTGTCTCCTACACCAATATATAATTTTACAGCTGTTATAAATGACTGGCACATCCGTCTCTCTTTACCCCCTACCACCTCCTATTTTGTTCTATCCACTACCACCCATTCCATGCCCCCTCGTATATAACTGCCCTACATTTCCTCATTTCTCTCTCTCTACTGGCTATGCTACACGCCTGAGGAAGGGCCCTGTGTGGCCTGAAAGCTTGCTTATTTCCACCAACAACAGTTGGTCCAATAAAAGATATTCAAACTACTTTGTCTCTCATAGAAACTTACTGCAGATAATGTACGTAGCGCACTTTACACATTAAATTATAAATAATTAATAAAGAATGGTATGTAATGTGTAAATAAGTGTTTTTAAATAAAGAGCTTTTCATTGACAAATCAGCAGTTTCCTATGAATGACAACTCTACATTTGCACTCTCTGTGCTGTGTAATAAAGTGTCTGCACCACTGAGTGCTTACCCACGTCTCCTGCTGTTTTTCCCATTGCTGCCTTGTTGTAGCTTGTGTTGATGGCACTGGTTTTATACTTTATTAGCCAGCTACCTAACAGCACAAATTACATAAAATCTATAGAACAAGATAAAACAGGTCAAGCAGGTATGCATTGACTCATCAAAATGTCCATTGGGTTAAACTATGCCAAATAAACTGACATGAAATGAGAAGTACTTCACGAGACTTCTCTTACTCCCAACGTAACTGATCCCCGATTCAAGCAAGGACACTTGTGGGCTGGTGAGTAAGAACTAACGAGCTGTCGGACTAGGTCAGACCAATGATCCATCTATCCCCAGGATCCTCTGAAAGAGGCCTGTACCAAGCGATTCAGTTTTTTTAAAAAATGAGACACATACACGCATGGCCCGTCCAACCACTCGTTTGAAGTTGGTGCCTGGGGAGGCATGCTCCTGTGACCCATGTACCAGTCACCCATGGCCACGCACAGAACACTCCTGGAAAATCCAGAGTCTTCCTTGCAGGCCAGAGTGGCTTCCTCCATGGACAAGGCAGCCATGACACGAGCCTCCTGTGTGAAGTGCTCCCCACGCACTTCCTGTGTGCGGGGCACCCGATACTCATCCCGTTCAGCGGCCACGGATCCCCCCTCCCACCGTTCTCATTTTAAAAACACCCTCAGACTAGGGTACAAGATTCTCCCCTTTCTCTCCCTGCCCACCCCCGCCCCGTCCTTGCAGAGCTCTCCTTCCCACCAATGGTGGCTGCCTGCCTGTATCCTCTACAAAGGAGGTGAGAGGGGGGAAATGACAGCTATAACACCAGGCAGTGTAGCTGGGTGTGGGGTAACAGGCATAGAGACCCCAGGCTGTCCATAAAGTAGGTCATGCAAGAAGGGGTGGAGTTGTGAGAATTTGTGACAAGGGGGTGAGCACTGGTACAATTATCTCCTTACTCATTTTCAATTACGTTTCTATGTTTGAAAACTAAAGATCTCCCTTACATAGAATCAATAGGGTTCTACATTACTGGTATTAAAAATGTGTGTAGGGGAGATGATTTGCGTGACATTCTTCTTGGAGGGAGGGTCTTTAGCAGAGTAGCAAACTGGGATGTGTGTGTGTGTGTGGTTATAATGGTACAAAAAGCCCAACATAGTTTCTAGCCAGCACCCTCCTAGGAGATTTCAATAGGAAATCTCAGGCGGAACAAAAAGGCACCTACTCCCTTGCTGCCCATCCCCATGGCTTTGTGCGCCTCCCTCTCGTACCTGCTCAGAGTTTGAGAGAAGCTCATAGAGCTTGGTAGGTGGCTCTCCTGACCTCCAGGGTCCTATCCGGGTGCCCTGGGCTGTCCCATCCGGGTGCCCCGGAGTGTCCTCCAGTCAAGGCTGCCCCTTGAAGACTTCCCACAACAGCATCCCTAGCAGCCACTGCGCCTATTCCTTGGTTCTGCTGGGCTGCACAATCACCCTGAACCACAGTGGCATGGGAGCCCTGTGGGGCAGCTGGTTCCACAGGTCCCACATGATCTCCTGGAACTGGACATGGTCCCCCCGCAGCAGCTGCAGGGAGCCACACCAGCAGAGCAGGAAGATCAGCTAGGAGAGGGTTACCGCCTACCCACGGTGCAGGGGCTGATGCGTACCTGGCCCTCTGGGACACCAACTTCTCCCCTGGGCTGCACACCTGCCCTGGGGCTCCGGCGATGCATGGCTTCCTCTGGACCGGTTAAGTTTGAAAAAAAAAAAAAAAGCTTGGCATGCTCAGAAGGGCCGAATGGCCTCCTCGAGCATGCTCAGACCTTTCCAAGATGGTACGCGCAGTATGGCGATGCTGCCAGCACCATCTTGGGAAGGTCTGAGCATGCTCAGAAGGACCAACTCCCCCCTCCCAAACTTACCTAGTCTGGAGGAAACCACGTGTCACTGGAGCCACTGCATAGGGTGAGTACTCTATCCCTCAGCCCTTGCTAGGCCCCCACCCCCTTAGCACCACACCCAGGCTCCTGCACCCCCTTTCCTGGCCCCCACTGGCCTATTCTCTCCCTGTCCAGTGAAGGGAGAGCAGGAGCCTAACACCAGCCTCTGTTCCCCTTCCCTGTACTTGGCCAAGGACTTTCCAAGTTCTGAAGTTTCAGGGGCCATTCCTCAAAACTTTGGAACTCAGAAAACTGAGAACTCAGGGTTTTCTGGGGAAAAACAAGGACCAAGTTTCAGCAATAGCTTTTACAGTGTACTGGAAGGAATTCTATTGGTCTGACAAAAGTCAGCACCTATGCTATATATTCTTCATTGCCACCTGCTAGCATCATCACTACTTACATATGTAAGACATAGATCATTCCTGTAACAGACAGCTCCCCATAAAATAACAGAGGCTCCCAAACTGTGGGTCAGCACCCCAAGTGGGGTCACACCATGTGAGGATGGGTCGTGGTCCTCAGCGACATCTGATTAACTTCGCATGCCTTTGCTGCTGCCTGTGGTCACAGGGTTATACTTAAGTCTTAAAATGAAGTTGTGCAGCCAAAAATGTTTTGGAACTGCTGGATTATATGTCATGGGTCAAGAAAGACAAATGTACACTCCATCTGTGGCTCACCGAGTAATCCTTACTCCTACAATTAGCACCACTACCTGCGATCCACCAACCACTTATTCTAGAGTAGAGACTCTGGGTGTTTATAAACAAGATGATAGCCCGCACCTGGAGGGTGTTCAGCCTGTGTTTGCTGCTTGTTTATTAGGTGGCTGTGAGATACGCATTCCCATGAGCCACGGAGCCTCCACTCATGTCAGAGTCCTGGGGTATCATGGGCCAGTCCAGGCTAATGTTCCCCCACATGTCCACCCTTGTCTCTTAGGGCGCATGCAGCCTCCGTGTGGGCAAAGCACCTAGAGTAGCCGGAGCAGCGAGCACGCTCACCGCTCTCGATGGGGCTTCTACTGTTTAATTTCACTTCGGAGTGCTCAAAAATGATGCTCCAAAAGGTGGAAACAAACCCAGGAAGGAAACAGTGAGGGGAGCTCCCTGGACTCCAAATTCCCCACAGCTGTGAATCATGAGGGAGGGGTGGAGTGCCCTGCCTGCCTGTGTGTTGGGTTTACTGCCCGAAACCCCCCGAGTGGGGGCTGTCCAGACTTAACACTGGACTCCTGTGGGCTATCATCTGTTATACCTTAAATGATTGGTAGACACAGCCATTGACTTCAACTACTTGTGTGTGTAACTGTCTCCTGTAATTGCTTGCAGAACTAGCCCTGTCCAGCCCTTAGGCAAAGCTACAGAAGGATCTCACATAACAAGGTGATTGGGCAATGAGACAGCAGGTGAAATCCCAAGTTTGGAAGTGTGAGAAGACATAATCCTGGCTAGACAGACAGACAGAATGTTGGATGCTAAAATTAGGCATCACTACTAACTTAAAAGATCAGGGATAGTTGTTAAATATTTATATTACAGAAGCAATGTACCTGGTGCGGAATAATCATTTATTAGAGATAGGTCCCTGCTCCAGAGGGCTTACAATCTTGGAAAGACAAGGTAAAGAGGAACATACAGAGAGACAGGGATATAGTCACGAAGTTGAGAGTTGTAGATGCACATGCTTAGCTTAGTTACAAGGGGGGAAAGGATGCAGAACGAAAGAACAGTAGAGGAGAGCATCAGTGAGCAGTATGTGGGGGATGAAGAGTTAAGGAAAGCCTGACAGAAGAAATAAAAATCAGCTCAGTGCATCACAGAGGTCAAAAAGGCAAGGAAAACACAGGAACGATTAAGCAAGGGATAGGAAATAATAGAGAAAATAAAATACAGTATCATAACACTATACAGTATCATAACACTACCATGGTGTACCCATTACCTTGGATATGTGCAGGACAATCATCCACCTTCACAATCCTTCTCTTGCACAAGACACAATTAACATGTAGAACTCACTGTCACAGGATATTGTGAAAGTCAATAGTATAACCAGGTTCAAAAAAAGATTAGATAAATTCATGGAGAATAAGGCCATCAAATCTGAGCTGTTCTCCAAGGTGAATAGGGTGTCCCATGAGAGGCTGGGAATGCAAGAGAAAGAATCACTCCAGCAGTTGTCCTGTTTCTTGTGCCGTTCTCTGAAGCATCTGGTGCCAGAAAGATAAAGGATACTAGACTATTGGCTTAACCCACTATGGGAGTTTCTACATTCTTAATGAAAAGAATGTTTGTTTGCAATTGTAGCAGGGTGAGCTGCTTGCCATAATGGGCTTAATTACCTGAAGTCCAGGTGAGGACACTGATTGGGGGAAAGGCTCTGTAGGTCAGGTGACCTACAAGCTGTGTGTATATTTAAAGCTAGCTTGGGAGCATCACCAGAAAGACACCCTCCACCCCAGGGAGAAGTGGGTCAGAGTTTGTGAGCAGCTGGAATGATTGAGATGATCTACACAGGGCCTGAATCAATAGACATGAAGAGACCTGATTTTTCTTGTGAAACTGATTCTATGGCTAGGCATGGAGCCTGGGTGGAGCCCTGCATCCAACAGCGAAGTGGTGGAAGAACAAAAAACATGGTGATATGACTGGATGCCTGCAATTCTGGGGCCTTTGCAGGGGAAACTGAAGCACAGGAGCATTGGCAGTTGTGCAAGGTGGAGTGATCGCTCCATCATATGCAACATCCAAACAATCCCCTCCTTTTATTTCCAGACCCCCATCCATGGCCCCTCGCTCTAGACTGATGCACAATCTCACTGCCACGCAAGTGACAGCCTGGCCAATGGAATTTCTAACGCGAGTGCTGATGGGAGTTAATTCATAGAGCGTAACAAGCCTTGGCTGCTCATTCTAATAGCAGCAACAAGCCCAATTTACTGTGCTCTTAATCGCATCCATTTTTCATCTCTGTCTTAAGAAAACTGTGCATCTTTCCCTTTGGTGTCTGTGCAGCAATCCCGTCTCTGCCCTTCCTTACATTCAGCTGATGCTGTTCAGATGGAACATCTCTCCCTCCCAACCCGAGGCGAATGCATTTGATTCAGCATCACGTTGTCAAAACTGCGTTGTTGTTTTTAAAGTTCAGGTTGTACTGGAACATTAAATTTAATGTGCCGGAGACATACGGAACCTTTGAGGCCACGCAGACGTAAAACAACAGATGGGCAGTGACTTGCTGCTTGGGTTGGAAAGACTTGGAGGCTAATAATAATTGTAAACAGCCCCTTTCATCTTGTTTTAATCCCCGTAATCGCCTTAAGCGGCAGCCTAGATTGTCATTTTCTTTGTGTGCCAGAATTCTTCCTCCCAGCCAGGCCAGGCAAGCCCCAAACCAATATTAACTTGGATAGATGTGCCTTTCCCCTTTGCTAAGGAAGCCTCTCAAACTCCAGATTTATTTACAGGAGGAAACTCCCTTTCAGACGTCTGTAATCCAGAGTTGTCTTTATTTCAAACATTGTCTGTCCCCTTGCAACTCTCAAACCCTCTGGAGCGCTGTGACAGACAAACCCCTCTTATCTGAACATTCTCTAATCCAAACAAAAAAGCATGTGCCCCAAGGTGTCTGGATTTAGGGGGTTTCTATTGGATAATAAAGGCCCTTCAACGAATCATGGCACATTCATGACAAAAGGTATCCGGTGCCTAACTCATCCAGTATAGAGTGCGTCTACCTTGTGTTGGAGGCCAAGGATAGATTGGGGATTTTGCTAGCCTCCCAGACAGCTCCTCTCTTCTGTATCTGGCCCCATCTCGCCCTAAGGCCTGGAGGTTGGGCATACCCTGATCCTCCCTTTTTCCCCCTTGGGGAGCCTGGCCTGCTTCTTTTCAGGTTAGCTCTGCCACTAAGGTACCGCTACCCTAGGTAATCCCCTCTTACCCGTATGGGCCCCCATACCCAGGCAATTGGCTCCCTAAGTGGTCCTACCTCCACCCTTCCCTGGGCCTATGCCCTCACTCAAGCCCTCAGAGCATGGAGATGGAACTTGCCAGCCTCATCATTGTGCTTCCCCCAGGCCTCTCCTTGCCCTTGCTGCTATACTGCCCCAGCCCTCCGTGGCTGGGCTGCCCGCTTGCTTCTGGTGGGCTACAGCTGTTATGCCCTGGGCCTGCTCCTACCAGACACAAGGGATTGCTCCACCGTTAGCTAGGGGCACCCCAGGCAGCTTGCTTATTCCCTAGCATCTCCTGGGGTAGGCCCTGCCCTCCAGGACCCTCCTGAACCCCTTTGCCCTTTGGTGGGGTCAGGGTTCCCTCCTACCTCCCTAGCCAGGGTAGCTCCAGCTGGCTTTGGAACACCACCCTGCTGTCACCAAGGCAACACTCCTTCCATGGTCGGGCTAATACCATAGATCCAGTCATGTGACCCACCCACTTCTGGTCGCATGATCCATACACCTTGTGCTCTGAATTAACCCCTTCCACTCCAGGTCAGGTGGTGCTCTGTTGCTGTGGACCTGCATATCCTCCAACATTTCACAGATGAAAATAGGGACATTTGCCTTTGTGTCCCGTTGGCGGGCCTGTGGGCCTAGGGGTGCTGCCTGGCTCACATGCATGTGAATTAACTTTAAAGGCGCTTTTGCCTTTCCTCAAAATGGAGGTGGTCTGTGCTCCTCACTGCACCCTCAATAATGGTTTACAATTGAGTGTTTCCCACAATTCCAACTACAAGCATTCCGCAAGCAGAAAGCATGTAATAAAGTGCGCGTGCAGAGCACTAAGTTCCAAATGGCCAAGCCACAATAAAAAACACAAGACACCTCAAAATACAGCTTATTAAGCACATTATGCCATGCAAAGAGGCATTCTTCTAGATATATAACCAGTTCATTTGTGCCCCCATAATTTATGCTGCCCCACCCCATAATCAGTCACATCCCCGTATAATCAATTCATGCTGCCCCCCACCCATAACCAGTTCATTTGTGCCCCAATAATAAATTCATGCTGCTGCCTCCACCCCATAATCAGTTAGTTGCATCCCCATATAATCAATTCATACTGCTCCCCACCCATAACCAGTGAATGTGTGCCCCCAGTAATCAATTCATGCTGCCCCCACCCCATAATTAGTTCATGCTGCCCACCCCAACCCCGCTCCCCCAACTGTGCAGAGCAGCAGCAGCAGCAGGCCCCGCCCACCCACCAAGCCCTCCTTCCCCTCCCACTTCCCCCCTCACCTACCCGGGCCCATGGCGTGGAGCAGCTGGTGGTTGGGGTGGCGGCAGCAGCTGAAGTGGCAGCTGGGGTTGCAACACTGCTTGCGGTGGGCTGCCCGCTCCTGCCGCTCTCTACTCTTCCTGACCGCCTTAGAAAGCCTTGCCTTGCTGGAGCCTGTCCGTCTCCCCCCCCCCCCCCTTTGCGGTGCTGCATCTTGAATTTGTGCACCGCCAGCGGCCACCTAGCATCAGCTGCTTCCAGTTGGAGCCAGATGCAGTTGATACTAGGTAGCCACTAAGGTGGCATCTCAGGCCAGCTTCCTAAGGCAGTTGCCCGCGCGGGGAGAATAGAGAGTGGTGGGAGTGGGCAGCGGCAGCCCACCACAAAGAGTAGAAAAAATCCCACCAGAACTGGGTGTAGCAGGCTCAGCAAAATTAGATTTTGCTGGGGCAGTGACTCACCCGGGAATTTTTATTTATACCAATGACATTCCTGGAAAAATCGGGACAGTTGGAGGGTCTGGACCTGCTCCTGCAACTACTTTCCAAGTGCTTCAACACAGGATCCCTGTCATTGAAGGTGTCTGGCCCCTTCTGATAACCAAGGTTCACAACCTTAGAGTGTTTCTGGACCCCTTACTGAAGACTGCAACTTCAGGCTGTGGCAGTGGCCAGGAGTGCTTTTCACCAACTCCATCTGGTGAGGAGGCTGTGGCCTTTCTTTCTGATTCAGATCTGGCCACCATTATCCATTCCTTCATTACCTGAAGGCTAGATTACTGCAATGCTCTCTATATGGGGCTGCCCTTGATGACTGTTCAGAAGCTACAGCTGGTGCAGAATGCAGAGGCCTTGCTCCTTTTATGGGTGAGTCGCCAAGAGCACATTACACTTGTGCTTTACAGTCTGCACTGGCTTCCTGTAGCTTTCCGGGCACAATTCAAGGTGCTGTTTTTGACCTTTAAAGCGCTAAACAGCGTAGGACCCACATATCTGGAAGACTGCCTTTTCTATTATGTTCCACTGCAACCCCTCAACCAGGAATGCTCTCTTGCAGGTACCACCTGCCAATCATGTTCATATGGCAAGGGCCCATATAGTGTTCTTGGTTGCTGCGGAAGTATTGTGGAAGTCCCTTCCCCCGGAGGTCCATCAGAGTCTGAGCCTGAGTATATTCTGGAGGTAGTGTAATTTTTTTCCTTTTTGGCAAAGCATTTGGCCAGTAGGGATAGGAACTGGGTTGGGTGAGTTAAGAGGGCAAGGGTGGGCATTTAAATTTTTTTTTTAAAAGAGATTTTAATTGTATTTTGTGTTTTTAATTATGTAAGTTGCCCTGAGCCTTAGGGGAAGGGCAGGGTAGAAACTTAAATAAGAAAAATAAAAAAATTCAGGGACACACTTAACTTTCATAGCCCTGGGATGCTGCTGGGAGGGAGGTTGGGCTTGGGGAGCAATGGCACTGCTTCTTCTGGCCACACTTGGCCCCAGCATGCGGGCAGCGAGCCACAAGGGACAGAGTGCACTGTTGGACCAGCTCGCCACTGGCCCAGAAGATGGATAGGCCCAGCAGCAGGTCACCAGCAGCACGCCACAGACTTTGTGGAGAGCAAGTAAGTCCTGAGCACCAGCATCCCAGCACCCCTAGGCCGGCCGAGCTGGGAGGAGCCCCTAGGCCGGTTGGCAGCTTCACCACCAGCAGGAAAAAAGGGGGGGAGGCGCCCACGGACATTTTTTGTCCCTGGGCCTATCCCAAGCTAGCTACGCCCCTGGGGAGAGCACGGCTTTCTTCTATAGAGGGCCTGACCCCTCTCTCATCAAGAGCCCTTTCTCTTCCTAAGACAGCCTTTAACCCCATTACAAGATTCCCCACTGGGTCGCTTAGCCAGATGGGCTTGGAGAGCGCCACCTGCCGGAGTTCTGCTGCTACAGAGACTGGAAATGGCAATGGTGAGCTGCTGTACCAGCTGTGAAAGTACCTAGGTCCCCAGCTGAGGATGGAGCATAGTTTCCCCCCACCCTCCTCTTTCCCGGTGCATGCAGCTGCCCCAGACAATTTCATGATTTCTCTGTAGTGAGAGAAGTCCATGAAGCCATGATGTACAACCACAAAGCTCCCCCTACCATACAGGTCAATTTAGGCTGTGAGAACTGCAGACAAATTAAAATATACGGGAAAAACCAGGGGTGTAGAATGGAATGGGCCATCCCCAGCATAAGGGGATGGAGCTGCACCAGGTAGGGATGGGTGAACAGAACCGAGTTCGGAAATTCAGTTCAGTTCGGTTTGGTCGACCGAACTGGTCGAGTTCAGTCCGAACTCCGAACAGTGTTCGCCCATCCCTAGCACCAGGGAGTGTGCCCCCCCCAGCCCTGGTCCAGCTGCACCACCCATCCTGTTGCTACACCACTGGGAGGCATCATCTAGATAAGGCAAGAAGAGGCTAGGAGTCAGGCAGTCTGACCTTTATCCCAGCCCTGCAATGGGTTCACTATGTGAACTGTTTTGAGTTAGACTGGGTCAGGTTTCCACAGGGTGAGGCTTTTTTTCCATTGATGGGAGGAATTTCCTTGCCCGGCCCTGAGGAATCTTGGAGCTTCTGGCTGTGGAAGGATGTTGGGAAGCTGCTCCTCATTCCCTCTGAGCCAGCAGTGGCCTGATTAGGATGGGGGTACAATCTCTTAGGACACTCTCTACTAGGGTTGCCACTTCCCCCAGACTCTGGTCTAGAAAAGGCAGACCTATGCTCAAAGGGGGAGGGGTCTCTTCCACCCCTTTCTGATGTGGCAGTACCCCTTTGAAGTATGGATGGGTGAACAGAACATGGTTCGGATGTTCGGACGTTCAGTCCGAAATCCGAGTTTGGGTTCGGCTGTTCGGCTTGGCGGAGTTCGGTTTGGCCGAACAACCGAAAATAGCGCTATCGATACCGAAACCGAATTCTTTTTTTTTTTTTTTTTTACTTTTTTTTTTTTAAAAAGGAACACAGCTGTATACAGCTTAGCTACATAGGGGTGAAGAGAAAGGTGAATTTCCGAACCGCGTTTGCCCATCCCTACTTTGAAGCATCAAGACACTTTGAAGGGGGTGTGGCCATCACATAAAGGTACAGAGCAAAGGGACTCTGATGAGGGCCATGTCCTCCCCCCCCCCCCCCCCCCCCCCCCCCCCCCNTTATTTTTTTTTACTCTGAAACCACCCCTGGTCTCCACCCCTGGTGCCAGGAAGTCTGCTCCGCAGCTGCCTCCCACTTCCAATCACGTTTTTCCCACCTTCCACTCACCCACTGGAGTGGAGTGCCCCAGCAGGGCCCATCCCCACCCCCCCCCCCCCCCCCCCCCCATCCTCACACCACAATGTCACGGAGAAATTGAGGTTCCCTCCCAGAATTAGGAGACCCCCAGATCAAAACCCAGAAGGGTGGCAACTAGAAATTCACTTCTCACTAGAAATTCACTCATGATTGTAAACTGTAAAGCACTTAGACTTTTGGAAGGGAAATGGTTTAGAAACGGATCCCATCACTGGAAAGACAAATTCCCCAGTGTCCTTTGCAAATCTAGTGGGTTTAGCACAGGGAGACCTCACCTCCCTCCCCCTACAAGGCACCACTTGGAAAATTAGTACAAGCTCAATGATCCAGACAGGTGCTGAGCTGGGGGAGCAGGCTGAGAGGGTGTGCACTGCTCAGGCCAGGACAGGGGAGAAGAAGGGAGGATCCAGACCATGGATCTGTCCCCTGGTTACATACCCTAGGGCCAGCCTTAGAATTTGTGGCACCCAGGGTAAAGAGAAAACCCACCCCTTTAACTTGGAGGAAGGTTTGGGAAGCAGAGGATTCTTTCAGTAACAGCGAGTGAACAGGGAATATCCCAGCGCTGAATCCCCATCCCGCGGTGGGATGCAGGAAATGTGGCATACAGGAGACCCCATCTCAGTTGCTTGGACTGCACTGCAGCATTTACTGTAGTCTCTTAATTTCTCTGTAGACAATACCCTGAGGAGCTTTGCGCTGCCCAACCACGGAAGGAGGTTTATCCAGTTCTCCCTTTGCATTACCCATTGCCCTGCTGGCATTCGTGCTGAATTGATGCATTCCTTTGGAAATCTATTTACTCTGAGCCCTCCGTGGGGACATAACAAGCCAGAACTGAGGCAATATTGAGAGCTTGTTGTCAATAACAGTAAGAAGAAAAAAAGATAATTGTCCTTGAGAAAACATTTACAATAGAAAAGCTGCAAGTTCTCCCAAGGCAAAGGCTGCCTGCTAGCACAACTCAGTACAAGAAGTCCTGTTCTCATCAGGTGTCTTTGGGGCACTTCTGGAATTCCATAAAGCCAGCAAGGCATCAGTTTTTTTATTTATATAGCGCGAGCAGTGTACCTGGTGCTGTACAATCAATAGTTATAGACAGGTCTTGTGACGAGCCTGCGGTCACCCTGATCATGGGGCCTGTGGGGGACCCCTCAGGAACAGCGCAGCAGTGCCGGGAGATAGCCCCGCCCTCAGAGGAAGACGGGGGCACCCGGGACGTTGCCACTGGAAGGAGAGAGGCAGACACGGCTTGCGCATTAGACTACAAGCCCTAGAGGTCAATGTGCTGTGGAGAGACACCACCGATGATGCCATTGGCACCCGATCTAGACGTGCCTGCCGGAGCTATTTCAACCACCAAGCGGTGCTTGGAAGGGACAGCTGGGACCAGTGAACGGGCAAAGCTGCAGAGGCCGGCACACCCTATACAGAGCCCTAAGGAAAATATTGAGGCCATGAGGTAACCAAGGGGGTGGGGGGAAGACTGGCCTAGGAATCCCTGGGTGGGGTAACCCAGGATCTGGACACTGGAGGGAGGAAGGGGGGAGAAGCCTGGCTATTGGGAGGCAACTCTTCCTCTCCCTGAGATCCTCCTCCCAAAGTAAAAGACAGTCCTGCTCTTAAGGGATCCCTGCAGGGAGCAGGGGGCTGGGCAGGGAGCATGACACTGGCGTAGTTGGCAGGATCGATATCCCAGCGATACGGGTAGTGAGGGGGCTAGCCCAGTGTGATACCATGGATGCCGAAAACCATGGCAAAGAGCCAGCAAGAGTTTTTAAAGGTCCTCACCCAGGAGCTATCGACAGCACAGCTCCAGGTGCAGAATAAGTTAACCACGTAGGCGACCTCCCTGCTATCTCTGGCTATTGCAGCCCTTACTGACTTTACCAAAGCGGGTGCATCAGAACAGGGGCTACCCATTCACCTCATGAAAATGGAACCCACTGATGACCCTGAGGCATTCTTATATACTTTTGAAAGGGTGGCCAGTGGCCACAGCTGCCCAGTGACCTGATGCCCAATGGGCTGCTATGTTGGCCCCTTGCCTCTCAGGGGCAGCCCAGATTATATAGATGCCCTTAGCCCTGAGGAAGCAGGGGACTTCCAGACTGTAAAGATGGCTATACTCCAGGGGCTAGATATATCAGAGGAGACATATTTTAGGTGGTTTAGAAGCGAGAAGTATGCCCAGAGGGCTTTGCCTCGTCCCACCACCCAGAGGCTACAAACAAAGATTGGCCGAGCAAATCGTGGAGACCTTAATGGTGAAACAGTTTATTCAATTCCTGCCGGGCGGGAAGGGGAGAAGGGCCTGGGTGGCTCGTCATTGTCCCTTGACAATGGAAGACTATGAAGCCTTTGAGTCATTTTCTGGAGGGGGGAGGAGCAGGGAGAGAGGGGCCAAAACTGCAAGGGAAGGAAGAGAGAGGCCCCAAAGGCCCCTTCCTGCCTTGCATGACTCACAAAGGGCAGCAACAAAGGCCTTATCGCCCTGAAGAAAAAAAATGGGAGTCCCAAGGCATCCTGGTGAGGTGAGCAGAAGGGCAGGGGTCATGGATTCGCCCTAGAGACCCCCCACCCAGACCTGTCCCAGGGTCCTAATGGACCCGGAAAGGTGGAAGCCCCAGGCCCTAGCGTAGAGAAGGTGTCTAGCACCCTGGAGATCAAACTTTGTTACACCTGTGGGAAGCCCAGCCACTTTAAGATAGACTGTCCTCTAATGGACTGTACCTATGTAGAAGGCTGATTAGGAGAAGGGGTGATGGATTTAAGGGTAGAAAGACCCATGATACAGGTAGAAGACACCTGTACAAGGCCCTAATAGACATGGGTTTCAGCCTGACCCTGGTGCAAGATGGGATACAAGGAAAGGGGGAAAGTGACGGATCCAGAATAGCCCTCCGCTGTATACACGGGGAGATACATGCCTATCCCACATGTTCGCTATCTATCTCCCTGGCCGGGAAGACTGCCCAGCGAAGGGTAGGGGTGGTACACCGGATAGTACGCCCTGTGATTTTGGGGCATGAGTGGGGCTCCTTAACAGCCCTCCTCACAGCACAGGAAGCCCTCAGCAGGGAAGAAGCAGACCCAGCCGGAGAGGACCAGGAAGGGCCCCTGAGAGGGGAGGAGATCAACCCCAATTGACAGGTAAGAAGATTTGACTTTATAAACGCCCAATGCGATGATCCCCTTTTACAGAATGCCTGTGAGTAGATCTCCGTAGTGAATTGGGTGGTTAGAGACCCCACCCGGCCACTTGGTTGACCTAGATTTGAATTCATAGAGGATCGACTTTACAGGATAGAATGGGACCCAGTAACCTTGAAGGAGCAAAGGCAGTTGATAGCTCCTAGACTGGTACAGGGAGAGCTACTTAGGCTAGCGAGTGAGGTTCCCTGTGCTGGCCATCTGGGACAAAAGAAAACCCTCAAGCACTTAACACAACAGTTTTGCTGGCCAGTCATACGGGAGGTAGTAAGGTGCTACTGTGCATCCTGCCCCAAGTGCCAATTGACAAGCCACCGAAAGGTCCCTCCAGCACCCCTTATCCCATTGCCCAGAGTGGGGGTCCCGTTCAAACACATAGGCATGGATATAGTGGGCCCATTAGAGAGGTCCTCAGCAGGCCATCGGTATATCCTTGTGGTTGTCAATTATTCTGTTATTTTGATTTCTGCACTCTTGAGTATAATCTTGTACTGCGTGCTTATCCATGATTTATTAATTAAACTTCTTTTAACTGAACTTAGTGTGGTCCATAGGAATTCCTAACATTGGCCAAACATAGCTTGGGTTAATTCTGTTTACAAACACAGGCAAACCTAGATGGGGTTGCCAAAAGAAATATTGACTGACTGTGATGAAGAGATACTAGGATACATGTAGACCATGTGTATAACAAATATGTAAAGGAAAATGTTAAGACAACATGTATATGATCTACGCTGAGAACTGAAAACTCACTTCACGTAACCAGTGTAAACCGAGAACTGCTCAGTCATGACAAGAATGAAATTACACAACCAGAAACTGCCTGACACCTTTTAGCAAACAGCCATTGACTTGCTAATGGACTTGATCCTGGCCTACGTGCAGAAAGCCACAACTCACCTAGGTGGGAAAAGGAGACAAAGAACTCTGACAAGGTACTTAAGGGCAATTCCAGAGCCATCTAGCGGGAGACATCACATATTACCAGCCAGAGAAGGGCTACACCAAACAAGCTATGAAGTAAGGACTGATCTATTGGAAATCCTAAGCCTTGTACCCAGCCAAGCCTTCCATTGCTGGCTGTGACATGAACTGAAATAGCCTTGGACTTTAATTAGGGTGAGCCTAAGTTAGGAGAATTCAAGTACAGATAGGAATGCGTAATAGATTCTGTTATTTTGATTTATGCACTCGAGTATAATCTTGTACTGCATGCTTATTCATGATTTATTCATTAAACTTCTTTTAACTGAACCTAGTGCGGTCCAGTGGAATTCCTAACATTGGCCGGACACAATGTGGGTTAATTCTGTTTACAAACACAGGCAGACCTAGAGAGAAAGAGACTGTTCCGGGAAACTCTAAGGCTAAAAAGGTGACAAGAAGGTTCACCTGTTGTAGAGTGAATCAGTTCTAGAGAGAGAGAGCTGGTCCAGCGGGAGCTGCAAGCAAGGGAAACAGTCACAACAGCCTAGAGTGGGGTAGTGAGTGGCATCCAACCAAAGAAACTGTGTACCAATGTGTAGGACTTGTAGAGTGAGTTGCCAGCTGTTAATGGAACTCCGCTCTTAGATCTGAAGCAAGAGAGGCAGGTAAGAGACTATACCAGAGTGTTGTGGTGGTTGTTTTGTTTTTATTTTAGGCATCAGGGTCAGTTATCAAAATAGAACTGCCAAAGCATTTATCCAAGCTCCTAAAGGCAGAATTGATAAAGGGAGGCAAAAGACAGACACCTCCAAACAGAAGGAAAAACTAAACAGCAGCTAAAGCAGCTTATCAGGGCCGGCCCCAGGCATGTGCCACATGTGCAGCCGCACATGGCCCCATGGACAGCTGGGGCCCGCTGCTTGGCTGGCTGGGAGGCAGTCTGCAGCCAGCTTCTCCCCCATTAAGTTCTTCTGCCTCCCCTCCCTGGCTCTGGTCCCCATCCCTCACCTGCCTTTGCCTGCTAGTTGTGTTGCTGCAGCAGCAGGAGCAGCAGCAGCGGCACACCCAATTGGACAGGGAGATAAAGCTGCTTGTTTACAAACAACTCCTCCCCATGTGAGTGATCAGAAAGTTGTTGCCTTGTAAAGAAGGTTCTTCGAGATAGCGCCTAACTTTCTCACAACTGGGTTGTGCATGCTCACCCTATTCAAAGAATAGCCCATGTGATGGTCTCAAGCTCCTCTAGTATAAAAAGCACTCTCCCCCTCAGAATAACAGTTCCTTCCAACCCTTACTAGGAATATAAGAAAATTCCATGCAGGGCTGGAAGGGTGGGGTGGGTGTTGTGAGAATGTTAAAACCCATCTCAAAGAACCTTTTTTACAAGGTAGCAACCTTCTGTTCTTCTTTGAGTAGCTCCTCACAGGCCGTTTTTACATGGCTCTGCTGGGTGGGGGAGGGGGGGTCCTTGGGTGCACCAGTACATGGGTGGGGTGTACACACAGCTACACACACATCCCCACTCACTCCCCACTCGTCCACACCCACGGAGTAACCACCATTTCCCCCGGTTGCTCCGTGCATGGGGACAAGTGGGGGGTGAGTTGGGATGCGTGTTAGGGGTGCGCACACATGCACCCCCACTCACCGTGGGCACATGCGCCACATCATTCACATGGGGCTCCCCCACCAATGAACAATTGTAAGCCCTAGGGCAGGGACCGTATCTATTCAATTACTTTGTAAAGCGCTAGGTACATTGCTGGTGCTATATAAATGCTTGCTAATAATAAAAATTAATGAACACGCAGAAATCTGTGTGTTCATGGGTGGGAGAATTCTCACAACTGTCTTACTTATACTATCTTAGGTAGGAATTTAGGATGTAAAGCAATATCTATTCGATGTTGGAAAATCTGCAAATATGGTTCTGAGATTATTATGGCTGCTATTTCACTAACTTTTCTTAATGAAGTTATTGCTACCAGGAATACTGTCTTTAAACCCGCACCCCATAACCAGTTCATTTTTGCCCCCCCATATAATCAATTCACGCTGCCCCAGGGGCGCAAATTAAATGGTTATGGGGTGAGGGCAGTGTGAATTGATTATGGGGGCACAACTGAACTGGTTATATATATATATGTCTCTTTTCATAGCATAATGTGCTTAATAGGTTGGCTGCATTTTGGGCATCTTGTGTGTTTGATAGCAGCGTCTTTGGACTGGTCGCACGCACTGTGTGCGTCCACAAGGCACAGGCAGCACCAAGAACCAACAGGTCCTGGAGGCCAGGCTGGCTAAGCTCACTCCCCTCCACTAGTAAGGCAGTGGATGCAGTCAGCCTCTCTGTGCCTGCCTCATTGCCCGCCTGGCTGCCCCTGCAGGAGTGGTCGTAGATGCTCGACTGGGGAGGTGTGGGGGGGAAGCATTGGGAAGCCATGCTTGTCTATGGCCATTCGGCTGAGCAGCAGGTAAGACAGTCAAGAAGCAGGGGGAGGCCATGCTTCTCTATGGCTGCTCGGAGGGGTGCAGTATGGGAATCCTTCCTGTCCAGAGGGAGTAAAATGTATGTAAATATACACATTTACATAATTAGGTGGGGGCCTAATGTAAATTAGGCCCCACACCAAGACTTCGCACATGGCCTCACAAACCCTGGGGCCGGCCCTGGAGCTTATCATAGAATTTGAGAGGATGTTGCAAGCTCAGGATGGAGCAGGAGTGCAAATCCGCTCCCACTCCAGATGCCCGGCCACCAGGAGATGGAGGACCTGGAGCCAGCCAGCAGAATGGCTCAAGCATAGAGACTGAGTTGGCCAAAATTAGACTGGAGCAAATGAGATTGGAAAAGGAGGAGAGAGAAAATGCAGAGAAACTGAGGGTGCAGCTTGAAATAGAAAGACTAAAACAAGAAAGAGAAAAACAAAAGAAAGAAAAGGAGCTTGAACTAGAAAAGCTAAAGCAACAAAAGAAAGTCAAGGGGCTGGAACTTGAAAAACTAAAACAGCAAAGAGAATGAGAGAGAGAACAGCATGAATTTGAACTCCTAAGGACACAGAAGGAACTAGGACTCAAGCCTCAACTACCCTATGAAAGCAACTAAGACAGGGACAGAAGACAACAGATCAGAGATTATTCAGCTCTCCTGCCTCTGTACCAGGAAACTGAATGCATTGATTATTTTTTCACCATGGCAGAAAACATCTTCCGCCAGGAGAATATTCAGCAGGACCTCTGGATCAGGCTGCTCCTCCCAAAACTCACCACCACGGCATGTAATGTATTCAGTTCTATGACACAGGGGGAACGGCAATATGATGAATTTTAAAAAGGGGTACTGGATAGCTACCAAGTAACCCCAGAGGCATACCGACAAAAGTTGCATAACTTTAAAAAGGGGGAGAGTATGTCTTATGCTGATTGTTATAACATGCTTAAGCAGTTTTGTAGTAAATGGCTTAAAGGGGAAGGTAATGATACCATTGATATGGTGACAGTTTTAGTGGTTAAGGAATAGTTTTTTAAACTATGCAGTTCTGGTTTAAAACCTCATATCCTGAATCAAAAAGTAACTAATCCTAAAGAAGCAGCCAAAAGGGCATATGAATATGTTGCCACTGCTATTTTAGTTTATGGGGAACACAAACCAAAGGGGGGAAAGTCCAAAAATGGATTCCATAACAAAAAAAATGGTTACAAAACCCCCCAAACAGAGAAGGCCAAACTGACCCAAGACAGGTCAAATGGGGAGACAGAAGTCAGAAAGGAGGGATCTCCCAGGCCCCAAAGGGCACATACCTCCCATGCCCCTAATAATAATTCAAGGGATTGCTTTAATTGCAATCAACCGGGGCATCTGGCACGTGATTACCCCAACAAGGAGGAGACTGAGGAAATTATAGGGACTATCAGTGTGAATTTTGCATCTGTAGTCCACCTCATCCCTGACGGGGAGTCGAACCTGACTTTGCTCTCCCTAACCTACCCAAGGTAGAGGAGAGGCTACTAAGACCAGCTAAGGTGAATGGGGAAAAGTGTATGGGCCGGCGAGATACTAGAACACCGATGACTATTGCCCATGAAAAGTTGGTACCAAAAGATCACATCAACACTAAGAGAAAAGTCAAACTTGCCCAGCTGTTGGGAGCTGAGGAAACTGTACCCACAGCAGTCAGAAACTTGGAATGGGATGGAGTCACGGAGCCCATTGAGGTTGCTGTAGCACCCAAACCAGTTAAACATGACTTGTTGGTGGGAAATTATATATGAGACTGGACTACAGAGGTAGCTGTAGCTCAGGGCCATACCCGGGAGCATGGGGAGACAGAGAGCAAGCCTGGTGGGGGGGAAGGGTTGCAGCAAGGCTCTGGGAGCCACACAGAGGCTGCATCTCAACCTGCAAACTCCACTAAGGAGCAGGAAAACTCCAGAGAGGAGTCTCAAGCCCAGCCAGAAGGCATGGGAGGGCAAGACTCAGGGAGTAACCTTAATGCCTCTCACTCACATGGGGAACTAAACAGAGTGGAGCTTATTAGCCTACCTGATTCTGAGACCCAAAACTGGGCACCCCAAATGAAACAGGGCCCAACTTCTGCAGAATCAGACCTTGTAACCACCTCAGGGGCAGAGTTAGAGGCTGGGGCAGCCACTACTGAAAACAACACACAAGGGGGTCCAAGGAATTGCAATTAAAAGCTGCTTTTAAAACTGTCTGTTTGTAGTTTTTTCAACCTTTGGTGTCTCTCCGCAGCCACTACTGAACCCAGGGCATTGCAGGCAGGCCAGGAGGTAGGGGATTCTACCTTAAGAGAAGGTGCTGACTGAAACACAAGCAGATTTCAGGTCAGGACTAGCTACGGATGAATCCTTGCCTAATTTCAATGAGGGAGGGATGGGTGTCTTTTTTCCACTGGTAAAAGTGCAGCAAACGGGGTCAGAAACCCAGCCTGTGGTCATAAAGGGGCAAGAGCATGGTTCTAAAGGTGAACTGTATGTCTCTATCCTACAAGAGAAGGAGCAGGGAGATGCTGTAGCTTATGCTAAATCTGAAAGACAAAAGGCAAAACAGAGAGACAAAAGGCAAAACAGTTTCCAGATCAGAATTGTAATTATTTGGTTTTCTTTTTAAAATGTTGTTTGCTTGTTTGTTTGTTTGTCTGTTATATGTACTGTGATGGCCTAAGGCTAAACAATACATTTAAATTGAATTGAATTGAATTGAATTGTAATTGGGAATGCAGCTCAGACACCGAGCTGGCATGTCCTGCAGAGCAGATCTGGCTTGTAGAGAGTGGAGCAGATGAAACGCTTAATAGTTAGTACCCACGATTTTTACTCCCTAGAAGACTCAGAGCGAGGCTGCCAGAGATCTGCTTACTAAGCATGGTAAAATGAATCAAGAGATTCAGGGAGGGGTGTGTGAAATACCACCTGCAGGAATTCACACCCAGTCCAGAGAGTAAGACTCCAGGAAAGGAGAAAGAGTGTTCTACAGACCCAGTGGACCCTGGGGGGAGAAGACACAATTTGGGGCCACAGCAGAACAGATTCCGGTGACAATAGCCCCTTGAGAGAAGCAACTTTTGTGTCTGTGATTGATTTGAATGCAACTACGTTCAAACATAGCATTAAAGACACAGGGGAAAGGGAAAGGCCACTTTTAGACGTGCACTTGGATCAGGCACGGGAGCGGCGAAACAGCCACGGCGCTGTTTTAGACAAACCGAAAGCGGAAGTTGTGCGCGTGATCCGGCGCCACACATTCTTTGCCGGCCGCGTATGTCACCCCAGAGGAATCAGGCCGGTTCGCTCGCGGTCGGCAAAGAATGCGCGGTGCCAGATCATGCGCACAACCTCCGCTTCCGGTTTGTCTAAAACAGCGCCGTGGCTGTTTTGCCGCTCCCGCGCCTGATCCCAGCTGCACGTCTAAAAGCAGCCAAAGACTAGAGAGTAATTCTTTCCTGACTGGAAGTGACTACAATTCTCCAGGTGAAAAGCTTACAAATGCTAAAGCAGTGATGAGCCTTTTAAAATGCAGAGTAACACAGAAAATGTGATGGGGGTAGGAGACATTTGCCCCAAGGTACAGAGCAAGCTTAAATTCTCTACTGCTACCTCTGTAAGAGTTTGTATGAGAGAGAACCTTTTCCATCTTACAAGTGAAACAACTGGTGAAGTTGCAGAAATAGACACTGAACTGAGGAATGCAAAAGATTTAATAGCTACTACACTCTCTTTTGTTTTCTACTTATGCTTATGATCTACAGTCTGGACAGTCCAGGTAGATCAGGGAAGGAAGTGATGACATGGAGAAATTACATAAGGTCATTGAGAAACTGTGGTAACCTACCTATGCTAACATGTAATTTGGGAACATGGGCAACTTTTGTAACAGGGGAACAAATGATGTTGATATAGCATTGTCACCCTTTTGACACATTCTTGCGCAAAGGCCCAAGAACCCCAACATCCATACGGATGTAACTTGAAGGTTATGTGCAAGGGGAACCCCCCATTGCAACGAGGGCGGAGTGACATAGACATCTCAGTGTATACTCCTACAAGATATTGAACCCAGAAAGTGAATCCAGATGATCACTCACCTGTAAAAGGGTTGTAAACAAGTGAACATGATAGCCCACACAATGCTAACAGAGTGTTTGAAGCAACACATGTATAACTTGAACCTGAAGCAAGCAAAGGGAAATGAGGTGGGGGTTATGTCTAACCTAAACCTACACCTAATAACCTATACTATATGCAATATATTGACCTTGACCCTTTTCAATCTGGGTTCTGCCCTGGATATGGTACTGAGATGGCGCTGGTGGCCTTGGTGGATGATCTCCGCCGGGAGATGGACGCAGGATGTTCGACCTTTTTTGATCCTGCTAGATCTCTTGTCCGCTTTTGATACCGTGGACCATGGACTGCTGTTGAGATGGTTACGAGACCTGGGGGGTCTGGGCGGGATGGTTCTTGGGTGGTTCCGCTCATTCCTCTCGGGTAGAAGCCGGTGGGTGGTGCTGGGGGCTGAAACATCTAGCCCCCAGGCCTTGACCTGCAGCGTTCTACAGGGTTCAATTCTGTCTCCACTATTATTTAATGTGTATATGCAGCCCCTGGGGGAGATCGTGAGATGGTTCGGGGTGCGATGTCACCAATATGCTGATGAAACTCAGCTATACCTCTCATTTTCAACTGACCCAGGTCCCACTGTCTCGTTACTTTCCCAATGTTTGGAGGCCATGGTGGATTGGATGCGGCAGAGCAGACTGAAGCTCATTCCCGATAAGATGGAGGTGATGGTGGTAGGAAGAGCGAGGGAGGTGCTGGCCCTTCTGATGCGGGGGTTCGCCCTCCTGTTGCTCATCAGGTTCAGAGTCTGGGGGTGGTTTTGGAATTGGGCCTCCGTCAGGATCGGCAAGTGGAGGCGGTGGCTAAAGCCGCCTTTTGCCAGCTGTATCTGGTACGGAGACTTCGGCCATAAATCTCCGGGTCCGACCTGGCCACTCTCATTCATGCCTTCATCACCTCGAGACTAGACTACTGCAACGCGCTCTACGTGGGGCTTCCCCTCTTTTTGGTTCGGAGGCTGCAGCTAGTGCAGAATGCGGAGGCCTGTCTCCTTACAGGGACGGGGCGGCGTGAGCATATAACACCTGTGCTCCGCGCTCTGCACTGGCTGCCTATAGCGTACGGAGCCAGATTCAAGGTGTTAGTATTGATATATAAAGCCCTGCACGGTCTGTGCCCCTCATATCTCGGGTACCGCCTCGCCCTCTGAGCCTCAGAGTGATCCCTTCGGTCTACCGGGGGCGCCTTTCTGGAGGTCCCCCGTTTAAAACGGGGGGCCACAATGAAGAGGGCATTTTTGGTGGCCGGGCCACATTTATGGAACTCCCTCGCGGAGGAGGCTTGCCTGGCCCCAGGCCTGTTGGCCTTTCGACGAGTTTGCAAGACCTGGCTGTTCGACCAGATCTTCGGAGGGAAGGGTGGGGTAGGGAGAAGGGTTTGGGGTTTTAGTGATGTTTTATAAATTGTTGTGGGTTTTGTGTGACTTTTTATTGTTGATGATTTTATGAGTATTATTTGTGCTTTTATGATATTGTAAGCTGCCCCGAGATGCCGTAGGCATGAGAGGGCGGCCAATAAATTTAACAAAATAAATAAAATAAAGATAAAGATTCCTATTTAAGTATCTGTATCAATAAACTTCTATCTGCTACGTGTTCTATCTAAGTATCTATTTATTTATCCTGTTCCTAACCTATAATGCTAATTTTCTAAAATAAAAAACTTTACAGTTTAAAAAACTGTTGAAGGCAAAATCGTTTCCAAAACAAAAAACGTCCATTTTCAAAATCATTTCATTAAAAACATTTCCCCCTAATGTAAACTCCAAAAAACATTTAACATACATTACAACAAAAATTAAACACCAAAAAACATGGAAATTATTGACACATTTCCAACCATTTACACATTAGCTATATTCCAAAATTTACCATCAACATTAACATAATATATATACTTAATTCCTTACCATATATACTTACTCTTATTATTTATCACTAACTAAACTATCACATTATTTCTTTATTGATCATTTCTTTACTATCATAATTCGATGACGAACAATTTTTTACAAACTGCCTTAACTGTCATTTACATGTATAAAAATTGTATATATATTATACAATGAACTGTTGACAATGTCAGTGTAGACAACTTTATACAATCAGTTGTACACAATGCAATTCTGCGCAAAAGGACAGAGTTAAGGCAGTTTGAAAAAATTGTTTGTCATTGAATTATGATAATTTCCAAACAAAAAACCTACGGTTTAAACAAACATTAAAGGTAGGACCATTTCCAAACAAAAAAACTTCCCTCTTATCCAACATTCCACAACATACATTTCCCCCTAACTTACACTAAAAACACCATGAAAATTAATTACAATTCCTATTAAAAAACATTTAACACACATTACAACAAAAATTAAATGCCAAAAAGAATGGAAATTATTTCAAGATTTTTTATCTATATTTCATAATTTACCATCAACATAAATGTAAACGCAGTGAATCTGAACTGCAAAAAGCTAGAACTTGCCCAGCATGTGAGTAGAAGCCTGAGAGTGAGGGGGAAGGTGTGGAATGTTGAGGGGTGGCCGTTGAAAAAGAGGCCGGTGGAGGAGAGGAAGAAGAAGGAGAGGAGAGAAGAAAGAAAGGAGCGGTAGCTGGTACCCTCCCAACCCACGATTAGAGAGCTTCGAGAAGAAAGTA
>QEPC01002647.1:1196705-1210899 GCA_003113815.1 Sphenodon punctatus
GGGCATGGCAGGCTGCCCAGCCATGGGGCAGCAGGAGCCCGGCAGCACCATGAGGTGTGGTGGCAGCTGCCGGTAAACCGCCAAGGGCAGGGAGGGAGAAGGGGAGCAGCCAGCGGGGGAGGGCTAGTGGCAACAGTAGTGATCTACACCGGCAGCGGAGCGAGTGGGAGGGAGGTGGCAGTGAATATTATTAATTATTATTATTATTAGCATTTATATAGCGCCAGCAATATACCTGGCACTTTACAGAGAATAAGATAGACATGGTCCCTGCCCGAGAGCTCACAATCTAAAGAAGACAGGGGGAGGGGAGACAGGGAAGGGGGAACAGAGAGAGAGACAAGGGATGCAACATTCATGAGGATGCGAGAACTCAGGTACATTCTCTTGGCTTGGTTACAGTAAATTGGGAGTTTGCAGATAACAGGTGGGGGATAATCCTGGGAGGGGATGATTAGCAGGAATTAGGAAGGGCAGAGCGAAAGAGTTGGGTTTTGAGGAGGGACTTGAAGGTACAAAGGGAGGAGGCAAGGCGGATGTGGGCAGGGAGGGAGCTCCAGGCATGCGGGGCAGCAAGGGAGAAGGGACGAAGGCGGTTGGGGGAGCAGGGGAGGCGTGAGTGGGTGAGGGAGGGGATGGAAGAGAAATGGAGTGCTCGAACGGGTTCAGAGGGAGATCAGGGCAGAGAGGTAGCGGAGAGCGAGGTTGTGAAGGGCTTTGTAGCCCTCCCCTTTCTCATTTCTCCTTCACAATGCTGCCCAGGGTTCCTCCCCCTGAACCCAGCAAGATTGGTAGCTTCAGGAGAAGCAGGGAAACTACTGCGCGTGTGCGCCCCTAACAGAACTGATTTTAATTAGCTATACTTCATTTTTTGCCACACCAAATGCCCTGAGGGTGCTTTTAAATGATCCCACTTACAAGTGGGATCGTTCATTCTGCCGCATCTCTCCCCCCCCACCTTCCTCTCTACGACGTGTCTGATGTTCAGAAGAGCATCAGACACGGCGTAGAGAGTATGTGCGCATTCGTGTCCTTCTGCGCATGCGCACTCTGCCAGGGAACCTGGAAGTGCGGGTTAAAGCCGGCATATTGGTGATCTGCCTTGAAGGGGGCAGGATCGCTGGGCTGGCTTCATGTGTGGGAGACGCGGCTGCATTCCGCGTCGGGCATTTAAACGGACGGTGTCAATGGCGGCTGTTAAAGAACTCAGCCGCCATTTCCGTCTCGTTTAAAAGCGCCCTGAGACTCCAAAAGCACTTGATCTACATCTAAGACTACAGGCCTGCAAAGGCTCAGGGCTGAACTCGATCGAGTAGGGAGATATCAGTGAGAACAAGTTATCGGGAAAACTTGCAATTTGACCAGCAGCAATTAACCTATATATTGTTATAATTTTGGATTTACTGACTCAGTCTTGTTATAAATTTGCATAGATGCTGGTTTCAAGGGTTATGGAACACTGTTAAATTTTCAGAACTGCAGCTCAAGCAGTTTCTGAAGTATAGGGGCTTCAAACCTTCCCCTTCAGTCGTACCATTAACTTTTTAGGCACTAGTGTGCCTACATAATAAAGAAATGATCAATAAAGAAATAATGTGATAGTTTAGTTAGGGATAAATAATAAGTGTAAGTATGTATGGTAAGGAATTAAGAATATATTATGTTAAAGCTGATAAATTATGGAATATAGATAGAAAATCTGTAAATAATTTCCATGCTTTTTGGCATTTAATTTTTGTTGTAATGTATGTTAAATGTTTTTGGAATTGGAATTAATTTTCATGTTTTTTGGAGTTTAAGTTAGGGGGAAATGTATTTTGTGAAATGGTTTTGAAAAGCAAAGTTTTTTTGTTTGGGAAATGGTTCTGCCTTTAATGTTTTTTTTAAACTGTAAAGTTTTTTGTTTTAGAAGATTTCCAGTTTTTTGGGGGCTGTGATTAATATAGTAATGAGAATGTTAAAAGATATCACATGTGTCAGTTATGTCATATGTTCAGATGTGGCTACACAGTAAGGAAGGACAGAAAGAGAAAACCAGAAACATGAAAGTCATATCCATCTTTGCCCTCTGTTTTTAACAGTCCTATCATATCCATATCCTGAGCAGCAGGAGCCAGACAGTGCAGAACTATGGGGCAAGGCAGGAACTCCAGGCTTAGGGCACAAACTGGCTGGCCATCCTCCCCCTACCCCTCAGATTGGCAACAGGTTCATCACTTCACAGGGCAATTCTAGCTTTCTACCCCAGTCCCACACAGGAATGCTTGGGGCTGCATGCAGATATATGCAAATCACCTCATTAATCTGTATTGCTTGTGCAGAATGAGCCAGGTCTGTGGTTTGCCTCCCCAGCACAAGGGGGCAGTTGTAGGTGTGATGCTGCAGGGAAGGATACGGGTGTGGGTGTGTGGTGATGAACCTACAGAACTGTTCCCCTCCATTTATTTTTGGCATAGGTGGCTCTCCCTGCTGCCCCTTCCCCAACAGCCGTTGATGCCACTCAGAAGGGGATTGGGAGGGGCAGAATGGAAGCAAGCTTGGGGCAGGTTCTGGACAGAAGCAGCAGGGGGGCTGTACTGTGGGAACCGTATGGCTGAACTGGGGATGATGAGGCACGATGTCCCCCTCCATGGCCAAACATTGAACCAAAATTACTCCAATGATGGAAGCTCTGCCAAAGGGAAATTGGGGGTGGGGGGGGGGGTAAGGACATAGAGTAAGCAAGAGAGGGACAGACACCTCCTACCCTTCCCACAATCCCTTGTACCAGATGCCCCCGCCCCCCCCCAGCTACTGTTGAGCCGGGTCTTTGGGTCTGCAGCCTTGGAGCATGAGAACTAGATTAAATGCTGGTGTAGTGTGATGATTGGTGTAGCCAAAAATGAGTTATTAAACATTAAAAAATCAGTTCTGCTGGCTGGCACATGTGCAATCAAGCAGCTGCTGTCCACCAAAAAACAGCATAAGGAAAGTTACGTGACTCTGCTTTTTAAAATCATGTAACTTTATCAGGAGCCAGCTCTGTCACAAAGACTTTAAGCTCTGGTCAGTTTCATGTCAATTACCCTCTTGACTCACTCTCTACTTTTCACTCCATATGAAAAGTTGCATGACTTTTATTTATTCACTCTGTGGGGAGGATTTTGAGTGATCGATATCTCCTTGGAGGCTGGGTTCTAGATCAAGTGCTGGTGTAATGTGATAATGATTGGTGCAGCCAAAAACAAGTTATTAAACATCAAAAAGACAGTTCTGCTGGCTGGTGCATGCGCAATCGAGCAGTCACTGACAGCCAAAAAATGGCATAAGGAAAGTTACGTGACTTGGCTAGTCAGTTTCATGTCAATTACCCTCTTATCAGAGGAAGCTCTAGTCAGTTTCATGTCAATTACCTTCTGGCCTCATGAAAAGTCCAACTTTTCATATGGAGTGAAAAATCTGCAACTTTTCTCTCCATACTTTTCACTCAGTATGAAAAGTTGCAGACTTTTCACTCCATAAGAAAAGTTGGACTTTTCATGAGGCCAGAAAAATGGTAGCCAGCGACTGCACATGTGCCAGCCAGCCAGCAGAACTGATTTTTCTAGTAAATAGTTTTTGGTTGCACCAGTCATTATCACACTACACCAGCCCTTGATCTTGATCTCCAGCTCCAAGCTTGTGAAATGTGGGGACTCAACTCATTGGATGGGAGGGAGGGGGAGATATTGATGATTCCAAATAGTCAGGAAGCTGTGCATTTTGACCACAACCAATAAACTTTTAAACAGTTATACCTTTTGATTTTATGGCTGGATATTCTTCAGTCTTTGCACATATGATACTCCCCACAAATATAAGTCATGGACAAATTTTCAGAACTGTAGCTCAAGCAGTTTCCTCAGTATCAGAATTTCAGCACTCCCTTGTTTATAATGGAGAGCAGTTCTGCTACTGTTGCAAGAAAATATATATAATAAAAAAGCCTTCTCTCTCTCTCTCATATATATATGGACAGGGGAAAGGGCAAGAAAAAAACTATAGGGTATATCTATCTAATCTCCCAGAACAAGAGCCAGACAGCCTGGCCCTGCAACATAAAGGGTTGCAATGCCCTCCTCAGAGCCCCCATGATTGGTTCTGGGAGGCAGGAGGCATTGAGAAATCACAGGGTGCCATGCAACTGCCTGGGACCTGCTTGCGCTGCTCATTGGCCAGCAATTACATCCATCAGGTCCTTCCCCTCCCATCACAGGCCCAGTTCAAGAGTTCAACACTGTTTCTGGCTCTGAGATGTCTGCTCCCTCCTCCCCTCTCCAAGTTTCCCTCCAAAAAACACCTGCCAGGTAATAATGAAATCAATAATGACTTTTATTATTGTTATTGATTTTGTTATTATTTATCTTTTTTATCGTTATTGCAAAAACAGTAATGAAAATGAAGAATTTAGTTATCATTATCAATATACCAAAAATGAAGTGCGCACCCCTAGAAATCACCGCTACTGGCGGTGTAACTTCTAAAGTCCCTGCAGTACTGGCCTACACCTGGGAATAGTTACTTTCAAGGAAGCCTTGCCTATCCCTATGGAGCCCAAAGCACTCTGGACTCATAAGAATAATCTCATCTACCGGAGACATGCAGCTACCGCTGGGGTGGCACACAGGCACTCACAACATCTCACAACTGCTTATGCAGGACTAGCCATAGGCACTTCCCGGTTCTCCATAAGCTCTCAGTGGCTGTTTGAATGATTAGATGCCCCTGAAACACCAGGACCCAGCCTTACTTGCCTTGCTGTACAGCAGAGCCTGAACTTAGGACAGGGAAGAAGAGGATTCTTGGATCCAGGTGCATTAACAGAAGCAGCAGGGGCTTTTACTGCAGAGATGCACAGTCAGTGGAAAATTTGTCTGGTCCTCCTTTAGCAGGTGGCGTATGAGAACATAGGGGGAATTCTTCCCTTATGATCCCAGAGAGCATGGAGTTATACCTGGATGAGGGTGGGTCAGGGTCTTTCAGGAAGGGGTAAGTGGGGAGGAATGGCTAGTGGTCAAAGGGCCAGGAATCAATGTATATTTGGAAGATAATGACTGTGCCATGGAAAAGCTTCAAAATCATGTTAGCTCCAGGGGAGCCTGATGGCGAGGGCTTAGAACAATGTCTGTCTGACCCGCTCATGCCTGGGATTCATCCCCTCCTTACTCCCCCACCAGTCGTGCCAAGAGGGTGCTTACTGGAAGGCAAAGCTAAGCAGGTGGGTGCAGTGACAGATCAGCCCCAGGAGGGCAGGGCATCAGAAAGGGGATTTAGGTCAGATCCTGTTTTAGCAGGGTTCAGCACAGAGTCCCCTTATCTCCTTCCTCCTAGTGGGAGAGCAGTGGAGGGGTTGGTGGGAGAGGAGGTGAGGGTTGTTTGGCTGTTTGCTTGCAATCAAATTCATCCCCTTTAACAGATGTAGGGCAATTCACACCATTTGTTATGGGTGTGCGTCTGCCTAACGGCGAGCGGAGCACGTCTTGGGGTTTGGCTTTTCATTGCCACTGCTCTTCCCCTCCTGCCACCCGACACGGGCAAGTCAGGGAATATTGCATCCATGGGGAAAGGGAGGAAATCTGAGGCAGGTTGCTGGACTAACAGTGCAGGATCATGGAGAGGGATGGGCTGCCTGAAAGGAGGCTGCTTGCTGCTGGATTGTCTGAGAATGATGATTTATTATTTAAAATAGTTTCTGTGTGTTGGAAGCGCTGAAAATGGTGAGAGCTCTCTCTAGCAGTAGCCTAAAGTCATGCTTATTCTGGGAAGTGCTGAGCAGCAGCAGCAGCATTCTGCCTCTTCCTTCAGCTTTCTTGACATTTCAAATCTGTGTTCCTGGAAGCACTGCAAGCTGACAAGATAGCATCAGGCTCATTTATAGCATCTATAAGTTATGTATAGCGTGTGTGTATAACAGCATTAAAAAGGACAGTGCTCTATAGGTGCAATAGTTCAAATATTACACATCTTTCCATTGTTAGCAGTATTTAATATGAAGGAGTTAAAATAGCTTGCTATACAAGCCTATGGTAACTCGTACTACAAGATACAGTGGCAAGTTTAATCAGAGTGAATTTATTGCTTGTGAAAGATGCTAGAGTGAGAGCCCCTATGACTGAAACTGTGGACTTGGGTATACAACATCTCCAGCACTGATAGCAACAGCATGAGCGTCTCTACACAGCCCTCCCAATGTTAACTTTGAGGGGTAGCCACTAGAGGTTATGAGATATTTCACCTCCCATTGCTATTTGGTCCTGGGTCTCTTTGGAGACTGTCAAAAAACCCCTATCAATGCCAGCTGTGAAGGTGGTTTTGATATGTGGAGGCCTGCTCAATAAGAATGGACAGAGCCTGCTAACCCATTCCATATAGTTCATGGGATGAATATAAACTGGTCAAAAAGGAAAGGGGATGGAGAAAAGCATAAGAAGGGATGGTCATGACATCATCTACTTATCAGAGTGGATGGTTTGTTCTGTTTTCCATTAAAATATAAAAGTTATAGGGACATGACATTTATGTATGGGCAAATATACCAACATTTGTTTCTTTTCCCTCATCCCCAAGTTCAGAAACAGTCCAGGATGTCACTACTTATTAAGGTTGGGATTTGAACCCATGGAAGTACTAATGTAAGGCTTCGTAATTCCATTAGCAGGCCTCTAATGGCTTTCATTCCATGTATTTTAAAAACAAACAACAAAATTGTAGCCCACTTTGTGAATGAAATACTCAGTGCTTACTTTTGAAAATCAGATGTGATCATGATTTTGGAAGAGCAGCAGTATCTAAAATATGAAGGATTGTCTTTGCATTGTTCCTGCTTTAGTGTGCCTCCTTAGTTAGGTATTTTTGCAGTATACCCTTAAAATGTCTAGATTTTTCCTTATAGGATGCAAAGAAGTTAACAGAGGCAACAAAAGTAAGATCTGGATCACATTTAGCAGGAATCATTAAAAATAAACTACCATAGGTAGGATGGAACCATCTTTGGTGTGACCAGATTCAATTTCATAAATACATAGCAGGTATTCAAACTTAATCAGATTCAAAGCAAAATAAAGAAAGTGAAGAAAGACTTCAGTCATTTTTATGGCATGACAATCCAACTTGTATAAAGATGTAAACCAAGCAGGCCCTCCGATGCTCTGCCTCCTCAGACTCTGAGACAAGAAATTAAATGTGATCTTCTGCTAATCTGCATATCAATTTAACAATCACACAAATGGTTTTTAAAAAGAGAACAAGGTCTCATAGTGGCATGTTGATGATGGTGAAAGTTTAGAGAGTTCAGCTCAGACAAATTTGGTTGCTTTGGAGTTTAATTCACTTATACTTATGTGTGGACTTCAGCCACCTTCAAACCAAATTCTCTTCAGTAGGTTAGTAAGCTGTCTCCCAGATTGTTCTTACTTTTCTTGACCACATAAACCCATTTTTCTCTATTAGTCTGGCTTCCTGAAACTCCATACTATGGGAGTTCTGGAAAGTAACTTTATTCATAACATGTGTTGTCCTTTCTTTCATGTAAGATCATGATGAGGCCAAACAGCATGATCTTACACAAGCACCTACAGAGAAGTTGAGTTGGATTATTTTCCCCCTTTAATTAATAATTATATAACCGAGAAGATTGCATTTTCTGATGAGCACTACAATAGTCCATTATGACTTGTCCTTCATCTTTATAAAATGATATACTAAATTATCCTATATCATTCATGGATTTCCTGCGCATCTGTGGACACCCCCCCTCTTTGGGTAAAATTGAATCATTGCTTTATGTTCCACTTGCCCAAAAGGGTTACACTGCTCAACCATTACCAATGCGGCAGCAGAGAAAACCCCAGAAGATTGCATTTTCTGAAGAGCACTACAATACCAGTAAAAAGTTAAAAACAGAAAACAAATTCATTGCATGAACAAAAAAACCCAACAACAAAAAGGAAATTTATCAAAAATAAACCTCTGGTTTAAGAGAATAGTTAAGGCTTCCACATATTACTAACCAAAAATCTCCAGATATAGAAAACAGTTGAGGCACGCACAAATTTAAAAAACCAAAAACCACCAGAAAAAGAAAACAGTCAAGGCTCTCAAAAATACAACTGTGCTCCAAAAAGCAAGGAAATTGATAATTAAGTCTCACATAAAAGATTTAAAATTAAGGCTCTCACCTTAACTTGCACTTCATGAAAATGGAATCCTACTGTAATTCTATATACTGGAAAACAACCACCCAAGGAATAACAAACGATAGTATTTCTCCTTTGGGAATATACTGCCACCCAAAGAATAATAAATGATAGTATTTCGCCTTCGGGATCACAACCCCCCCACAAAAATACAATAATTCACAGAAATGGTTGACATCCCAGAGGGGGGTGGTCTGTGCTGGAGGGGATGTGGTGAGGTCGGTACGTATATGCATTGTTGGTGGTACTGAGGGAGGGTGCAGCTCTTTAGGAGCAAGGTTTGGAAAATTGTTAACAAAGTTGCGGCAATGGTGGTGCCGTTCAGACCAGAAACAGCCCTGTTGGGCTTATACCCCAACACAAAATGCATGATTACTTGCCAGAACTCGTGTAAAATTATTTGCTTAGCAGCTATAAATATTATAGCTAGGCACTGGCGATCTTTGGAGGACCTCACCATGAACGAGCTGCTCCACAGAATCTGGTATATGCATACAATGGAAGAGTTTCACGCGGATCTCCACAACAAGAAGCAAGACTTTGAAACCATCTGGGCACCAATCAGGAAAGCCTTGGACAATTTAAATGGGACAACTTAAACAAACACTAAGCAAAATTAGCTGCATAAAAAATCCTGTAGGACAAACATAATCTGACTCGATACATTTTCATGACTCTGGGGGGAATCCTGCGCTGTTGGTTTAGGGTTTCTGTTTAAAGTATAACATAACAAATTGTTGAATAGAGATATGTTTGTTGACCTGTGTAACACTTACAGGGCTAAAATTATATGTATAAGAATGTATATGGTCAAATGCGTTGTACTTTGATTTTTTAAATAAAAGTCACATAAAAAAAAATAAAAAAAATGGTTGACATCATTATCACATCAACATCACCTGCATGAAACAGCATGAACTGTGCCAGAAGAAACCACCCTTTGCAAAGAATAGTCAGCTTGTTTTACCCATCATCATGTCACTCAGCAGCTGAGTCACTGCGAAAGATAAAGGATGAGTCATAGAGCTCTTTCCGACGTGTGGTAAAGAGCACTTACAAGTGCTAGCGGCTTGATGTGAAGGGGAAGATTGCATACGCAGATGATGTCTGAAAAGGCGCTGGGCACATGATTGAGCTTGCTGGAGCACTGACAGGTGCACTTAACCAACCTGAAAAAACCAGGTTGCACCGACAAACTCAATCACGTGTGCAGTGCCTTTTCAGACGTCATTTGGACCCGCATTCTTCAACTTTTCATCAAGCTGCCAGCACTTGTAAGTGCTGTTTACCACAAGTCTGAAAGACCTCATAATAGACAGACTGCAGTAGTAAGCATAGGAGGAAGAGAAGCAAATCCAGTGAGGGCCCACATAAAACCTTTACTCTATTTTCATGGAGCGCAAGTTAAGGCGAAAGCCTTAATTTAAAATCTTTTATGTGAGCCTTAATTATCAATTTCCTTGCTTTTTGGAGCACAGTTGTATTTTTGAGAGCCTCGACTGTTTTCTTTTTCTGGTGGTTTTTGGTTAGTAAATAAATGATGAATGCTAATAACCCTAATATAATCTGGAAAGCACTACATCAGCAAATGTGTTTTTGATTTGTGGCTTTAATTTGAGATTGGCTGGCTCCAAACACATCCTATTTACATTTTGTTGGGGCTGGGGGAATGCTTTGCTGCCTAACTTGGAAGGCTTAAAAGAATCTAGGAATTGAGACAGACTGACCCCTCCACACCATATGCACCCCCCCCCCCCAACATCTGAAGCTGTCTCTCTTTATGGGAGCTCCCGGCTGCAAACCAATTCCAGCTGTGCAGCCTGCGAGTTTCCTAATCTGCTGAAAGCAGATTATTGCTGTGGCAAGCTGGCTATGAGTTTATAAAAAGCCATTATTTCTGCTCCTAGTTGTATTTTCCATCCCTCCTACTAGGTCTGTCTGTCTGACTTGTCTGGGTCTGAAAATAATAGAACAAAAGAGAGGGTGTTGAAAGAAAGAAAGAATCAAAAAGGGCAACAGCAGGTTTTAATTAATCAGATGTAAATGATGATGGGTCTTAATGCCAGAAACAAACTTGCTGCTGCTGCTGCAGAGATAAGAGTGAGCTGATCGATATTCGGTGGTTTAAGGGGAAGGTTGAAGGATCTCAGATGGGTAGGGTTGCCACCTTAGGTATATTTTTCCAGGCCACTTATAAAGTATACATGTTGCAGGCCCTGCATTGCTACCATAGGTGCCAATGCAGGCCCTGCAACTTGTATTTTTCATAAGTGACCTGGAAAAATATACATAGGTGGAAACATGTATTTTTCATAAGTGGCCTGGAAAAATAAACCTAAGGTGGCAACTATAGGGATGGGTTAGCGTGTGCTGCCTTAGAATTTCTAGGGCCCAGGTTGATACTAAAATATGGGGCCCCACCTTCTTAGCGGCACCCTCTGCGGGGCTCTAAAGGTGGTCATGCTTGGGGCCCAGCTGGGCAGGAGTGGGGCCTCCCCACCCTGCCTTGGTGAAAGCAGGGGCTGCTGCAGAGTCCCTGGAAAGAGCGGGGCCCAGGTCGGTTGCCAGGTCGTCCTGTGGTGAGGCCGGCTCTGTATGCAGTGATACTCCTTGACAGAGATGAGAGGGTCCAGAAAAAGACCTGGAAACACTCTAGTAAAAAAAAACCACCCTGTTTTTTGCCCCATTTTTTTTCCCCTTTCAAGGCCTGGCAAGGAAAATGTAGAAATGTTGGGGAAAACTGAAAATAAACTGTTCCATGCATACTATGAACTCATGTAACTAACTAACAATTACCATTCTAATATTGCTATTATAATTAGCTATTACTATTGTCCTGAGTCAAATGGATATAACCAATAGTTGCGACAGTCAAATAAATACTGCAAATTTCATTCTTACCCCATATTTCTGTTTCCCCCCCAACACCCCCTCCCCAATTGCTTTTTTCCTGCCTTCTTTCTATGCCTTCAACATTTCCAGAACTTTTACATCTCTACTCCTTGGTACGCCTCCTGCCGTGTCTAAGTAAACACTTGGATGCTACTATGTCTAGCTAGTGTCATGTGAAGAAGCCCTACATTAAGTCCCCCTCATGCCATAGTGCTTGTGGGTGAAGCTCCCTGTGCATCTGGCTTGCCCAGAGAAGGGAAATCCAAGCTTGTACTTCAGAACAGCAGGAAATACTTTACCAGAGCTCCCTGAAGGCCCAATCGTTTGTCATGTCTGGAAGCATTTGACAGGGTGGTGGATTAGGCAGCTCGGCCTAGTCAGCTCTTTGCATGCTGTCAAAAATCAGCCAGCCCCACTGTCAGCAAATGTTCCCGCACCTTCTGTTAGCCACTGCAAGGAGACTCCTTTGCTTCTCTGACCAAATCCAGATGACAGAGAGAGCACCAGCATGAAGGGAGAGTCAGGGAAAGTAAACACCAAGCTATCCATGTGTCTGGGTGTTTGAATTTTAATGGGAAGAGAAACATGGCAGCTCAAAGGCTGCACAGGCCCCGGAAGGCTGATCAAAGGACTGTCACAGTCTTCAAGTGCCCTGTCACTTGCAAAAGCTGGCTCAAACAAAGTGCTGCTAACCTACTGCATTAACCCCTGTCCCCCAAGCTCTCTGCAGTGAGTTATACCACTCTCATCAATTATTACCTAATTGCTGCTTTGTGCCTCCTTCCCCAGGTTGTGTGTAGCAAGGGCCATGAGCTCACTGAGCTGAGATGACTCAGCATTAAGCACAGTCTCCAAAAGACACCTGACCTCCTCACATCAGACTCTGCATATGGATCTGGGCTTGTGTTGGAAGAGGATCCTGAATGGTGTAGACAGACACACACACACATTCCGACCCGTATCAGAAGGCATGGGGAACACTCAGCAACCCTCAGGATAAGGACTGATTAGTGATTATCACATTTTAAAGGCACTCTTGCAGAGATGTATTCTGAAGCTTCCCTTACAAGGCAGGAATGTTAGCATTGACTGACAAAGGGGGGCTGTCCAGCTCTTCCCATCACAGAGGTGGGCTACAAAAATGGGTGTTATAACTTACACGAGCAAGGCTGGATTGCCTTTGCTCAAAATCACAGAGTGAATAATGGGGAAGGCCCCTGATCCCCCAGTCTAATTACTACCAGTTTCAACTCAAAGATACTTCATTGGCATGACAAGCTATAGTCATTGCCAGATGGGTTCAGACTGTCAGGCTCCAGCCTTGAACCCCCACCCACCAGGTTTCTAGAGCACTGGTTGACTTGATAGTGCTGCTCAGCCTTCCTCTGGCCCAGCCACACCCTCTCCTTCCTGCTTTGTCCTGTCCCCGCCCCATATCCTGTCTGTCTTATCCATACCCCACCTCGCAGCTTCCGGGTTGGCTGCCAGCAAGCATGATCTATGGCATGCTGGTAGCAAGAGGAAGCTGGTGGAACAACACTCTCACTTCTTGCCCTACACGCTCACACACTTTGTCTTGTTTCTCCTTGCCCTTGACCTTCACACTCGCGATCTTTGTCTTCTTTCTGCTTGCACGCCTTGTATTGCCTGCTCTCTATTGTTCTGTACCCCTCTTATTCCTTGCCTTGTTTGTGCTTTGTCTTGTCCCTGCCACAGTTGTGTCTTGATCTCAGGCTCAGCCTTGTCTTGCTTCTCTCTTTAGTTATGTGTTGTTCCCCTGTGTCTCGTCCCCTGCCTTAGTCCTTGCCCTTCCCTCTCAACCTTGTATCTTGTCATGCCTTCCAGCCTTGACTGTGAACCCCATCACCTTGTCACCCCACGTCCTGGATGCCCCTCATCCCGTGACTCTTACACAAACCAATGATCCATCTATCACAGCTTCTTATCTCTGACAATGACAGCTTTGGTGCATGAGAGAATTGCATGATGGAAGGATCCATTTCCTACTGTTCACTCTCAGCCTCCAAGAGTCAGAAGTCATATCATATGAATAAATTGCCTAATAGCTATTTATGGGTCAATCTTCTAAGAACTTATTTAGTCTTTTTTGGAACCCAGTTATGTTATTGGCCATTTTGAAACGGGATGTGCCCACCCACCCGAGTGCCTGTCTGAAGACGGCGTGGGTGGGCGCATGCTCCCATGGTCCATGCACTGCCCACACACATCCACACACGGAGCATCAGGGGACAACACAGGATGCTCAGTGCAGGGGCATGAGTGTGCAGTGCATGGGTAGGGATGCACACCCAGCGCACACCCGTCCCATCTGATGGTCCCCCACTCACTGGAAGTGTGTGTGTGCTCCACCGAGTGCACACGAACTGCTCCCCCCAGCCGTGCCCATTTAAAAATGGCCACTGTCTATTTCTGTTGTAGTGGCAGGTTCTAACGTAGGGAGATGCCAGCTCTGTTGTCTCTCTAGTTTCTCACCCCAGGATCTGGTGCCGTTTCTCCTGGTTGCTTCTAGATGTGAAGTATTGTCTCATCGCTGAGAGTTTGAGGAAATATCTTTCTTACACGTCCTCACATTTGGGTCATTGGAGGAGGAAGTAGCTCTCCATTTCAGTTTTCCCTCTGTCTCATTGGTTGCATGATCTCTCCTTTCTGGGCTTGGAGCCTCCCAATTTCCACCTCTAGTCTAGGTTGTGATCTATATTATTATTATTATTATTATTATTATTTATTTTATTTTATTAGCATTTATATAGCGTCAGCGATGTACCTGGTGCTTTACAGAGAATAAAACAGACACGGTCCCTGTCCGAGAGCTCACAATCTAAAGACAGGAGGAGGGGAGACAGGGAAGGGGGAACAGAGGGAGAGACAAGGGATGCAACATTCATGAGGATGCGAGAACTCAGGTACACGTTCTTGGCTAGGTTACAGTAAATTAGGAGTTTGCAGATAACAGGAGGGGGATAATCCTAGGTGGAGATGATTAGCAGGAGTTAGGAAGGGTGGAGCGGAAGAGGTGGGTTTTGAGGAGGGACTTGAAGGAGTGGAGGGTGGGGACAAGGCAGACAAGG
>QEPC01002647.1:1212399-1234486 GCA_003113815.1 Sphenodon punctatus
GGGAAGGAATGGGGTCCAGGGGGCACGTGGAGGGGTTGGAGGAGGAGAGCAGGGAGGAGATTTCCTCAAGGGAGGCAGGAGGGAAGGAAGGCAGGAGAGAGGGGGGGAGGGAAGAAGGAAGAGGGGGGAGTGGTAGGGGGAGGGGACTTGGAAGCGATTTGCAGGCGGATCTTGTCAATCTTAGAGGTGAAGAAGAGAGCAAGATCCTGAGCAGAGAGAGAAGAGGGAGGAGGAGGACGGGGGGGTGAGAAGGGAGTCGAAGATGGAAAAGAGGTAGTGAGGGTCCCGGGAGCAGGACTAAATGTGGGAGGCATAGTACTGCTGTCTAGCGAGGGAGATAACAGAGTTAAGCGATGAGAGGCAGGATCTGAAGTGGAGAAAGTCAATGTGGTAGTGGGATTTGTGCCAGAGGCGTTCAGCAGCCCAGGTGCAGGATCAGAGATGGTGAATGGTGGGGGTGAGCCAAGGGCAAGGGTTATGGGAGCGAGCTGGGTGGGAGGAGAGGAGGGCAAGGGAGTTGAGGGTGGAGGCTGTCACGGAGAAACATAGGTAAACACACGTGTAACACGGGACTACATGTAGACTACAAGTCTGACAAAAATGCAATGCAAAAGGTTCCACATGTATGTAATGTTGAAATTGAGAACTGTAAAACTCAAATTAGGACTCTGAGAACTGGACTACATGTAGACTACAAGTCTGGTAAATATGCAATGCAAAAGGTTCCACATGTATGTAATGTTGAAATTGAGAACTGTAAAACTCAAATTAGGACTCTGAGAACTGTACAACTCAAATTAGGGCTTTGACACGTCACCAGGCTACAGGAAATACAAAGAGATACCAAAATGTGTATTTGGGGGCCAGACGAATGGCCAGAGACATTTATATGTTAATTTAGGCCGACATTGCTTACGTGCAAAGAGACACAGAGAAACCAATAAGAGGACAAAGAAAATTCTAGAAACCTGGAGAACATACAAGGAGTTTTCCTCCAGGAGATATAAGGAGAAGTATCCCAGCGGGGAGGGAGACTCTTGCAAGCTCTTCCAAAGCCATCTTGATCATCTGCATATGAAAAGCCTAGCAGCAACAGTCTGCAGAAACATGAACTGAGAGGAGAATTTTGCTCTCTAAGACCCAGTGCCCAGTTGTTTACACCAAAGGACTGAGAAAACTTATGGACCTTAGTAGGGTAAGATGTTTACTTAGGAATTCAACCAGTATAAGTTAGGACTGCGTTATGTTTACGTTTCATTTCTAATAACCAACCACTCTGTATCAACTATCTTGCTTATATAATCAATAAACTTACTTCTTATCTTTATGAAGAAGTGTCTGTGTCTGACATTGGAACACAACTGAGCAACAAGAGCCCTCAAGCTCTTGTGAACCCAGAGAGTAAAGAGTCTGTAAATGGGAAGGATCGGGCCCTTGTGTGACAAAAGAGTTTCATTGTGGCACACTTGAATTAGCCAGAGAGAGAAACTGATTCAAGAGAACTGTGCGCAAGGGAAACTGAGCCACTCAAACCCGGTAAAGTGGGGTGTGTGGACCCTCAAACCCATGACAGAGGCGAGAGAGGAGTTGAAGGCAGAGATGGCAGAATCAGGGGAGGAGGAGGAGAAGACTGAGGGGAGAAGGGGAGAGAGGAAGGAGGCAAAGTCCTGGGGCACAATGGCCTGCAGATCGTAGAAGGGATGGGGAGATGGGGAAGGGTGGGGGGAGTGTGAGAGGTTGAAGGAGGCAAGGAAATGGTCAGATATGGGATGGGGCTTGAAGGAGAGATCGGAGACAGAACAGTTCCTAGAGAACACGAGATCAAGAGAGTGACCATCAGTGTGGGTGGGGGAGCTAGTCCAGAGGTGGAGATTAAAGGAAGCGGGCGATGCAAGACTGAGAGGGTGCATCAACATGAATATTGAAGTCACAAGGATGAGTGTGGGGATGTCATTGGAGAGTAATAGGGTGAGCCAGGACTTGAACTCGGAAAGAAAGTCTGTCTTTCTGAGCTTTCCTTGTAGCTGACCCATAGCTCTTTACATTTTGGGAATATGAACCCTGATAGTGCCTAATCTCAGAGAGCCAATGTAATCTAGTGACTAAGATGTTGACCTTGGATCTGGGAGGCCAGGGTTCAAAATTTGTTTTAGCAGTGAAATCACTGGAGGGCTTTGGGCAAGTCACTCTCTTTCAGCCTCAGTTCCTCATCTATAACATGGGGATAATGATCAAACTCAAGGGTTGTTGTGAAGGCAGGGTCGGCCCAAGGGTTTCAGGGGCCATGTGCCAAGCCTTGCTGCGGGGCCCCAAAGGCAGGTCAGCACTTGCTAGAATTGGGGTGTGTGTGTGGATTTTCAGGGGATGAGGGACGGCTGGTTACTTACCTGCAACTTGACTGTGTCAGCTCAGCTTCACAGCGTATAACTGGCCAGGGATTCCCAGGAAGTTTACACACACACACCCGAGGACTGACTTGGAGACGCCCGGTGGGAAAAAAATCAAAAACCCGGTGGCGTCTGTCAATGTTTAGCCCGTGGCAGCACAGGGCCCCTCCCCCCGCGGGGCCATGTGCCTGGGCGCTGGTGGCACATGCCTCGGGCCGGCCCTGTGTGAAGGTGAACTAGATAAAGATTGTAAGTATTTTATTTTTTATTTATTTTATTTTATAGATTTTTATCCCGCCCCCTCCTGCAAAGCAGCTCGGGGCGGCTGACAACAGTAATAAAAACAATTAAAACAATTTAAAATACAAATATAAAATGCATCAATAAAAACAGGGCTAAAAGACAGTAATAAATAAATACATGGGCGGGGGATTAAAATCACCCCCCCACCCTCCCTCCCAAAGGCCTGGGCAAACAGCCAGGTCTTACAGTTCCGCCGAAATGTCAAAAGGCTTGGGGCCAGGCGAGCTTCCTCCGGAAGGGAGTTCCACAGCCGCGGCCCTACCACCGAGAATGCTCGCTCCATCGTGGCCCCCCGCTTAACACGGGGGACCTCCAGGAGGGCACCCCCGGCAGACCGCAGGAGCCGTTCCGGGGCGCGAAGGGCGAGGCGGTCCCTAAGGTAAGAGGGGCCAAGGCCGTATAGGGCTTTATAGATCATTACTAGGACCTTGAACTTGGCCCGGCACACTATCGGCAGCCAGTGCAGCGCTCGGAGCACCGGTGTAATGTGCTCCCGGCGACCCGTCCCCGTAAGAAGACGAGCCGCCGCATTCTGCACCAGCTGCAGCCTCCGGGCCAAGAACAAGGGAAGCCCCACGTAGAGCGCGTTGCAGTAGTCGAGCCGCGAGGTGACGAAGGCATGGATGAGGGAGGCCAGGTCCGGGCCAGAGACATACGGACGCAGCCTACGTACCAGATAAAGCTGGCGGAAGGCAGCCTTAGCGACTGCCTCCACCTGCCGCTCCAGCCGCAGGTCTGCGTCCAATATGACCCCCAGACTCCGGACCTGCTGAGCTACAGGGGGGCAAACCCCCCCAACCAGGGGGGCCACCACCCCCTTCGCCCTCCCCACCACCATCACCTCCGTCTTATCTGGGTTGAGCTTCAGTCTGCTCCGCCGCATCCAATCCGCCACGGCCTCCAAACATTGGGATAGCACCGAGACAGCAGGGTCTGGGTCAGTAGAAAACGAGAGGTACAGCTGAGTATCATCAGCATACTGGTGACATCGCACCCCGAACCCTCTCACGACCTCCCCCAAGGGCTGCATATAGATGTTAAATAATAATGGAGACAAGATCGATCCCTGCGGAACGCCACACGGTAAGGCGCGGGGGCTCGATGTTTCCTCCCCCAACACCACCCGCTGGCTCCTCCCCGAGAGGAATGAACGGAACCATTCAAGAACAGTCCCGTCCAGACCCCCCCGGTCACGCAGTCGTCTCAACAGCAGCCCATGGTCCACGGTGTCAAAAGCGGCCGAGAGATCGAGCAGGATGAGAAATGTCGAACATCCCGCATCCATCTCCCGGCGGAGGTCGTCCACCAAGGCCACCAACGCCGTCTCGGTGCCATAGCCGGGGCGGAACCCAGATTGAAACGGGTCAAGGAGCCCGATATTATCTAGATGACCCTGGAGCTGGAGCGCCACTGCCCGCTCAATAACCTTCCCTAAAAAGGGAAGGTTAGAGACAGGTCGGTAGCTGGCGAGCGCGTCTACGTCCAACGATGGTTTTTTCAGCAGGGGGCGCACCACAGCCTCTTTTAAGCAAGGCGACAACCTCCCCTGCCGAAGGGACGCATTCACCACCCTCGCCAGCACCGTCCCCAACGTCTCCCCGGAAGCTTTTATTAACCAGGACGGGCATGGATCTAGTTGACAACACGTGGCCCTCACAGACCCCAGGACATCCACCACATCGGCTGGCGTCACTTCCTGAAACTCACCCCATAAAGATGGACCAGACGGACCCTCCGCCCCCCCGCGCTCTTCCCCTACTGCTATCAACCCAGCGTCGAAATCGGCCTGAATCCGAGCGATCTTGTCTGCGAAGTAGATGACAAACTCCTCACAGCGGGCCCGGGACAAGTCCCCATCCAGGCGGAGGGAGGCCGGACTAACCAGCCCCCGCACCACCCGAAACAGCTCCGCTGGACGCGACTTCGCAGACGCTATGAGGACGGCGAGGAATTCCTTCCTCGCCGTCCTCACAGCCTCCACATAGGACCGCAAATGGGCCCTATGGAGAAGACGATCGGAGACAGACCGAGTCCGACGCCAGCGTCGCTCTAGCCTCCTGCCCACACGCTTCATACACCGCAGCCCCTCAGTAAACCAAGGGGTCCTGCGGTGACGAGACCGAGGCAGAAGGCGCCTCGGAGCCACCCTGTCAATGGCCTCCTCCAGCAAGATGTTCCAATGCCGGACCAGCTCATCCACAGAGTGACCGTCCACATCCAGGGTAAGCTCCCTCAGGACCTCCTGGAACCGCTGGGGTTCCATCAGCCTCCGAGGGCGGACCATCCTAACTGGTCCCTTCCCCTTCTGGAGGGGGCGCGCTAAAAGACCGGCCTGAAGGAGGTAATGGTCCGTCCACGACAAGGGCACCGCTGTCACCTGAAGTATAATGAAAGTGCTATTGAAATAATAATATAATATGACTTTTTACTTTACTACAGAGTAATTCGGGGAAGGGTGGATTAAAGAATGAAATATAAATTCAAGTTAAGGCAAACAAGGAAAACTGGTTGAGAGTTACGGACAATATCTAGTGAAAAGAATGGACTGGCCCAACAATCCCATCTTGGCTCACTCATGTTCTCCGCTTCCAAAAGAAAAATACACCCCCCCACGCAACAGCTGCCCTTCAGATTCTGATCGTTAGCGACTGGGCTCGCTACTGTAACTGGCAATTGGGGTTCACTCTGACACCCCACTGCACTTCCGAACATAACTGTGACTCAGCTTCCTCACTTGTGAATCTGGCTCTGTGTGTTTTGACTCAACACACATTGTGTTGGGACTCTTGGTTGTAAGACCAGTAGCCTGTGAAGGTGACAAGTGTGGAAACTGAGTTATGGCTGCTATTTGGAGATGCAGTGGGAACCATAACTCCCAGTTACAGGTCCCAATTGTCCTGCACAGGCCACAACATTTCTCTGTCCCCTGTGACATCTCCTATCGGTAGAGTTTCCACCAAGACTCCAGGGATTTTTTTGACCCAGGGTCAAAAGCCCTGAATTTTCCAGGTCTGCCAGGGGTCAAGGCTTCTAGGGAAGCCACGTCAGAAAGGGGATGGGCCATAGGGAATTTCCTACTGCTTTTTTGTCATGGCCCCACTGCATGGAGCATTGTAATATAACAACGTTCTGCAAGGTGGGGTTACATTAGAAAGGGTCATGACAGCCCCTTTCCCTGCCCTTTCCAATGTAGCCCCATCTCCTCTAAAGCCTCATGATTTCTTCACATTCTGTAAGGGTGGAGTTATGTCAGAAAAGGGTGTGACAGCCATTTTGTCCTGCCCCCTCTGAGCAACCTTACCCATCAGAGGGGTCTCTTCGAGGAGAGAGCCACTGCCAGACACGACCAAAAGCACCAGTTTAATCAGTTTAGTTGGCTTAGAAGACCAGTGGTTCTCTGGGTAAGAAATTCTCATGGAGCAAGAGGAAAGATTAAGTTATTCCATGCCCCCAATGACACGTAAGAGCAAGGAAAACATCAAGGAGGAATAATAAAGAGGCCAGACGGCAGGGTGGCGCAACAAAGCAGGCTCAGAAAAAGGAGCCGCTTGATGAGTTCGAATGTAAGACAGCTAACTTTCTCTCTCATGTTTCAAGGACTGCTGCTCAGAACTGCCTGCAGAGCCTGCAGACTGCAGCGATCCTCCTCTCTTTAGATACACTCGCCAGCACAGTGGACCCCCGGTGGCGTTCTCAAAGCTTGTGGCTGTCGCTACAGACACAACTTTTCAGTGGAGGTTGTCACAAATCCTGATCAGGAAGGGATTTTTTTTCCATCGTCCTATGAAGGCATCTGCTGTTTGCTCTTGGCATTCATTTTGCAGGAAGTGACAACAAGACAAGAGGCGACTCTGTGCCACTGTGGATTGATGCATTCTACGACATGCTGCTGCTTTCCAGGACTCCGGCTCCAGTCCTCTGCCGGGCAACGTTTTATCTACCACTTCTGATGTCACTGCCAGAAATGGAAACCAAAAATTAAAAGCCAAGAAGAAAATGGTCTCTGTGTGAGCTTGCTTCTCACCTGGACTGCGTTGTGAAAGGCACACACTCTTCAGCATCCTGGATGAAATCATCATGATATAGTACAGGGATGGCCAAAGTCACCCTCCCTGCATACCGAATCTTCATATGGCTGAGAGCCACAAGTCACATATACACACACACGTGGATACACACAAACCTCTCATGGAAGTGGAGCTTTGAAGTCCTGGCTGGCTACTGAGATTCCAAGGAGAAGCTGCAATTCAGTTGCTACGGGCGTAATGAAGTAAGACACAGGAATATTAAGGCAGTGTGAGGTACAGGACCAGCCCAGGCTGAGAGCCATACTTGAACTGCCTGAGTCGCATGCAGCTCCCAAGCCACAGTTTTGCCATCCCTTTATAATACTGCAAAAGAATAAAAATTAAATGTAACATCGTCTCAAATTCTCCTGATCTTGTGCCATTTCTGTTATTGCCTTGGGTATCATGGAGGAGGATGACTGGGTGGGAAGCAGCAATCAATACAGGGCAGGCACGGCTCTTCCCCCAAGACCCAATCGCTGCAACTGCAACCATCGAGTTACTGCAGCATGGAGTCTCCAAAATTGCTCCTCCCTTTGCGATTTCTCCAGCATCTGTTGTCATGTTGTGGCCAAATCCTGCAATGATGCTGCATTGCCAAGCTGTACAGTCAGGATGGGTCAGGTGTAGCCCTTGTCTCCAGATGCAAAGGCCGTCATTATCACTAAGCTTCTCAACTTCACAAACGTATCTCCATTTGATAAAAACAGGGTAAAAACAGACGTGACACTGGCCTGTTGTGACCCGCTTTGGCCTGCTGTGGCCCTCGACCTGGAGGCACGTGTGCTCACATGCCGCCAGATGTTGGCCTGGGACTGCCTGGGGGCAGATAGGCAGCTAGCCCAGACTGCGTCCTTGGAAAACTCTGAGGTCACAGCCCAGGCTAAGGGCCGCCCACGTGGGCCAACACAGGTCATAGCATCTGCCTTGTCTTACCTGCCAAAAGTCAGGGATGCTGGGGATGACAGGGATGCCCGTCATTGGCCACAATGGCTGTCCATCATGGTGAGGGGCGGGGCACTGGGAGCAGGGTGGGGGCGAGCCGGGCTGCCTGCACATCTGTTGAGCTCCCTGCCCTACTCGGGCCATGCAGGTATCAGGATGGTTCTCTAGCCATGGACACAATTTTTCGGTGCCCTGACTTGGCCTGGGGAGGGGCAGCCACTGTTTCCCACCCCAGGCTGGGCTGGGGAGCTGTTGTGCCAGCCACACATCTGTTTGTACCCATAGAGCTTCTCATCATTTTCATTATTAAAACGTGTCATTTTCGTTTTTGTTACTCACTAAATGTCCTTTTTCGTTATTGTTGTCATTATCAGTCCCGACTTCAAACAAAGATTTTATTTTTGGTATTGGTATTGATTTTGTGCGCCAATGAAGAATTATTGTCAGAAGTTGAACTCCTTCCCCTTCTCACTGTGATACAGAAAGAACTGCACACAATAATATATACTGTACACAATATGTAGTTGTATTTATATAATCTATACAGAATCTAAGCTAAACCTAACCTATGTATAATACAAAATAGTCCTATCCTATAATCCTAATATATATAATAAAACAGCCTAGTATCTAGATAGCTAATCTATATATATACAACTAATATCTATATCTATATAATTTATGGACAGGGGCAGACAGATAGGGCCAAGGAAAAGGAAAAGGAAAACTCAGAGATATATCTACTCTCTCTCTCTCTCTCTCTCTCTCTGTATATATATGAGGATTTCTAGTGCAAGCACCAGCAGCTTCTGCAAACACACCCTGACAAGCAAGAGAGCTAACACAGAGTGAAGCAGCCCAGCCCTACAGTATTAAGGGTTGCAGTGCCCTCCCCCAGAACCCTCCTGATTGGTTCTGGGAGGCAGAGGCATTGAGGAATCACAGGGTGCCATTCAACCGCTGGGATCTGCTTGTGCTGCTCATTGGCCAGAGATACATCCATCAGGTCCTTCCCCTCCCAGTTCAAGAGTTCAGCACTGTTTCTGGCCCTAAGATGTCTGCTCCCTCCTCCCCTCTCCACATTTCCCTCCAAAAAACACCTGCCAGGCTATAACAAAATTAGTAACGACTTTTGTTATTGTTATTAATTTTGTTATTGTTTTTGTCATTTTTGTTATTGCAATAATGAAAACAAAAATGACAATTGTTATTTTAATTATTGACATAATGAAAACGACATGCACACCCCTATGTTACTCTTCCTTGTTTTTGCTCCCTTGTCCATCCTAGATTGTAAGTACTTTGGGGTGGGGAACTGACTCTAAATGAATGACTGTTCAGTGCCAGCCAGGCACATTGCTGGCAGTAATAGATACTTAATAACAAGGGAAAGTGGATCAACAAGCTCTCATATTAACAATATTAATATTTTTATTCAGAAATTCTGTTCCCAGCTCTGCCATTGACCTGCTGCATCAGGTTGGCCAAGCCACTTAACCTTGGCCAAATCACTTAACCTTCTCTGCACCTCAGTCTCCCCATCTGTAAAAGAGGGCTATGGATATTGAACCCCAAACTCTACTCCCCCACCCCTTGCAATGTACTTGAAGAACTCATACAGATTGGGTGAGAGGTTGGTAATTTTCAGACGAACATCCTTCAATGTCCCAGGCTGGGCTAAGAGATCTACAGAGCAAACAGCAGGATGTGATTGCCGAGACGCTTACAACCTAATTATAGACAGGATGTGACAAGCATAGCTAATAAACTGCAAGAAGGGGATGAGGAAAGAGTCAGATGCCACAGTTACTCAGCTTAGACAAAAGCATAGAGAATTGTTTCACTTTGGGTATTAACAAATGAGATGCTGCCCCACATTGGTTTCTGGTAATCTCAGATTCACCTGTCTCTCTGAACATTAACAATGACCGCCCGATGTTTGCCCTGGGGCTACTCCAAGACAACCCCACACCACGTTATTCCCGGGAATGCGGAGCACACAGTACAGGTTAATCTGGCCCAAACCAGGGCAATGGGCAGCCACAGGGCAAGGTCTCATTTGTTGGGGTCCCCTGCAGCCCCGAGTCTGCCAGCACCATCGAGGTGCGGCTAGTGTGTCCCTCTCCGCTGACAGCCAGCCGGGAGAGGGGAGCGCAGAAGCTGCTCCCAGGGGCGTGATCTGAGCTCCCCTCTCCCAGCCGGTTGCCCCCGCTCCTTTCCTTTCCCGCTAGGAAAGGAGAGCAGTGGGCATGGAAAGGGAGGGGTATGTGTGTCACATCCAGGGAAGACTTATTCCCTGGCCATGACCCCCTTTCCATCAGTGGAAGCTGGGGGGGGGGGGGGCTTGCTGGCAGTCTTGCTGTCCCTGGGCCACCCAGGAAGCAGCTGCCCAGCTGTCAAGTGGCTGTGGGGGGAGTCTGCTAGTGCTATCTTTGGTGGCTGCTGGCGGGTGCAAATCTATGAACTGCAAGCAGGGGGCTGCCTGTGTGAAGGGCTCCTAACACTGCCCACGCTGGTGGCTGCTGTGTGGGGACCACACAAGGAGGCTCTGGGTCACTCCCAGCCCATGTGTTAACACCCTTTGTTCTATTGAATATACAGGCAACCTGACTCCCTCTCAGAATCTCTTAACCCCCTGCGACTGAACAGGGCGATGACAGAAAATCATTAGTGGTGAACTGAGAGCCGTTTACCCTTTCTCAAAGTAATAAAACTAGGGAACACACTATGAAATTAACTGGCAGTATATTTAAAATAAAGGAAGCACTTTTCCATTAAACCTACCATTAACCTATGGAACTCATTGTCAGAGGATGTTGTGAAGGCCAATAACATAACTGGGCTAAAAAAAAGGACTGGATAAATTCTTAGAGGATGGGTCCATAAATGGCTACTAATCAAGTTGATCAGGGAACGTTTTCTGACTGTTGGAGGCTGAGAGTGAATAGCAGGGAATGGATCACTCCATTATGATGACTGGGGCTGTTTTCACATGGACGGATGCTCCCTAGAGACCGGCCGAAACTGGCAGGAGCATCAGCGTCAAGAGATGGTTTCTTGAGCAGGGGCCTAACCACAGCCTCCTTCAGGCAGTCAGGCACCCTGCCCTCCCGAAGGGAGGCACTAACCACCCCAGCCAGCAGCGGCCGTAACATCAGTGGCACAAACAGATCCCAACAAGGACTCCACATCGGCAGGCGACACCATCTGAAACCGATCCCACAAAACAGGACAGGATGGGGCATCCATAACCCCAAGATGATCCTCTGCAATAACCGCAGTACCAAAATCGTGGTTGATGCGAGCGATCTTATCTACAAAGTACTTGATACACCGGTCCCAGCGGTCACTGGATTGCTCCAGCTCCAGCTGGAGGCAGACAGGACTGACCAAGCCTTTCACCACCCTAAAAGCTCCACTGGACGTGACTTTGCAGATGCAATGAGGGCAGCAAAGAACTGCTTCTTTGCTGCCTGCACCGCCACAGCGTAGGCCTTTAAACTGCTCTTGCATGGAGATGGGTGGAGGTGGGTGGGGGTCTGCGGGAATGCAACCCCACCCACCGCCCACCCACCGCGCCGCCCACCCATCCCTTTGCACACAGGCATGGGGGGGGGGGGGGGCTGGACCTCAACCCTGCCAGTGGCAGTCAAGTGCCAGCGCCATTCCTATTTGCTTTTCACTTTTTGTAACTCTTGCAGCTGGCTTCAGGCCCCGGTGCAACTGAGCGCCCCTGCGCCCTGATAGCGACACCACTGCTTTAAGGCCTCCCTTCTTAGTGATCTAGCCTGAGCTTGTTTAGCTTGTGAGATATGACATCATCCCAGCACCAGTGAGTAGTACCTGAAATGAGATCCACCGAGGGGGTTTCAGTGTGAAACATTTGCCACTGTTCCAACTGTGCCTAACATGAGAGGGCAAGCATGACATGTGTTCACTCAACCCCCCAGAGTAAGCCATGGTTTGTGGGGGTTTACTGCCCAGAACAATTCATCAGGAGCTGAAAACATGATATACAATCAGCCACCCCCTGCAACTAGGCATTGGTCAGCCAGGCTAAATTGTAAGCCCCTTGGGGTAGGGACCTGTCCACAACTACTGATTGTAGAGTGCCAGGTACACCGCTGGTACTATAATAATAATAATAATAATAATAATAATAAATAATACCATAGAGACATGGGAACTTGGAGATGTCACTCTAGTTCCTGCCTCTATGGTTAATCACAGATGTGCTTAGGTTTGCTTTATGCTTGTCAATTTAACTGGTGCTCTCGGCATTGTCGATTTCATTTGCAGGAGCTTGCTGGGAATGGTGGCCTCCCTATTTATGCTGCCACCCAATTGGCTCTTCTTGGTGGTCAGAGTCTATAAAGTTGCAGCATACACATAGGGTGGCAGCAAAAATGCAGAGCAGCTTGAATGCTTGGTCAGATTGTTCTGCCGCGGAATGACATCACTCGTACTATCATGGCTCACCTTTGCGCCCTGGGTATCATAATGTGTAGAGACACCCTGAGAGCCCTTGTCACAGCACTCAACCCAGCTTGTTGTAGGGTCAGTAAGCTTTGATGGCAACTGGATGCTCAAGGGAGGTTGGGTCTCCTCTGCGAATCCTGCCACTTCCAGAAGCGTATGAAAACCAACAGCTTTTAAAATCTGAGGTTCTTTTTACAACCTCATTTATTTTTTTAAAAATCCATCAAAACCGGACCAGAAAATCTGTATTACCTGCTGTTCAGTTAAATGCTTCCCCTCTTGCCATTAGCTGTTTCGAGTTGGTTTATCAGGAAAAATTGTGTATCTGTGGAAGAATTGCTTTAATCTTAATGCCCCCCCGGCTCCCATCCAGGGAGCTGGGTGCTTTGTCAATCTTTGGCCATCTGTGCCCTTCTTTTCCTTTTTTTTTTATTTTGAGCTTTAATGTTTTCTGGCAGCCATTTCTCTAAGATGATTAGGAGGTTGCAGCCTCCTGCGCCCTATTGGGGAAAGGCTTTCTGGGATTCTGCCAGGGATTCTCTGATTTGGAGAAGCAGGCCCTTGGCTCCCATGGTTACAGTCTGAGCTACAGCAGCAAGGCCAGGGAGTAAAAGAGTTCTCTTTGTGCTCCAGCTGGGGCAGCCTGATGTTTTAAGGGACGTTCCTTATATCAGAGCCCACAGTTCCATAGAACACAAAGGATGCCCCTTATTTCAGAGCTTCACAAAGCTGCTGAGTGTTTCCAAATCCCACTGAAATCAATATGAGTCCATGATGCTTTACACCATACAGGTGCTTTACACCATATAAGGCCTTGAGTGATATTTTGAGCATCCTTGATCATTGTTTATTTTCCTCTCTATGAGCTTCCATGACCACTGGTTATGTGGCATCCTTCACTAAAAAAGATGGGATTGACCAGACCATGCCTCTTGCTTCTGGCTCCATCTTCTCTGTTTTCAGACATGCCACTGTCTCCCTGTCTTTACAAAGCCCACTCTTACCTTTCCACCCCCACAACCATTGCTGTATTTCACTGCTCCCCTTCACTTCCAACCTCCTGAAACAAGCTGTCTCCACCTGCTGCTCTGACTTCTTCTCTTCCAATTCCTCCCTCACCCCTCTTCAATCTGGTTTCCATCTTTTCCACTCAACGGAGAGTGCTCTTGCTAAAATCACCAGAGTTCTCCTTGTAGCCAAGTTTAAAGATTTCTATTCCATCCTGGTCCTGCTCAACCTCCCTGCTGCCTTTGACACTGCCCCTCTTAGGTTTAGCATGGTGTCTCAGAGTTTTGAAATTGCTGCATCATCTCTTGGATCCAGGTTAGCCAGTGGAACTGCAAGAATTTTTTCAGGGGGTGGGGCCACATAAAAAATGGGCAGAGCCAAGAGACTCTCTCAGCCCTCTTCTGATGTGACCCCACCTGCCTCCTGTGGAGCGTTGTGGGTCAAGTCTCTTTGCCGCAGGAATCAACACTTCTGGAAATCAGCAAGCCCAGTTAGAATGGCTACCTCCACAGGGGGAAGCCATTTTAACCATCCAGCCTCCCCACCTGGATCAATACTGCCCGACTCAGCTGGTTGGTGAAAGCCAGTCGGGAGATATTGGGGGCTTTGCTGGTGGGGATTGTCAGTGCCTTCTAGGGTTGCCACCTATGCACATTTTTAAGGAACACGTATGAAAAATACATGGTTCAGGGCCTGCATTGGCACCTTAGGCACGTAAGTACATGTTCCTTAAAAATATGCATAGGTGGCAACCCTAGTGCCTTCCTTTGGGAGGACAGGATACCGGATGCCCTTAAAATGGTGGTTGTCTAGCCCCCGCTCAAAAAACCATCACTGACTCCTTAGACAGCTATCACCCCATCTCTAACTTCCCCTTTTATGGAAGGTTATTGAACAGGTGGTCGGCAGGCAGCTTTAGGGGGCATCTTGATGCGATTGGATTCCTGGATTCATGTCAGTCTGGATTTTGTCCTGGGTACAGCACTGAGACTGTGCTTGTGGCGTTGTTCGACGATCATTACTGAGAAATTGTACCTTGCTGATCCTTTTGGGCCTTTTGATGGCCTTTGATAGAGCTGATCATGAGATGTTGATGACACGACTGCAGGACCTGGCAGGGGTTCATTCTCAGGATGGATTTTGAATGGTTTCGCTCATGTCTGTTGGGGAGGTTCCAGCAGGTGGTGACGGGCGATTGTTCATTGTCCTCCAGGCTCCTGCCCCCTCTCCTATATGGGGTCCTGCAGGGTTCCATTTTGTCTCCCCTCCCGTTCAACGTGTATCTAAGGCTGCTGGGTGAGACCATGTGTAGATTTGGGGTGTATTGATATCATTATGCGGACGACACCCTAATCTATTTATCTTTTTCATCTGACCCAGGTCCTGCATTCTCAGTGCTTACTCAGTGCTAGTGCTGAGACAAGAGCAAGTGTTCTCTTCCTGAAGGGAAATGCTGACCCTTCAGGAGTGCTTGCGAGTGCCCGTTGGTATTTCATCAGTTTTCGTCATTTTTGTCCCTTTCCAGGAATTTTGGTCACTTTCTGGGAATTTTTACGACAGTTTTATACAAGCACTTCCCCAGTGCTTAGCTGGCAAGTTTTCATCTCCACAGGGCTTGGGACTGGCCCATGGCAGCCCTGTTCAACTTGCAAAAAATAATAGAAAATGGTGAAATCCGCAGGAAAGCTGGTAAGTATCCGCATTGTGTGAATCTTGGCAAATGCCATGCTTCCGATGCTTGCCGAGATTTCTTATTTCAGCCTTATTCAGAGGTCCAGCCTCCCCTGGTTACTCGGGTTCGCAGCCTTGGGTGCTTCTAGATCCCTTCCCAGGCTGCACCTGGAACACTGGTTGCTGCCTTGACCAGGGGTACCTTTTCCCAACTCCATCTGGTAAGAAGGCTGCGTCCTTTTCTTTCAGAAACAGAGCTGGTCACTGTCATCTATGCCTTTATTGCCTTGAGGCTGGAGTACTGCAATGTACTCTATGTGGGGCTGCCCTTGAAGACTGGGGGACTGCTACTCCTGCAAAACGTGGCAGCCCACCTCTTGAGGGGGGTGGGTCACCAAGAGCACATTCCACCAGTGTTTAAGGCCATTTTCAGATGAGACCCATCCACCCACCCACCTTGGTGGGCACCCATCTGAAGGCAGTGTGGGTGGAGGTGTGCTCCTGCAGTCCATGCACTGCACACCCATGCCCCCGCATGTAGGGGCATGAAGGGGCAGTGGGTGGGTGTGGGCGCATGCCAACGGTACACCCAACCTGGCCCGTCTGATGTCCCCCCACTCACTGGAAGTCCATGTGCACCCCACTGGGCTGGTTTTGACTTATAAAGTCCTAAATGGCTTGGACCCCACATATCTAATTGATTGCCTTCCTCCCTATGTCCCTCCATGGTCCCTAAGATCAGCCGAGGGTGCCCTCTTGCAAGTTCCATCATTGACCCAGGTCTAGCCAACCCGGGCACGTTCAGAAGTGTTTTTGGTGGCTGTTCCACCACTTTGGAAACTCCCTTCCCATGGAGGTTCATCTCAGTCCTAGCCTGGGCATCTTCTGGAGGTAGTGCAAGACGTATTTATTTAGCCAGGTCTTTAACAGGCAGGGGTAGATTCTGGGGTGGGGTGGGGGTTTTATTGGTGTTTTATGGGGTATATTTTGTATTTATTTTTTATGATGATGTGAGCTGCCCTGAGTCTACGGCAGGATAGAAATTGAAATAAATAAATAAATGAAATTAAATGATAAGGGAGCCCAACTGGACTCCATTCACCGATGTCCTCTATGAGTGGGTTAAAGACTGGACATAACATCAGTGCCGTGTACTATGAACAGGTCGATGCAGCCAGACCCTGATTAACCATTATGCTGCCATTTGAGATCCTCAAGAAGAGGTGGGTGTACATGTCAGGTCCCCTCCTTCTGGGGGCCACCACCGTAGGACCCCAGAGCTTATGCTGCGGCTGCAGTGCGGGTGCAGCTGGCGAGGCAATGGGGAGCTGTGCAGCAGCATTAGTGTCAACTAATTCCCAACCCTGTTCAGTTTCAGTTTTGAAAGGCTCCCCTTTCCCCACACACACTCTGTATGTGGTCTGACCGCCCCTCCTCCCCCATCCTTTAATCTTGCCCTGGATACAGACAAGTTGGCAACATTGCTTGCTTACCCAGTCCTTGGGCTTGTATGCCAAGGACCTCATAAAAAATAGCATCCTGCTAACCACTCGCCACTGCAAATAAGATGCATTTAACAGTGAGAGTCCGACGTGATATACAGGCACTTTCCTTTTGGAGGCAGACATGGCTCTTCCAGGGGAACTGGGCCAGCTCTGAGAAATCCATTTTGTTTACTCTCCCACTTTTGAACAGACAGATCAAAACCTCTGCTAGCCTTTCCGGCAATAGCCCAATGTCAACCTGCCTCGCACCTGCTTAAATCAGCACCCCCTGTTGATCACTCCAGAGGTGCGGATTCGAGGCAGCGGGAGAGAGACAGACAGATTGAGGTTAGCACCAGCTGCAGTAGCAAAATGGATCAGCGGCTGCTGTTAATAACTCCAAATGCTATTCTTGGGGCTGATGATTTAGCAGTTAGAAGAAGATACAGAGGGAATTAAAATGAGCCAAAGAGAGCACTTACCTCCCATCCACGCCACGCTCAGTGCTCACAGACTATTAAATGCAAATGGGTATCGCCTCCGTGGAAGAATAAAATATAGACAGACACAATCACTCACCATGCTTCGTTCAATAGCTAGTGGGATATTGTCACACTGCTTTGGGGATGCAATAGTTAAGGGTCAGTTAACTAGCTGCAACTTGATCTGGTAAAATGCCTTTGTCAGCTCGAAGGGAGTAGCTATAATAGGGAGAAGTGGTGCAGTAGCACCGGGCCCCCACACTTTCTGGGGTAGCTGTATCTCTTGCTGTTGGAAGGGGGTACAACCCCCCCCTACCATTCTATCTCCCGCATCAGGGTGTGTTCCAACCTAGCTATCTACCCTGATCAGCTCCCATGCAGCTGTCTTTGTAAGGCACTTGGTCACTTGGAAGGATTGGGGAGGTTGAGGATCAGGATCATTGCAGAGTAAAATGAAAAACCACAGAGGCAACCGGAGCACATTGCAGCGGGACACTTCCCAGAGCACAGGCCTAACAACAGGTAAACTAATCCATCTCCAGTTATTGTTTTACTCAGAACTGACTCATCGGTCAGGATGGTCATCACCTTCTCCAGCTTGGTCACTTTCTAGGGATAGTGGAAAAGGGTCCACACAACGCTCAGAACTTCCCGGGGCACCTGCTGGAACACAAACCCTGCAATGATGCTTTACTACCTGGGGCAACGTGTTCCATAGCAACTGTAGTTGGGGCCTGAACATCTCCAATCTCCTTCCTGTAGACCAGGGGTGGATAATCTGGAGTCCATGGACTCCAAATGGACTCCACTACTCATGGTGATGATTTGGAAACTGCAGCCGGTGCAGAATGCGGCGGCTTGTCTCCTGGTGGGATTGGGCCACCGCAAACATATTACACCAGTTCTTCGGTCTCTGCACTGGCTGCCTATAGTCTTCTGGGCCCGATTCAAGGTGTTGGTGCTCACCTATAAAGCCCTAAACAGCCTTGGCCCAACCTATTTGTGGGACTGCCTCACCCCCCCGGGTCCTGGATCGGCCCCTGCGGTCATCAGGGGGTGCTCTCCTTGAGGTCCCCTGAGTCTGCCACGGGGCCATGATGGGGAGGGCCTTCTTGGTGGCTGCTCCACGGCTGTGGAACTCCCTGCCATTGGAGGCCTGTTTGGCCCTGGATCTCCCCCTTGTTGACGCTGTTGTAAAATGTGACTATTCTGCCTGGCTTTTGATGGGGAGGGTGGGGGGAATGGGTTAGGGTGGTGGGTGGTTAGGGATATTTTAATTCCTCCTTGCTTTGAGAATTTTAAGTGTTTTTATTGTTGATTGTAAGCTGCCCAGAGTTGCCTGTGGCAGGATGAGCGGGGTAAAAATTTTGGAAATAAATCAATCAATCTGGCTGTGGCTGTTTTATTTGGTCCCTTTCCAATTCCTGACTCCAGCCCATGGATCCAGTCCCCACCCTCAAGCACCAAAAAAGTGAGCTCAGGGGAAAGAAACAAAGATGAGAGCATGCAGTTAAGGATAGCGGATGGATCCAGGACATAGATGCATGATCTGGACTCTCCCCTTCCTTTCCCCATCCTGAGCACACCCCTTAAGCACCCCCTGCATGCAACTCCTGTCCAGCCCACAGAGCTTGTACTAATAAGTTATAACTGACCCACAGGAGGGAAAAGGTTCCTCACTGCTCTAGACCATGTTTCCAGCACTCAGGGAAGTAAAATGAAGCGGGTTTAGTTGATTCTGTAGTGGGCTTGATCCTGGGTGTGGCCAAGCAAGACAATGGTGACAAGAGAAGAACTGAGGAGCACTGCACAATTTGGCAGCACTGGCAAGACTCAAATGTTGCACAGATTGCCTGCCTCGATGCTAAGTGCCATAGCCCTGATCCAGCAATGCATTTTGGTGTCTTTGGAGACCCACCCATGCTAGTAGCAGAGCTTGCAGGATTCAAGTGAGGGCACTGAAGGACTTTGATGGGCTGGTACCAGCCCTTGCAGGATTAGGTTTAAGGGTATCCTACCTTGGAGCAGGGATTGGACTATGTGGTCCTTGAGGTCTCTTCCAACTCTACAATTCTGTGATTCCAAGAGCTCCATCCATTGAAATAGCTAAGAATCCTTCAAATTGTACTAGTCAAAGGTGCTGCCAAAATGTGTGGGGATTTTTTTTTTTGGGGGGGGAGAGTTGTGTTGGGGGGCATGGCCATACCAGAAAGGGGGAGCCACATCAGAGGGGGAAGAAGAATCTCTTTGCCCTGACCCTTTCTGATGTGACTGGCCCCACACATATCCATGCTCCTTATGGAGTGTCATGGCCATGTTCCTTTGCAATGTGGCTACATTCTCCTGTTAGGACACGGACACACTCCATGAGTGAATATCGGGGACCGGTACCTCAATATCCAAACAACCTCTAAAATTTAGGGGGAATTAGCTGAATTTATTCAAAGGGTCCTCACGTGTCCACTGGGATCAGTCAGAGGACGTGATGCACTGTCAGCTGGCTGGAATTTCCCTCCCACACCCCAACACAGAAAGGGGATACTCCGATAAAAATGAGGGAAATTTATTGACACAAAACTAAGTACAATACATAACCAGTTCACCCACAGGCCAATTAGGATGCTACAAGTAATTTTCTATACCCTCCCCCCAAACACAGTTGATATAAGTACACAATAATTCACGTAGAGAAACTCTCCGGTCTGGTTACCCTGGTGTAAGTGGACTTTGCGAGAGGGAAAGAGGGGGGAAAGGGGGAAATAATCAATATTACCTATCCAGACCTGTTGAAAAGGGACAGGTGACCCTGTAGATTCAGCGGCGTTCGGAGAAGGAGTGGGGAGGGGAGAAGCTGTACAGACCAGGGAGCGGGATGGTCTGAGAGAGATCCTTGAGGCAAGCACACACAGAGTAACCTGCTTGTGTCTGCATTCAAGAATGACCCAATTTGCTCATGGGGCAAGGGCAGTTATAGGTTTCTGAGAGGCGGGGCAAGGGGTACCAAAGGCACTTCTTGCACAAAAAGGGATCCCAGAGGCGCTCAGGAATTCTAGGGCTGAAAAAGAAACCCTTGCATGATGTTTTGGGGGGAAATAGAGCCTTGGAGGATTTCAATGGGAGGCATGGTAGGATGAACAAGAGGGCAAAAGGGAGTTTCTATAGACAGGGGAAGAAGGCTATTCTTAAACAGGCATAGAGCTAGCTTAACGATCGATCTATTCCTTGCTCAGAGTTTTAGGTGACTGTGGAGGGCTCATCTCAAAAAAGGGAGGCCACCCGTTTTTGACTGTTCCATTGTTTACCCAGGAGCCTCCCTTGTTCCATTCTCTTATTCCTTCTGACCACCAGACTGGTTTTGCATGGGGCTTTTTCTTTCTTTTTCCTTTTCTTTTTCCTTTTCCCCCTTCTGTTCCCCTGCACCCTTTGACCTGTGTCTCATGGGGTGCTGCCAAGTGAGGGGGGTGGGTCTATGGTTTTAGGGGGAAATGGGGCCATTCCTAACAATTCCCCCCATTGGGGGTGTGGCTATTCTCATGGCCATTGCCCTGAGAATAGCCATGAGAATAGCCACAATAGTCCAAGCGGCGGCGGTGATTTTTACGATGTCACAGGTCCCTGAGTTGGTATCTCTGAGCATGCTGGGGTTTGTGACTCCAGGTAGCGGCTTGCACCATACTCAGAGGCTGGAGTCTTTTCTCTTTGGCTTCCCATTCACCGGAATGGTGTAGTAGCAAACCTGCTTCTTTCTCTGGAGCTGCGGTGTGTGCAATTGGCCATGCTGTCCCAGGTGCATCCGGCTTCGGAGCTGAAGTGGAAGAGGTATGGAAATCCAAAGGTTCTGGTCTGATTTCAATGGGTGTATAGGTTTGGAATCAGGCACAGGAACTCCACTCCTGGCTCTGCTGCTTGAGGGATGCAGCTCCACACCTTCACTGGAATCATGGGACTTTCCATGGGATCTCCTGCGCTCACAAGTCCAATCATCCACCACGCCAACAGGGCTACTTCCATTCTGGTTTCCTGAGAAGACACAAGGTTGGGGGGGAGGGGGCGCTTGCTCTGTTGCGAGGGTGGCTGGAGAGGAGGACTGGCCTTCTCTGCCCCCGGTGACTGGGGGGGGGGGCAATGATGGAGAGGGGAGGTCTTAATCATCGCTCACATATCCTATTAAAGGATCGAATTCCCACAGCTCCCTCCAGACGGGGGTAATGGGTGAACTGTTCCCATATAGCACAGGGTATCTGCGCCCAGGACGCCCATGGATCCTAACCCGACCGGCCCTGAACTGAATCACATGGCGATCATCTCTCATATACACCTCCCATTTGGAGGAGTCGTTCCTGTACGATTTAATTACTAATTTTTCTATAACTCCCCCCATTGCCAGCCACCTGGCCACCCCTACCAGAGACTCATGTGGACCCCCAGACTCACTATAACAAAATCTAAATTGAAAGGTGTGCCGGACAATGAGGGTCCCAACCCATGCTGCCAATCTCAGGGCTGGACTAACTGAAAAGCCATTTGGGGGTTGCGCCATAGGATGGAATACTTGCCTCCTGTGCCCTCTTGCTCCTACTCTCCTATTCATGCTGCTGTAGAGAAGGGAGGACTCCTTAGGAACCCCTGCTACAGAGATTTCTGTTTCTGTGAGTGAAGCGGCGGGTTAGCAGGGCCCAGCGATTCACCTTTCTGAGTCTTATGCTACAGACAGTCAGGGGAATCTGGTGGCTTGGGAGTTGGGAACTGTGAAAGTATTTTCTCCAAGGCTGTCCTCTCTGTCCCTCCGGAATTTCCACCTGATACACAGCGGGACTAACTCTGTTCACAATTCTCCCTGGGCCCTCCCACTTGTGGGTCAGAGAATGTTCTTTTTCTGAAAACATTCGATACATAACCAGCTGCCCAGTTTCCCAAACAATGAGCTTCTTCACCCAGCCCAACCGCTTATCAACCTCAGACTGGGCTACCCCCAGACTGATGGCGGCTTACATATGAATTTTAGGACGGATTCCGACGTGCATTTAAATCGCACAGAATCCTCGGTGGCACAGTGCGATTTAAAAAAACCCGCACTTCCGGGCTGGTGTGAATGCGCTGAGCGCGCACATTTCCACTTAGCCCGAATGTTTGGAGTGTGGATTGAAAAGTTGCTCCGAGCAGCTTTTCAAACCGCGCTCCAAACATTTGGGCTAGGTAGAAATGTGCGCGCTCAGCGCATTCACACCAGCCCGGAAGTGCGGGGTTTTTTAAATCGCACT
>QEPC01002647.1:1238455-1249438 GCA_003113815.1 Sphenodon punctatus
GTGTGTGTGTGTGTGTGTGTGTGTGTGTGTGTGTGTGTGTGTGTGTACTACAACCCTAGATCCTCCTATGATAAATTCCCAGTGCTCTAGGCTCCAAACTAGGGCCAAACATGCCTTTTCACAGGGGATGAACTGTTGCTCTACCTCACTGAGGAGCCTGGAAGCGTAGGCTATTTCCTGCTGCCTCCCCATCTGGTTTGGGGACAAGGTCGCCCCTATGCATGTTTCATATGCTGTCAATTGAATATGGGAAGGTAGCTTAGGATCTGGGTGCTGTTAGGAATTACACCATTTCCCCCCCAAAGACCATAGATGTCCCCTCCCCCCTTGACAGCACCCCACGAGACACAGGCCAACGGGTGCAGGGAAACAGAAGGGGAGAAAAAGCAAAACGCCCCATGCTAAACCGGTCTAGTCGGAAGGCATAAGAATGAAACAAGGGAGGCTCCCGGGTAAACAATGGAGCAGTCAAAAACAGGTGGCCTCCCTCTTTTGAGATGATCGCTCCACGGCCGCCTGAAACTCTGGGCAAGCGATAGATCGATCATTAGGCTGATCACTCCACGCCCATCTAAAAATAGCCTTAGTCCCCTGTTTATAGAAACTTTCTTTGGCTCTCGTATTCATCTTTCCATGCCCCTCGTATTCATCTTACCATGCCCCCCAGTGAAATCCTCCAAAGCTTTGTTCCCTCTGGTTCATCCTGCCATGCCCCCCATTGAAATCCTTAATAGAAACTCCCTTTTGCCCTCGGGTTCATCCTGCCATGCCCCGCACTGAAATCCTCCCAGCACATCATGTAAAGATTTCTTTGCCCCTAGCCCACCTTTTGTGCACCTTTGAGACCCCTCTCCCCGCCTCGCAAAACCCTATAACTACCCTGGCCCCCATGAGCAAATTGGGTCATTCTTGAATGCAACACAAGCAGGTTACTCTGTGCGTGCTTGCCTCAAGGATCTCTCCCAGACCATTACCCCCTTTTGGTCTGTCCAAGCCTCTTCCCCACACCCCCTCTCTCTGAACGCCGCTGGATCTACAGGGTTACCTGTCCCTTTTCAACAGAATTTGAGAGATAATACTGCTTATTTCCCCTCTTTTCCCCTCTATCCCTTTTGCCACATCCCCTTTCACAAGACAGTGGTGACCCCTCGCTTTGGCGTTGGGGGCACTGACCTACAGCAGCCCCCAGCGCCAAAGTACCCACGCTCAGCACCATTCCGGATGTGTGGGGGCCGGCACTGGGGGCCCATGCGCATCTGGAATGGTGCTGGGCCAGCACTGGGGGCTTTTGAGTTCTGGCATCTCTTTAGTGCATGCTCACCAGCTGGTGAGAAAGACTTTCATCCCCGGACTGGCGCGCATGCGCTAAAGAGACCACGCGTCTCCAAGCGGGGGGGAGGCTTTTCTGTAGGTCGGCACTGGCACTGGCAGGCCTTAGTGACCCACCGACCTCAAAACCCACCAGTCGCCACTGTCACCAGAGTAACCAGGGTTTTGCTTGTGAAATACTGTGTGTATATGTCAATTGTAGGGATGGGCGAACACGGTTCAGATGTTTGGAGTTCGGACCGAACTCGGTCTGTTCAGATGTCCGAACCGAACATTCAAACCGAACTCTTGAATGACCGAACAGTTCGGTCGTGTTCGGATGAGTTCGGATGAGTTTGGAGGCGGGAAAAACGTCTTTTTAGGACCAAAAATTTGTTTTCGTTTTCATTTCGGTTTCGGTTTCAGTATCGATAGCACTATTTTTGAATGTTTGGCCAAGTTCAGCCAAACCGAACTCGGCTGAACCGAACCATCGAACCCAAACTTGGGTTTCGAACCGAATGACCAAACATCCGAACCGCGTTCTGTTTGCCCATCCCTAGTCAATTGTGTTTGGGTGGGAGGCTATAGAACTTATTTGTATGTATACTACCTAGTCCTTTGTCAATAAACCTCCCTTATTTGTATCAGAGTATCCCCTTTCTGTGTTGGGGTGTGGGAGGGAGATTCCAGCCGGCTGGCAGTGCTTCACATCTTCAGACTGATCCCAGTGGACACGCACGGACCCTTTCAATCAATTCGGCTAATTCCCCCTAAATTTAAGAGGTCGTTTGGTACCGGCCCCCAATATTCACTCGTGGAGTGGGTCCGTGTCCTAACAATGCGCTAACGCAGAAGTTTGCACTAGGTGCTGTTTCAAGGTAGCTAGGGCTTCCTGTTGTTCGGGGCCCCACTTCCACACTCGTCCTTTCTTCAGGAGTCTTGCCTTCTCGGCAAAGAACTCTATAAAATCGCTGGAGAAATTCATTGTGCCTAAAATTGCCCGAAGGGAGTGTAAATCAGTGGGTGCATGAATCTTCAAAATCACTTCTACCCTCTGTGCATCTGGGGACCTTCCGTCTTCTCCTAAGCTGATACCCAAATATTTCACTTGCTTCTGAACCAATTGTGCCTTTTCCCTGTTCACCTTGAACAGGGAAAAAACAAATCACAATGCATAAGATCACTGAACAGTCAGATGAAGTGGAGAATGTTTTGTACCCACTATCGCCATTATTCACCATGGATAATCAGTCCAGCCCTTCACCCCTGCAAGCCAAATACATCCCATGGCCACTGAAGCTGGTTTTGAGAACAGAGTCTGCACAGCTCAAAAGCTCCTCAATTGGTTTTGGAAAACAATGAGTCCAGACACCCATTAACCAGCCGTTATAAAGGGAGGTGGAGTTGGACTTTTCCAGGATATTTCCCTTCTTATGCGCTTTTGCCTTTTCTGGTATTTGCTGACTCAGTATTGTCTGCTCCTCTGACCTCATTTCCTCTGTCATCAAGAGAGCTTTATTCATTCAGCTCAATCCATTCAATCCTCCAGCCAATACTGACACTTCCTGTCGCCTATTATCTGGAGTGCTTACAGCTGTTAGTGCAGTTATCCTCACAACAGCCCTGTGTGGTAAGGCAGCACTGTTATCCTCAGTGTACAGGTGTAAAACTCAGGCAGAGAAAGAATAAGGGGTATAGATGCCCCCACAGCATCTCCAGAACCTCAGCCTGTGAATGTTCAGACATGGTTCCTTCTTAGAGACTCCAGGTGGACCTCAGGATAGTGGGAGTGCTGGGGTGAGTCACATTGGAAAGGAGGTAGGGTAGAGAGAATTTCCCACCCCATTTCCAGTATGGCCCCAGTCCTGTGGAGCATCATGGTACTGTGATGCTCCACAGGAGGCATGGCCCCATTGGAAAGGGGTGGGAGATTCCTGCCCCATGCAAACTCTGGGCATTTGGAAGGGGAGCAGTGGCAGGGACACTGCGTCAGCAGCATGCAGAGTGCCCACAGACACTTCACATGTATGTGAGCCTCCCAAGCTCATGGGCTCTGTTACAACTTCTACATCCCTGAGCCAGGTGAGGGGAGAGGGTGAGCAGACAAGAACTGAGCATGAGGCTGGGGATTTCCAGTACTTAGATTTTGGTCTAAACCATGATTCCCCAGCTTTTCACCTTATCAGGACCCCAGCGTACAGTCCGGGATCTCTATGGGTGCTGGGTTTGGAAGGGTAGGCTGGAAGCTGGGGCCGAGGCCACAGCATAGTACAGTAGTGGAATGGTCCAGTTCTACAGGTTGTAGATTCAGCAGCTGGTTCAGAGGCTGGACCAAAGGCTCAAGTGAGAATCTGTTCTGGGTGGTCAGTCCAGGAAGGAAGACAGAAGCAGGAGGGAGGATGAGAGAGACAAGGACTCAGATGAGTATAGGAGGATTAATGGCAGGCAGGGAAAAGCTGGTGGTTCAGCAGCCAGACTTAGGAGACTGCCTCTGTCCAGGAACTTAGCCAATCAGGCAGGTCCTAGGAGGAATGTTGGTTAATTGCTCCCTGGTTAGAGCATCTCTGCACTCTGGAGTGGTTGAATGACAGCTGTCCTGTATGAAAATGTGAAAGGACCTGGGTTTTAGACTTCAGCGTGCCAGTCCAGATACAAAACTGCTTGACTTCTTAATTGCAGGGATGCTGAATTCCATTCTCCTCCCCTTTCCCATTCTGGGTTGCTGATTGTAGCTCCAGCCCCTTGCAGGTGAGAACTGGGGATTTGTCTCTTTTTTGGGTGATAAATTACTTATTTTAAAGAGCCAGTAATTTTCACTGAGAATGTCGAGAGCATCTTAAAAAAGGCGAGGTGACATTGTCACTGCCAGTGCTTCCATGGCAACCTCTGTTTGCAGTTGTTTTTTTCAGTTCTTTTTCATAATAATTAAGACACCACTTCCATTCACACTTCCCCATGCTTGGAGTGGTTGAAATGCCCACCACTGGGATTTACCTGGGTCACATGAAATATTAATTGCCAATGAATTAAGGAGCAGAAAAGAACTTTCTTGTTTCCATTGTGTTCTGTGTGGGGCAAGAAAGCAGCAACGCAACAGGGGGCAGAGGGTTCCATCTCATCAGCCCCATGAACCGCCCTGGAGTTTGCCATGTGACAGCTGAGTAGGAGTGTCATACTGACAGCCCCACAGACCCGCTGTCTGCTTAATCATGTGCTTGATTTGGGGGACGGGGAAATGCTTCTGCCTCACTGACTCCTCCTGCTGGCAACTCCTTGCAAGAGTGGGGAGACTAGGGACCTTTTTAGATAAGCGGGATTTAAACTACAGTTTAAACCCGCGGCTCTTGGACACCTCTGCGGGGGGTGTGTGTGTGTGTGGTTTAGACGCTCCTCCATGAACCAGAAGTCGCCTGAGCGCCATTAGAAACAGCAGCACCGGGAGACTCCTAGGGGCGAATTCACACATGCAGCAATTATCTGGATTTTTAAAAACTGGTTCTCAATAGTTCGCTGTTAACAAGTCCTGTTGCATTCACATGCATGCCATACCGATTTTAAGTACAGTGAAATAATGCATTCAGACCTTCTTGTAGTGCGCGCTTACCCGGCTGCTCAGTACGGTTCAGTTACAGGAAGTGGCCTGTGGGGAGCCAGAAGGTTGCTACTTTGTAGCAAAGTACAACTTTGCTACAACCTTTGCTGCAACCTTTGCTGCAACTTTGCAAACTTTGCAACAACCTTTGCAACAACCTTTGTAGCAAAGGTTGCTACTTTGTAGAATCAGGGAATTAAAAACGGAGAGCCTGAGGCTGCTGGAAAGAAGCCCCTCGCATAGTGAGGCGCGCTGCTTCTCTCCCTGGTTTCTTTCCGGTATCCCGCTGCTGCTACTGCTGCAGCACTACGGTAGAGGCAGAGGCAGATGATTGAAAGTCCCTTGGAGGGAAGAACTTTTTTGGGGAGAAGCATGGAGGGGAAACATGGAGGGGAAGAACTTTTTTGGGGAGAAGCTGGCTGCAGCCTGCACCCAGCGAGGCAACTACAGGGCTCCAGCTGGTCTCACTGCTTCCGGTAGGGGCAGGAGTAAAACAGCGCACTTGGAAGCACGGTTGCATTCACATCAGAAAAGATTACACACTAGTTAAAACCAGTACGATGTTGCTTTCACACTGCTGTTAAGTGCGGATTTATTGAAAACGGACAGCAAAAAGGTAGGTTTGAGTAGCTTTTCAACACGCATTGCTTTAGTGCGATATTGACTCCATTTAATCGAATTTAAGTGTTCAGACAGGCATGAAACATTCGGGTTTTTTTTTAAATCGCACAAATCAGAACGTCTGAATCCCCCCTAGGTGTTTTGAGACACAGCGTAGTAATACCTCAGTAATCGAGGTCTGTACTACACCGCGTCTCAAACCACCTGGGAGTTGCCCGGTGCTGTTGTTTCTAATGGCGCCCAGGTGACTTCCGGTTCACGGAGGAGCATCTAAAGCCCCCCCCCCCCACCCGGAGGTGTCCAAGAGCCGTGGGTTTAAACTGTGGTTTAAATCCCGCTTATCTAAAAAGGCTCCGTCTCCCCACTCTTGCAAGGAGTTGCCAGCAGGGGGAGTCAGTGAGGCAGAAGCATTTCCCCTTCCCCCAAATGGGAAAAGGAGAGGGTTTAGTAGTGTTATGGGTAGAAGCACTGGCAATAGAAGCCCTCCTTTCCCTGGCCTTTTCCAATGTGACCCTGTCCCTTTCAAACATCATGATATCTCAAAGGGGGTGTGGCCACATTGGAAAGGGGCAGGAAAGTCTCTTTGCCCCATTCTTTTCCATCCACTACTACTACTAATAATAATAATCATTTCTATAGCACTACTAGGGCATATACAGTGCTTTACAGTCACAGATTTTGGAGACAGGTCTCTTACAATCTAAGGTGGACAGGGTGAGGGGAACACAGGGAGAGACACACACACATTCCCATGAGGCAAAGAGGTTATGATTTGCCCAAGGTCACCCAGTGAGTTCATGGCTAGGACAGGATTCAGACCCTGGTGTCCTAGGTCCAAGTGCAGCACCTTTTCCACTACACCACAGTGGCTGTCAAGCCTGAGAGGTTGTGACTTGCCCAAGGCCACTCAGGGAGTTCATGGATAGGATGGGATTTGAAGCCTGGCTTCCTAGGTCCAAGTCCAGCTGTACCTCTCTTTTTCAATGGACCCAGGTCCTGCCGTCTCGATACTTTCCCAGTGTCTGGAGGCCGTGGCAGATTGGATGTGGCAGAGCAGACTGAAGCTGAACCCAGATAAGACGGAGGTGATGGTAGTGGGGAGAGTGAAGGAGGTGTCGGCTTCTCCTATTGGGGGGGGGTGTCTGCCCTCTGTTTGCCCAGCAGGTTCGGAGTCTGGGGGTAATTTTGGATGCGAACCTCTGCCTGGATCGGCAGGTGGAGGCGGTGGCTAAAGTCGCCTTCCGCCAGCTGTATCTGGTGCGGAGGCTGCGCCCATACATCTCCAGACCCAACCTGGTCACTCTCATCAATGCCTTCGTTACCTCAAGGCTTGACTACTGCAGCACACTCTACGTGGGGCTTCCCTTGATATTGGTTTGGAGACTGCAGCTGGTGCAGAATGCGGTGGCCCGTCTCCTTATGGGGATGGGTCGCCATGAGCACATTACACCAGTGCTCCGTTCTCTGCACTGGTTGCCTATAGCGTACCGAGCCAAGTTCAAGGTGTTAGTATTGGTATACAAAGCCCTATACCGTCTCGGCCCCTCTTATCTTGGGGACAGCCTCACCTTCCGTGACTCAGGACGGACCCTCCGATCCACTGAGGGCGCCTATCTGGAGGTCCCCCATGTAAGACGGAGGGCCTCCATGGAGGGGGCGTACCCGGTGGTCAGGCCACGGTTGTAGAACTCCCTTCCGAAGGAAGCCCGCCTGGCCCTGGATCTGCTCGCCATCCGGTGAGCATGCAAGATTTGGCTGTTCGCCCAGGCCTTTGGAGGGGAGGGGGGGAGGCAGGGGTAAATGGGGGAAATTGGTGGGGTGGGGAATTTGGAGGAATTGGAGGGTAGGGTTAGGGTTGGGGGTTTTAAAAAATATTTTTAAATTGATGTCGGTTTTTAATGTATTTTATTGTTTTATTGTATTGTTAGCCATCCCGAGATGCTGTGGGCATGAGGGGGCGGCATAGAAATGCCAATAAATAAATAAATAAAATTACCCACTACACCACACTGGCTTTATTTATTTAATTAAATCTATTTATTTATTTAACTATTTATATCCTGCTCCCTTCAGCCCTACGGCAGCTCAGGGCGGCTCATAATGGATTGTCATGATGTCACAGTGCTTCAAAGCAAGTGTGGCCAAATGAAGTTCCACCCTCTTTGTTTGTCATGACCTGGCTTGGTGTCAAGGTGCTCATCACTCAGGTGGCCAACAGGAGGCACTACTAGGGGTATTCTCCCAGATCATAGTTAGGAGTCAAGCAGCCAATAGATCCATCCAGGTATGCCACAAACTGAAAGGGTAGTCCAAGGTGTGGTCGAGGTCTGGTCAAGTTCCAAGGGGTCCAACACTAACATTGAGCCAGGGGGTCAGCAAATCTGAAGTCTAGGGCCAGGGCATGGTCAATGCCAGAGGGTCAGTCAGGACATAGCAGGGCTGCGGCACACAGTAGCAAGGGGGTCTGGAACTTCAGCCAGGAAGACTTCTGGTTACTCAGACAAGTTTCTATTGCCTGACATACTCTTTTAAACTGTATGCCAACCAATGGGAGCTGAGCGGGGGTGTTGCTTGGTTCATGGGAGGTTGAGTCTCTCATCCTATAGGAGCAGGGAATAGAAGGAGCCTCCTTTCCCCAGTTTAACCCCGCTTGTTTGCAGACATAAATACGGAATAAAGTGAGTTGGGAGGTAGCTACTTCTAAGCTAGGGGTGGGGACATTTTCCCTCTTGGTGACCACTTTGAAAATGACTGCAAGCTCCGAGGACTGGATAGGAGTTGGGGGTGAGGTGCTTAAGAAGTATGCTCAGGATGGGGGGAGGGCGGAGAAGTTCCAGGTCATGGATCTGTACCACAAATCTGCCCCCCGAACCCTGGGTTCATGTCCTCTCAGCTCAGTTCTGCTCTCTTCCCCTGAGCTCATTCTCTCAGTACTTGAGGGTAGGACCTGGATCCAGGAACTGAAATGGGCTGAATAACACACAGTTCAGGCCACATTTGGCCTCTGGTCCACAGGTTCCCCATCCCTGCTCTAACCAATGCTTGTGTGAAAAAGCCCTGAGGTTTAGGGAGGCCTATTGTTATCTATGGTAGGAGGGAGATGTGGCCACCAGCTGGAATGGGACTGAAATAATATAGGAGCAGAGCTGTTAATTCAAAATGTTCCCCATTGTCTCTTGGCAAGGGGTATGCACCTGTTTCACTAGTTGGCCAACTCAAAATCTTCGAAGCAGGTGTTGTGATTGCTCATCCAAATAGCAATTTGGGGAGAACATTCAGTTATGTAGGGATTAGAAGCATGTGGACTAATATTGCATTCTCTGAAAATAGATATGTCTAGGGTCAAACTCTGCCTCTAGAATAGATAATAATTCTCAGGGTGGCATTTGGTCCTTAGCTGCTAGGAATAAGCACCAGAGGAATGAACTCCTTGGCTTTCAGATGATCCACTGAAACTCTGGAGTCCTGATGTGGGTCAGCAATGTGGGGGTGGGGAATCACAAGACTGGACTGAACAGATTATAACATAGGCAAGTGGCAGCTGCTGCCATGTTGCATGGGAAAGTCTCCAAACAGAGATGAGCTGGCAAAAGGAAGGCACTGGAGATTAGATCTGGAATTTGTTGCCTAGCAGTGACAGATTTCATCTTCCTCTGCTGTTTGCTGCTCCTCGTGGCAGAACCAAAAGGAACATATTTCAGAGAACAAGGACAGCAAAAACCCTCTGCCTGTAGAACGGTGTGCAGGTCCCTGCATCCCCCAACTTGCCCTCTGAAGCCTGCCAAGGAATAATACCTCTCTGGGGAAAGAGAGCAAAGCTCCAGGCGCCTTTCATCTGCGGCGGCAGCAATAAATGCAAAGCTCCATTGAAAGGCTGCCTCCAGAGTACTGTGGGCTGGATCTGGTCTGGTCAGATCTCCTATGCTAAGGAAGGCCAGGTTTAGTCAGTACTGGGGATGGGAGACCCGGAGGGAAACCCTAGAGCTGGCTGTCGTGTGAAGAGAGAGGGCATTCTCTCTGAGTTAATGCTGACTCAGGGTGGGGCATGGGGGTGGTGGGGTCCACTGTGCTGCCAGAGAGGCCAGCGCAGACACCTCCTTCCAGTCACTGAAGCTCCAATGGCACTAAATGAAAGAGAAAGAAGCATTCGCCATGGTATACTGGCCAGATTCCAGGCCGGGTAATACACTCTGCCAACCTCCATTCCTCCTGCAGTTTCAATTGGCTATGGGATTCAGAGGCGATTCTCCGCAGAGACATTTTTCTGGCCTTTTTTCCTGCTAAGTACACTCAAAAAGGGAAGAATAGCTCACACACCCCTTCGGCGACAGCCTGAGGGGCACCGGAGAAACCCTTCAGAAGGCTGAAAAATAAAACTTCAGAGGGGACAAAGCATGCTCTTGTCACAGGGAGGAGGGGCAGCAGGGTTCTATTCCTGCCATTGTCGCTAGGAGACCTTTGGTGAGTCACTGTGACTCTCCCTGCCTTGGTTTCCCTACTGTGAGGCTAGTAACAAGGCCCCACTTCACAGAGCATTGATTAAAGAATGCCAAGGGCCTTGGGATGCACAAGCAATCCTTGTCTCTGTAAAATGTTGCTATGGAGCAATTTGCCCCTGCTCTAAAGCCTCCTTTCATCTTGATGAGCTCATCAAAACAACATAAGAGCTGCCAAGCTGCCCCTGTAAGCCCAGTATCCTGTCTCCAACAGTGGCAAGTCTCGATGCCTCAGAGGAAGTAGACCAAAACAGGAACTCTAGGGTTGCTCCATGTCCTGTTAAGCTGTTCCATACTAGATTGCTACCTGCTACAAGGTATATTCTCCTCCTACGTAGAAACAACACTTTGCTGTGGAAAGTAGCTTGGAGGATGGCTGTTCCTAGAACAAGTTGTTCTGCTTTCCCAGCCCCATTGTCTCATGCCCTCTCTGCTGCTGGCACAGTGGTAGGCATCAGAGGCGGGCCTGGCACTTCCCACACTTGCTGTCATGGCACTAGGATTCCCCCCCTTGCTGCTTGCTCCTGTCCCAGTTCCAGGGCACCCCTCCTCTTGCTACAATGGGACACTTGACCCAATTAATGTGATGGGCTACTTGTGGGACACTTGTCCAAGGAGGCAGTGGCCTTTGGGGGTGGTGGTGGCTCTGCTGTTGTAGCCACTAGGGATGGGCGAACGCGGTTCGGTAGTTAGGTGTTCGGCCCGAACTCGGCCTGTTCGGACACCCGAACACGAACACGAACACGAACACACCGAACGGAACCGAACACCGAACGACGAAATGGCAAACACACCGAACAGATCCGAACGACGAAATGGCTGAACAGTTCGTTCAATTCGAATCGCGTTCGGTTGTGTTCGGGTGGCTAAAACGTGGTCTTCTGTCAGGTCACTGGAAGGCCAAATGTAGCAGGGAGGGGGAAGTCATTTGACTCAGCTAGGAGCAGACTTCCAGGCACCAGG
>QEPC01002647.1:1255817-1276204 GCA_003113815.1 Sphenodon punctatus
ACCAAAACACACTAACAAGCAGCCACCGAAACAAACACACACCCTCTCGCCTCACTCACACACCCGCACACGAATTTCCTGTTTCCGGTGGGATTTTAGGGCTTCCCGCGATCCCGCGATATTTCCGGCCGAACGCGAACGCGAGAACCACCCGAACACCGAACGACCGAACACCGAACGCACAGCCCAATCGCGAACGAACCGAACGTCCGAACATGAATGCGCGACCTGCCCGAACGACCGAACACAAACACATGAACCGAACGCTACTGAACCGAACGGGTGAACACGAATGCGCGAACACGAATGCGCGATCCGACCGAACGACCGAACATGAACCGAACGCGACCGAACCGAACGGGCGAACACGAACCGCGATCTGTTCGCCCATGCCTAGTAGCCATGGGCAACAACACTCATATTCTCTAGATCCTCCTGGGCTACCTGGTGAGGAGGTGCTGCTGCTGCCCTACCTCCTGCACCAGCTGGAGCAGCAGCCTCAGGCTCTAGCTCCTTCAATCCTACGGCAACCTATCCCCACCCACATGCTGCCATCTTGCTGTGCGTACTGGGTGCTCCCCCTAGACTCAGGAGGCTGGGGTTATGCAGTACCAGGCTGAGCCGCAGCTGTAGGGATGACTGACACCCCCCCCCCCACACACCCCAGCAGCAGTCTTCCTCCAGACCCTGGCAGCACCCGCTGTGCCTTTAGAGTGGCAGGGGCAGCATGCCCAGCTTCAGAACAAGAGTGAAGTACGGAAGCAGTGATCCAAGTGATTAGTGCAGAGGAGAAGCAGTGCCTCAATGAAAGCGGATGGAACCAGGGCCTTCATGTGAACACCTAGACTGCTACTGAGTCCTGTCCCAGGGTAACTCCATAGCAGAGCATCCCTGTTGATGTGCCCTTAAATGCAAGGAATAGTGCATGAGATATTCAGTCGTCTGTGGGTTTTCACATCTCCAAGAGTGGCTGCTCCATTTCTCCTCTCTCAGTCCTTGTCCTGAAAGGGAAACCTGTACAACACCTTGAAAAGATGGGCTTGAGGACTAAAATGCATAACTCTGCTGGGTACCAAAACCAAAGGACTAAATAAAAGTTTTGGGCTTGATAAACCAGTAGAGCTGCTTTACCCTGGTGGAGAATGGGCTGGACCTGGGAAACCAAGATTTAAATCCTATCTTACCTATGAACTCACTTGAGTGACCTCAGGCAAGCCATTCTCTCAGCCTCAGTTCTCCATCTGTAGAATGGGAATGTATGTATCCCTTTCTCTCCCTATGGTCCTCCCTCCCTTGTCCAGCCTAGACTGCAAACTCCTTGGGACAAAGACCTATCCTCTAATCATGATTGTTCAGTACCAGACAGGTTGCTGGCACTATAGTAACAATGATACTATAGAAGTGTGTTTATTCCTACACTTGCTGTGTTCCTTTCATTGTTTGAAATGCTAATTGTCTTTTATACTACACCACTACACCTTCTTTTCCTACAGTCTCTACTCTAGTGTTTGCTGTTATGGCGATAGATAAATTTACCAACCCTACATTTATTTTGTTTGCCAGCTGATTAGTGATTTCATTGTATTTAAAAGTTTGAAATGTTGATCTAGAGAGCGTGTGTATGGTTGCAGTGACTTCTTCCAGTTCTAATGGCTTTTTCCCCCAACAGCTTCTAATATATATACCTGCATTCACTCAATTTATAGTTCTGACTTTTTACATGCCCAAGGAAGAGCCCTGTATAGCCCGAACGCTTGCATATTCTCTCAACAGTAGTTGGCCTGCTATGACAACTCAGCTGTGAGCCACAAATTGCTTACTCTGGAGTAATCCAGGACTACTCTGGAGTAAGTAGTTTGTAGATTATCTGAATTACTTGATTCCCGTCTCTGAACATTTGGGATCAACACGGGCCATGGCAGCCACCCTCTCTCTAGACTACGATTTTGCAGTTTTGCTTCCCTTTGCATCTTCTGCTCCTCCTGCCCTTTTTGCCTCATGCTGAGCAAAGTGCTTTCACAATGGATGCCCTGTGCTCAGTGACTACAGTAAAACAGAGCGGGAGAGAGAAGGCGGCAGAACCTGGAGTGGTGCCTCGGTATAATTTAAATGGGGATGAAGCATTTGATTTTTGCCTTGGATGGAGTAATTAATGGGCCCAAGAGTTTGAGTTCAAACTCTAGCTTGTTCATGTGTTCATGGTTGTGAATACAGACCCCGTTTGCTAATGGAGTCAAATGGGTTTTCAGGGCCTGATAATGCTGCTGCAGGAGAGCCGCTCCCTTGTCTCTATGAATTATGGTGGGAAGAGCGCTGATCAATCTCTATCGGGCTGAATCCGCCATGCGGGGGCCTCATAGATGGCTGAGGCTTCTATCCAGGGCTGCCAGAACCTGTCAGGATACTCCTGTCTATATTTAACTCTGACATGAGTCTGTGTGCCAGCCTCGGAGGACGCTCCCTGCCTTTCTTTCCCGAGCTAGCGAGCTAAGACACTGTCAGGAGTGGTTAGCTGCGGGTATGTTTGAGCATTTTTATCCATCTCAGAGAGGTTAAGCTGAGAGACCCTACACACCCCAAGGGGTTTCAAACAATTTAACTAGCATCCAGGCAAGGGCAAGAACTTTGCTAAGTCGGTGGGGCCCGATTCATTTTCACTCTGTCCTTCCTAATGATCTGTCCCCAGCCAGATTGATGTAGCCTCTTCATGTCAAATGATGTCTCTGAGGAGGTCTCTCCTGAGGCACAGTGCTGTCGTGAGGAGAGCCTCTCAGCAAGATAACAGCACCACACGTCTTTTACCTGAAGGGTCTTTCCCCTCTGTCAGCAAAGCGAGGTTTTCACCACCATCTCCTATGTCAAATATCTTGCTTAGGACAAGGGGAAAAAAAATCAATGTGCTCAGTTCCTTAATGATTATTTAATTTCTAGGATCCCCATTTTTCTAGCCCCTTCCATGCTAGGCTCTCAGTGAGCTATACAAGTGGTTTTTTGGCTTCTGATTTCCCATTTTAGAGGTGAGAAGACTAAGGCACAGACTGGGCCAAGGAAATTTCAGGGAAGGTTTCTTGCCCCACAAGCAAGTTCTTTGGCCACACGACCATGTAGAACTGAAGGCTCTAAAGATGGGGCTATTTCTGTATAGGCGTTTGAGCAATCTGAAGGGTTAGGCGTTGTCCTGTCTGTCCCAGCCTGTGGGCCTTGTCACTAGTTGCGACTGTGACTTGGCTCTTGGCAGTGGCTCCTGGTCACCTCTGTGATGGTGCCACTGCTGTGACAAACACCTCTGACTCCAAGCAAGCACCTGACACCCATGTATCATTCAGTCCTCCTCTCCAGGGGTGTAGCTAGGTGGGAATGGGCCCTGGTGGGAAGATGGGATGGGGGCACTCTGCTCCAGTGCACATATGCATGCTACATGTGTGTGCCCCCCCCCCCCCAGGCTCATGTGGCTGCACCTGCTGCACCTATTATAGCTATGCTCCAACCCGTCCCCCCTGCCAGTTCTGTAGAAAGGAAAGTCACATTCTAAAAACAGAATAAATTATGTAAACCAAGCTGTGCTAGTGACTTTCTTGGCACGCTTGCCAACCATATTTAACATTTATTGTTAAAATAACTACAAAATACCACAGCCCTTTCTTCAGCTCTGAGAGATTTTATGGGTTCTTTCTCTAGTAGAGTGGTGATGTAGGCTGTTCCTTTTCAGCTGTGGTAGGCAGCCCCTGGGCCATGGCCCTGGAGTGTATGCCAGCAGCTCACAGAGATGGCATACACTGGCTCACTCACAGCACTTCCCACTCAGACTATAACTCCACATTGCCAGAGGCAGTTTCTGCAAAAAATTGACAATGTGCCAAACCCCATCCAAAATTGTTGTGATCTTGGCAGTGTGACATTCATGGGGCACAGGGCCTCCCACCCACCAGGCATAGATATAAAGGTTGCATACCTGTAACTGTGTTCTTTGAGATGGGCTCTGTTCAGTCACTTACTGCAGAACCTTCCTTACCCACTGTGAGTACTTTCCCACAACAGCTTCATGGCCTTTCTCTTAGTGAGGATTTTCCAGACCACGGAGCAAAAGCTGGCAGGATCTTTCTTAGTTTATACTGTGGTGGCTTGCATGTTTTGAGCTGGGGAGAGGAAGAGCATCTGGTGCGAGGCTGCTGGTCCAATAAAACCTCATCCTCATGCAGGCTTCTCCTTGCGCAAGCCTATGAAGGAGATCAGTCTCATATGTGAGAGAAGCACTGGTCTGTGAAGCAACCAAAGCTGCCACTGTCAGAGACAGGATGCTGGGTTAGATGTACCATCAGTCTGACCTAGTCTGGCACTTCGTATGTAGATATAACTTGCCTTTCAAGTTTGTCCTATCTCATTATTAACTGTTCATCCACAGCCAACTCTCCCTGAAAGGCAGAGATGGACAACCTTAGTCCCCTGGGGAACCACTTTAAATATTAACACGAGCTCCGTGCTTTGGATAAGGATGGGAACCCAAGGGGCATGCTCAGGACAGGGGAAGGGAAGGAAGAGTCCAGATCATTCCCAGACCTGTATCTTCTACTCCCTTCCTTCTGAGTGCACTCCTTCAGTGCATTGTGCTTGAGAGTAGGGGCTGGATCCATGGGCCAGATTCAGGATTGGAAATGGGCCAAATACAAACTCTCCATGGGCTGCATTTAGCCCACAGGCCTCAACCTTGCTGTAAGGACACCACAAGCTCACAAGTCCCCAACCCGAGTCTACCAGCACATAGGCCAGGAGCAGGGCATCTCTTCTGTCCCAGGGGCCACTTTGAAAATTAGTACAAGCTCTGAGGGTCTCATAAAAGTTGGACGTGCTTAAGGGATGTGCCCATGATGAGGCAGGGATAGGGTGGCCATACCGCCCCTTTAAAAGAGGACACTTATTAAAAATACATGGTGCAGGGCTACACTGAAACCAATGCAGCCCTGCACCATGTATTTTTCATAAGTGTCCTCTTTTAAAGGGGAGGTATGGCCACCCTAGGCGGGGAGGGTGCAGATCATGGATCTGTGCAATGCATCGGTCTCCTATCTTTGTGTGCATGCCCTCATTGCTGTATTAGCTCAATATTTCAGTGCTTGGAGATAGGAAGCAGGGGCGTAGCTATCATAGGAGCAACAGGGGCAGCTGTCCCTGGGCCCTGAGATTTGGGAGGCCGACAAACTCCCAGGGCAGCTGCATCGGGCTGGGTGTGTCCTTTGCAGGCCCCATGGAATCCCTGACCGGCCAAACTCTTCTTCAGTAAAGGCAGGGAGGAGAGAGAGAGGAGCTGCAGTCATATGGCTCTGTTGGGGGCAGGGTTGGGACTGCCCCACGTGGCTGGTTCTGAACTGGGGCTGATGCCCTGCACTGGAACTAATGCAACCCTGCACCATGTATTTTTAATAAACATCCTGGATTAAAGGGGTGGTATGGCAACCCTAGGCTGAGAGCTGGGTCTGGGGAGGGGAGGTTCCCTTGGAGCAGCAAGTACTGGGTGGGGTTGGGGGAGTGGGAGAGTTTTGCAAAGCAGTCGCCACCGCTGGGAGACACTGGGTCTCCCCTCTGCAGCAGTACCGGCCAGAGAAGCAGCAGCCTCAGACCTCTCCCTCTCCTTCCCAGGTTCAGGCACCATGCATCAAGCAGTGCACCGCACCCTGTAGAAGCCACCCTGAGCCTAGCCCAGTGCAGGTGGTAGCCATAGCCAGTACGGGAACTGCAGGAGGAGGAAGGTGGCGGAGCCAGCAAGCCTCTCTGCCCCATACTTGGGGGGACGGGGGCAGTGTGTGTGTGTGTGCAGGGACAGGTGGGCGGGGGTGGGGTCTGGCTGGGCACAGGGAAGGAATGAGACCTGGGGAGGGACTAGGGATGGGCTTCCAGATTGAATTATGGATTTGGATCAGTTCCAAATTTGGATCTGTAATTTCCAGATTAGTTATGGATTCGGATTCTAATCCCATTGAAGTCAATGGGAAATTGTCAGGATCGTCGTCTCACTCCCAGGTCAAGGCTGGGGCAGTAGGAGGAGACACAGCTCCTTTAAGCTAGCGTCAGGAAGGGTCACTATGGCAGTCAGGGAAAGTTAACATAGCTGCAGCCTGAGTCTGTGCGTGGCTATATTTTACCACAGAAGCAGTGGTGCTCTGCTGGTTATTTTACTTGTCAGGATTGCTGGTCCCAATGCTGTTAGCACTCTTTGTGCCTGTCTGCTGTTGTGGTGATTGCTAAATTCTGTGAGTTGGGCTGCTTCAGCCCATCCCCCTGTTTCCTGTGTTTGTGAGAGCTTTACCTGTCTATTGTCCCAGAACCTTTCCCTTTCTTTCACGGGTTTGGTCTCTGCCCCAGTAGAGACCTCGATATCGGGGCTTTCCAAATACGGCTTCAAAGAGACCGTGCAAGCTGCGATTCCTATGGCGGCCGGCTACTTCCGATGCATCTAAACGCGCCCCACGTGGCTTTTCAGGACGTGTTTCCTTCAAGCCAATAAGTAGTCGCTCGTTTAAAAGTGGTCTCGCTTGTTCTGTGCCTCGTTTGTTCCCTTCGTTGTTCTGTGTTTTGTTGTTTCCCTCACCCTGCAATGGAGCTTGTTGTTCATGCCCTGTTGGTTTGAGTTTCTATTGCTCTGCCTCTCTTGCGTATTACCTCTGAGCCACCGTGAGTCAGCATAGCACCCCTAGGATGATCTAGGCTATGTTTTTCCATTGTGGGGATTTTGTCATTTAAGATCCTGAGGGGACTTAACTTTCTGCTGTCACGCCACAGCTCATGGGCTGCAGTTTCCTGTCCTGGTGTGGGCGGTTGCCTGCCTTCTCCCCAGCCCATCCGCACAGAAATTTTCCCATTGAAGTCAATGGAAAACTGATCCGTTCTCCCATCTGTAGTCCCTTCCAAGGCAGTGGGTCCAGTCTCCCCCATCCCCTGGGGCCCTGGAGTGTACTTACCGACCTTGGGAGGGCTTGATTGAAGCTCCACTGGCCTGCTGCTGAGCTCCCTGCTTTGGAGGGTGTGTGTACAAAATGGCGGCCCAGACAATTTTGCGCATGTGCAGCCCTTTTCCAAAATGGCGGTGACAGTGTCCCATTTTGGAAAAGGCGCAGACCGGCTGCCCTACCCCAAAATGGCAGTGACACTACCACCGCCATTTTGGAAAAGAGTTGCACATGTGCAAAATTGCCCCAGTGGCCATTTTTAACATATGGAATCTTGGGAGCTCGGCAGCGTGCCACGGCGAGGGAGCCTGCTGGAAGGCTCCTCACAGCAGCGGTGGGACCGCAGAGCTTCAATAAAGCACCACCTCCCCCCAGCCCCCCTGATGCCAGTAAGTACACTCCAGGGTCATGGGGATGGGAGAAAATCCAGATCTGGAATACCAGATGTGGAACTGGAAGGGCATAATGCAAATTAATCTGCAATCTGGATTAATCCAAATACGGAACGCCCATCCCTAGGAGGGACCAGCTGCTGAGACCCCTGGGATAGCCCCAAGGAGGGCATGCGGGATGGGGCTTTTCCGTGTGTGTGTGTGTGTGTGTTGTGTTTGTAAATAAGCCCCACTGCCAACTTGATATTCGCCTGGGTTTATCACGATTTGGGGTAGGGGGGACTTTTCCCTCCCAGGGGCCACTTTGAAAATTAGTACAAACTCTGAGGGCTGCATACAAGTTAGAAGCAGGGGGCTTAAGGAGTGCACTCAGAAGGAAGAGAATCCACTTCATGGATCTGTGCCACTGATATGTTCCCCGTCCTTGTGTGCACACCCTCATCTCTGCTCCCTTCCCCCATGTTCAGTCTTTCACTGCTAGTGGGGGCAGGGGGGAGGCTGGGAATTGACTCTAGGGGCCAGATCCTGGTACTGGAGAATTGATTGTGTTCTGCAATGAGGAACAAAGCTGGGGTGTGTGAGCGGCAGTAGGCCAGGGTAGGGGGCAGTAGCAGAGTGGGGGTTAGGGAGTCCATCTTCATTTCTTGCACCTGGGCCTAGTCCAATATAGTTATGCCTCTGGTAGGAACTGGAACTAGGGGCTAGCCACTAGATCCAAGAAATTGAAAGGGGGCCAAATGGAAACTAGTCATGGGCCACATTTGGGCCCTGGGGTTGCGGCTCCCCACCACTGCCCTAGTCAGATGCTCTGGCTTGTGCTGTTACACAGAAGCTGTGGCTGAGCCTTGCCAAGTCTACAATCACATCCTGCCCTCTATCTGAGTGACTCAGAACAGCTCCACCAAATGGCATCAACCCATGCTATTAACAGAAGAGATTCTCCTTTAGCGGAAGCGGTAAGAGCTTCTGGTTTTTGAGTAGGAGGCTTGGTGCTATTGCTATAAAGTTCCTTGTGGACACAGCATGTGGCTTAGTGGTTGCAGGTGGCCAGTGTCTGCCTAGATTATGCCACATCCATTACCACAACGGCTGTGAGCCTGGTTTGGTCAATGGTTACAATACGGAGAGCCCCACTCTGCTTCTTTCAAAACAGAAATGTGACATCGGCTCATTTCAGTTCTTTTTTCTTTCCATTTCTGCAGTGTGTTAAATCAAGATCTTGTGCCTGGCAGCCCTCAGCTGGAGGTTCATTTCCAGGTAGGAATGCAGAGCGAGCCCACCCACAGTTCCATGTGGCACATTAACAGAGGTAATTGCTCCCATCTTGTAATTGTTTCCCAGCTACTTGGAGCCAGGAAGCTGAGGCCACTGGGATGGAGGTCACTGGGGCAGGGCAGCAGAGCCTTTTGGAGAGTAGGGTTACTCCCTCCCCCCCGGCTGTCACCCAGAGGGGGGGTGGTGGAGGGAGCCACATCAGCAGGGGAGAGGCAAAGGGGCGTCCATGCCCCTTTTTGACATAATCCTGCCCCTTATGCAGCATCATTGGAAAGGGGCCTGGAACGTATCAGTGGCCAACCCGCTTTCTGTTGCAGCTTGTCGCCTCTGGAAGCCTTGATATTTCCAGGTTAAGTGAAGCGGGGCAGTGTCCTGAGCTGACTCGGAGAAACTGGGGCTTCTCTCGGAGCCCAAGGATTTGGATTAAAAGTCTTCGTTTGAAACCTGGAGAGGTGGCAGTCCTAGCTGAGAGTGAGGCAGGGGGAGTGGCAAGGCATGCCAAGGTAGGGGCCTACCTGAGTGTTCTGTGGGTAGGCAGCTCTGCCCGCTCTTGACCCCCGTAGAGTACTTCAGTGGGCTAGCCAGCCTCCACCTCAGCATTCACTCTGCTTCCCCACCTTCCTGTCCAGCCCACACGTTGGCGATACCTCACTCCTGGCCTAGGATGGCTAAATGCTTAAGGCTGATCCTGTGCTCAGGTAAATACCTAGGAAATTGGGACTGGCCCTAGCTATTTTTTGTACCTTCCCTGGTACGGAGCGCTGTCAAGTCAGTCCATTAAGAAACGAGACCCAAGGTCCTCAGCCTGCAGGGAGCAGCACCAGTGGATGATGCCTGGCTTGACCAGCAAGGTAGCAGCACATTGTTCTAGCATTCTTTACTGGGTGTGGCTGGTCTTCTGTGGGGATGGAGGCCAGAGCCACTGCAGCAGCAGCTTGGGAGCCCAGAGCAGTGGCTGTAGGGCTCAGAGTAGTAGCAGCTCAAGAGGAATTGGAGAACACTGCCCCCTCGCCACAAAAGACCATCATCTTGGCTGATGGGTTGGCCAGCCCAAAGGGGTAACCGACTCTTCTCTGCTGTTACAGAAGCAGCCTGCTGATGACCTTCTCCATTCAAATGTTAACGTTGCTGCAAACAATCATTAAGGGAGCATTTGCCGCTTTTAATAATTGATGCTTTTATTAATCCACAGGCTCCACTTCAAATAACAAGCCTCTCAAAAATTAATTTTGTTGCCATTTTCTGGTCTGTAGGGGCCAAGGAATGAATGCTGCTCCCAGAAGGAGCAGGGAGGAGGATTGATGATAAGCCTGCTGCCCTGGCCAGAGGGAGGCCCAGGATCAGCTCCTGTGGCTGTAATTGTGCCACTTATTAAGTGACCTGCTGAACCAAAGGGCAGGAGAGAAGAACTCTGAGAAACAGGATTAGCCGCAGCCACCCAGTGCTGCAAAAGAAAGCAATCAGGAAAGGCCACAGACTTGCAGGGCTGAGATTTCATCAGCTGCTGACAAGCTGGAAAGAACTGGAATGAGAGAAAGGAGCATGGACACCAGCTAGACAACTGAGCTCTTTGAGGAGGGAGGAAGGATCTCTTTCTTTCAAGTGCAATCTCAGACAGACAGACAGACAAGGCATAAATCATGAGCGCACATCCTAGCTGTGAAGCTGGACTTAACATTAGACCGAGCCAAGCAGCATTGAACTCCCAAGTGCAGTTTCACAAGCTCAGAGCTTGCTAAAGTGGTAGCAAGAGAGGGCAGTCACTCTGCCCCACTGCTCTTAGACCACGTTCTGACGAACAGTTAATGCAATGTAGTTGCACCTTATGTCTGTAGTGTTCTGCATGCACAGAGGGTTAAACTCAAGTTATTCAGGAGTAGAAAGAGAAGTGGGTATGCCTGAAAAATCAGGAGTGCCTACTCCCCTTTGGTTTGTATTACGAAGTAACTGTTTGTGTGAACACTTATCGGTATCAGGATAGTGATCATGGTTCAGTGATCATTATCTCTCTGCTGGGGGTGGAGCGGAACTGATGCAGCACTAGTTCAGCTAACGTTGGGTGAAAACAGACATGATGCTAACCACCCTTTAACCACCCTTGGTGGTTATTATTTATGCAGGTTGCAGGGCTGCATAGGGCACCAATACAGCCCTGCAACATGCATAAATAACCACCAAGGGTGGTTAAAGGGTGGTTAGCGTCATGTCTGTTTTCACCCACTATCTGAACGCTACCAACGGGAGTGGTTATTTTGATTTAATTAAATTAAAATAATTACTTCAGTTTACACTCTTCCATCTAAACACTACCAAATGGGAGTAGTTACTTCAGTTTAATTAAATTAAATCAAAATAGTTACTTTGGTTCACTTCTGTTTGTGGCCTTAGACAGCTGGAAGGCAGCGGGCTTCTAGCGGCCTTCCGTTAGCAAGAACACAAGGAAAGGCATCATGTCATCCCCCAAGGCAGTTTATGAAAGATCCCCTTAACACCCTGTCATGAATGTTCTAGTAGGAGCGTGGTAAGTCTGCACACAGTCCGTTCCTTCAGCACTCACGCACTTGCAGGTATGGGCGAACCAGCTTTGGCTGCTTTTAAACGAGACATTCCCACACATGGACGCCTAGTGTCAGAATGTCTCGTTTATTTAATTTATTTATTAATTAACTTTTATCCTGCCCTTCCCTAAAAAAGGCTCAGGGTGGCTTACAAAATATAAACATATAAAACCATATTAAAAAATCCATAAAAACAGTAAAAGGCAAAAAAAACCAAACCCCACAGTCCCCCCCTCCATACCACCTCCCCGTTTCCCACATCCACACACACACCCCCACAGAGACCTACCCCAAATGCACCATCCCCTATCCTTGTCCTGAAGGGGCTAAATAGAACATGCCCAGCACCAATCTCCAATTGCTGAATGGCTGCACAAATGGCAGAGGGGTTTGGTGTAAGTTTTTGGCAGCTGCCTGCAGGGGCCAGAGTCCTTTTGTAGCCAGAGGGCTTGCGGTGGGGCAGACCCAGATGACAGAGACGAGGGCAGCCACTCAAATGTAGAAGATGGAGCCATGATTTGTACTCTCTTCTTCCTTCCCCCATCCTGAGCACCCGCAACTTCTATCCAGCTCATGAATCTTGCACTCATTTTCAAAGTGGCCCATGGGAGGGAAAAGGTTCCCCACCCCTGGTCTAGAACATGAATCTGTGCCTTGGATTTATTTCCTGTCCAGGAGTGCATGTCCTCATCTTTGCTCCCTTCCCCCAAGCTCACTCTTTCAGTATCGAGGATAGAGACAGGATCCATGGGAAGACTCAGAAATTAGAAAGAGACTAAATTAATAGCTCCAGCCTGGGCAGAGATCCTTGCCCCTGCTCTAGCCACTAGGCCCATAGTTCTCTTGATCCACTGAATCTGAGTTTCAGCGGGAGTTACTCTGATATGAGTGGTTGGCAGATCGCTGCTCTCTCCTTCTGTGCAAACCCTGATTGGGAGCTCATGGGAGATGATTATTTAGCAGAAACTCTGCCAGCCCTGACTCAGCTTCCCCTTTGTGCAGGGCTTCTTGAGAAACATTTTGACTTTCCAAGCAGCACAGCTATTCAGGAGCGCAGCGTGAGAACCCCATTGTTAATGCGTTACTTCAGGCCATAAAAAATCCATGGTGAAACTGGCAGTTTCAATTTTTCCAGCCCCTTGCCTGTCAGTACCTAAGTAGAACCCCTGCCATTCCCCATCATGTTGCTACAGAGCATTCCTGCGCCGTTTTGCTGTGGTAAATCAGAAGCAAATTAAAAGAAAGGGGCCAGGAGGCATCAGAGAACCTTTTTCTAAATGTATACATTTAGATTACTATTATCAGGATATTTCCCTTTTGGCAGCTGTGGGCAAGATAAGTAATAGGAGAAGCCAAGTGTTCTGTTAATCTCAGTGATGTTAGTCACTTACGCAGACTAGTACACAAATCCGCTGATTTCCTCAGGGGTGGGGAACCTTTTCCCTCCCAGGGGCCACTTAGAAAATCAGTACAAGCTCTGAGGGCCACATAGATGCTGCTGGGAAGGGGTGCGCTAAGTCCAGAGCATGGATCTGTGCTAGCTAGCCCTTGTCTCTGCTCCCTTACCTTGAGCTCAGTCTTTCATTGCTTGGGGGTAGGAGCCATTCAGCAACTGAAAAGGGGTCAAATAAAAATTAGCCACAGGCTGCATTTGGCCCCTGCGCCTGAGGTTTCCCACCCTTGCCCAGGACTGCGTTAGTAAAATTCACCGTCATAACCAAGGAGTGCTCAGGGGTCTTGCATCTCCCCATTCCAGACCAGTGCCCCCCAGATGTTCCTCGATTAATCTACCTTCTGTGCTTCTTTACTGCCTCATCCTCCTAATTGTTCTTACCCACAAAGGATAGTAGCCCTGTAGGTGGTCCCTCATCGGAGGGCCCTTGCAAAACTGAAGCAAGCCAGCCTATCTAATCCAAAGGGTATGAAATGAAGAAATGTGTATTGAACAGCGACCGACCAGTCTTTGATCAATTGCCCATTTTTGTCTGTTACTACAGCTTCCCAGTGAGTTCATGGCTAAGATGGGATTTGAACTCTGGACTTCTAGATCCAAGTCCAACACTTTAGTCACAGCAAAGAAACAAGAAGCCCTGTGCAGCTTTGGAGATGTCTGGGAAACAACAACCTCGCCAAAGATGTAGATCGTTTGTGACTGGTCAGATTGCCCAGATTTCTACAAGAGATCATTCCCCACCCCCAAACATTTTACTACAGAGTAATCAAATGTGGTAGTATTACTAGGCAGTTATTTCTTACTCAGCAGAGTCTGTATGTAATTCATTACCCTTTGGTATTGTCAAAGGCTTTTATCTGCCATTGGGGGCATCATGGGACACACCTTAATGTGTGGAATGTGAAGGGAATGCTTATTTTACTTTGAGACAAGCATATAATGAACAATAGCTCCTCAGATCACTTGCAAAGGAGTTGTAACTGGCTCACCGTGACCTGAAAGCTATTGCAGAGCAGTGCATTTCAACAGATGGTGGGGTGGAGTGGTGGCAGGGAGAGGCAGAATTGTCGCAGAATGTATCCCATTGATACCACAGTTAGGTGGAGCGTAAGTATTTGTGTGTACAAGCTCTAGGTAGGCATCAAACATGAAATCCAGTATGCTGGCTAAAAAGCAGTTTTGAAAGTCTGCCTATAAATTCCTTAGGTTCATATATCTAAGACGGTGGATCTCAGAGTGGAAGACCTCCCACAGGGGTGTGTGGAATGTATTTGGGGAGGAGCAGGTAGGCGAAAGAGAACAGCAGGCAAACACCTAACTCCACACTCGGCCGCTTTTAGATGATCACGCTGTGCGCTCGCGCGGGGTTTCAAAAACCCCACAAGGAGAGGTTACACATGACGCCGCTGCCAATCACACGCCTGCTATTCTTTCCAAGCCGCGCACACCGCACATTTTTTTCAAGCTGCGAACTGACCCGGAGCCTGATCGAGGTAGGTCATTTGCAACTTGAAAAGAATGCGCGGCATCACATGTAATCTCTCCTTGCGGGGTTTTTGAAACCCCGCGCGAGCGCACAGCATGATCGTCTAAAAGCGGCCTTACTGAGCTAGGGAGAATCTCCAAAATAATGGGATGAGAAAGGGGAAAGAGATTCAAAGAACGGAGGGGAAGAGGTGGGGAGCAAGGGGTATGTATGTGGATTGGTGGGGGAGGGGCTGCAATTACCACAGACAAGTGAAAGGTGGGGGAGGCGGGCACGGTTAGTTGAGAACCAGTGCTCTAACGTAGGTCTAGCACTATTCTCTAGAAGTTATTCAGGATAGGAATTGCTCATCTCTGCACTTACAGCCCCTGGCATAATTATTTTTCTATATTTATTTTATTTATTAAAATGTATACCTCGCCCTTCCCCGAAGGCTCAACAACAATACCCCTCCTCTCTTGTCTATCCAAGACTGTAAGCCCCTCGGGGCCAGGACTTGTCTTTAGTCACAACTGCTCAGTGCCAAGAACTCTGCGGGTGTTATATAAACGATAATAAATAAACACACACACATGCTCCTGGTCCAGCCCCCTAGGCACTACTGTAACACAAATACAACAAGGGACTTTGAAATGTAGTTAAATACAAGCAGTTCTGTGCAGCCAGCACCTACGCTAAAGAAACCTGATTCCTAAGAGGGAAAATGCTCAATGTAAATCAATGGGATTTTTCATCTACGTAAGGAGGGCCTTATCTCATCTCCAGATACACTTATTGTTACAAAATTCAGGGCTCTTAAATACCTTTAGGCCTTCTGCTCCTCCACCAAATTTGGTTAAAATTGGCCAGTCAGCTTGTAACAGGGCAGAATCCCTGAAAGCTGATAGACCTTTAAGAAACTGCTGTTAAAAGCCAGCATAGAGACTGGTTAGGGTAAACTGAAGCCAGCCCAAAGAACCTGGGCTGAGAACTGAGGCTGAAGACTTGAAGTAGCTGGTCCTTTAAGGCTGCACTGAAGGGAGAGCCCTGACGGCACTCACTCCTGCTATATAAGAGGAGGCTGGCGCCAGAAGGGTCAGTCTGGGTTGGGCAGCTGAAGGAGATGCAGCACTGTGAGGTGCCGAGCAGGCTTGCTGGCCAGCGCTGAAGTCATGCTGCTGACAGTTCCCCAAAGGAAGCCTGCTGAACCAAGTCCTGAGAGGCCAAGGAGTGTGAGTAACCTGCTGGAAACCTGTGGCCCTGATAGAACTGGAGTTAGCCAGGGATGGGGATGCTGGAGGGGTTGCATTCCTGGCATTAGCAAGACTACTGCTAAGACTCAATGTGATGCATTGTATGTGGACTAAAAGACTTGTATAAATGTGATGAATAAAGACTTTTGTGTGAGCTGATCCTATGAAACTGTGATGAGAGTTCGTGTCCTTAAGTGACTGCTTATTTGGGACCCAGTCCTGTAAGCATTTACACCTTGCAAGGCTCAACCCTGTCACACAGATCAAATGTTATTAAGGGGGAGGGACCATCTCTCTCTTGCTCACACATGGTGATTATGTAAACTTTCTTTCCATGAGAAACCAGGCTAAAAAAGAGAAAAGGGCAAAGCAGACCTCACTCTTATCTCTGTCTTTAGCAGTTTAAAGGGGAGGGGGGGAATAGTTTTTCTAGGTTCATGATGGGATGTGCTTATATAATTATATTACAGACTTCCACACCATCGTAGTGCAAATATAAAAAGATTTTACAGGCATGGTTATGAACAATCGTGTTTTGAGTTAAGAAGCTGTGAACATTGTAAGATACTGCAAACAGATGCCAATAAAATCTTGATACTACACCATCTTTATGTATTTTTTAATGCCAGTTTGGTACAGGAGCTGTTTCTGCTTTATTTTAAAGAGAGATAATGGTATTTATTTATTTTCTCACTGTTACTATGTCTGTAAAAGCTTGCCCCTTGCCATCTTGATTTTTGGCTGTACAAAAGAAACGGGAATAGAATTGATCATTGCAGAGTAACTAAAATTGCCTCACTATAAATTAAAAATAGTTTCTCTTACCTGCTCTGAAAAGCACAAAACCAGCACATTCACCATACAGAGGCTCGTCCATTAAAAGTGATCATCCTAATTACTTTGGCTGCGATCCACGAACCACTTACTTTGGAGTAACTGGACTGAAGCCCTTCAGGAACGTGTGGAGAGTTAGGCTGGTGTAGATCCAGCCCGCAGGGCTGGGGTGTGTGCGTGTGTGTGTTCCCTATCTCTGTTCTCTGGGATTTGTGCAAGCATTCACTCGGAGGTTTATGGATTATGTATATAGGATGTAATCCTCCAGCCATTAAAGTTGGTGAGAGTTGAGGCACTGACTTCAAAGAGGGCAAGATTTCTCCCATACAGTAATAGATAAATTGATGGTGGCTAGATCCAGCAATGACTTTCTATCAGCTAGGATGGGGCAGAGCTGCAAGCTCATGTTGAGTGCACTCAGTGATCTGACTGCTGGAAGCTGGGGTGGGTAACTCCAACTGGGACATTCCACATAGACACAGTGACTTCGGCTGAAGCATCTGCTATTGGTCACTGCCAGAAGCAGGCGAATGGCCTAGCTTGGTGGCTGTCCAACAAAATCCAGTGGTTGCAGTTCTCGCAAGTCAATATTGTTGTGGTTATTTGGAAGCATAAGGTAAATAAAACAACAAATCTTTTTTCAATGCAAAGAATAACATTGTGTGTTAACTAATGTGACCATGGCCTGCGCGTCACCAGCATGTTTGTTGCTGCACCGTCAAGATATTCGGCCAGGATTGCTCCCAGGTGTGTCAGCGGCAATCCTGGGCTGCCATCCTGGAAGCCTCCAGGGTTGTAGTCTGGGCTGCCATCTAATTGGGTCACAGTGGGCTGGAACGTCTGTTATGGTCCGCCATGACCTGGCCTGGATTGGGTCCACCATGGCAACTGTCATTGGCTGCCATGGCTACCTGTCATGGTCGGGGTTCTGGGCAGGGCCAGGTGACTGCAGGTTTGTGTGGCTCCCTGGGCTTCCAGTGGCCCGGCTGCTGGCATGTTTGTTGTTGTGCTGCCTGACCCTCTGATTTTTGTAGATGGAGAATTGGGGCTGAGAGTTGGGGATGACTTGCCCAAGGCCACCCAATAAGGTTACAGCTGGGACAGGATTTGAATCCTGGTCTCCCATGTCCTAGTGCAACACTTTACTCACTAGGCTACACTGGATTATACCTGTAAAATATTATTATTTATATAGCCACAGCAATGTGTCTGAAATGGAACAATAATTAGAGACAGGTCTCTGCCCTGGGGGACTTACAATCTCAAATGGACAAAAGGGAGAACATGGGGAGAGACAGGGATACATTTATGAAGTGGAGAAGTCACAGTTGCACATGCTTAGCTTAGTTATAAGGGAGAAGGAAACGGAATGATTGGACGGTAGGAGGAACATCAGCGAGCAGGCTGTGGGGGTGAGGAACTAGGGAAAGCCTGACAGGAGAGAGAGGTTTTTAGAGGGATATGAAGGTCAGGAGGTAGCAAGCCTATATATTCAGGGAGGGAGTTCCAGGCACAGGGTGCAGCATGGGAGAAGGGGCAAAGACTGTTTAGGGAACAAGAAATTCTGGGATGGGTGAGGGTGATGGCAGAGAAGGAATTAAGTTCTTGAATGGAAACGTAGTGTGAAACGAGGGCAGAAAGCTAGGGAGGAGCAAGGTCATGAAGCGCCTTGAAGGTGAGGACAAGAGGTTTGTGCTGGATGCAAAGTGGAAGAGGAAGCCAGTGGAGGGAGTAGAGAAGGGGTTGAAGATGATCAAAGCAACGAGTGAGGTTAATGGCTTTGGCAGTGAAGTGTTGCAAAGAAATGAGAGGGTTGCACAGAATCATGAAAACTTACCAAGTTGGAAGGCGTCTTGAGGGTCATTTAGTCCAATCTCCTGCTTGGCTGCAGGAGGACTACAGTTACAACATCCCTGACAGATGGCCATCCAGCCTCTTTTTCAAAACTTCCAGTGATTGGGGAGTCTATGACCTAAGGCAGCTTGTTCCACTGCCGCACAGTCCTTTCAGTTACCAAGTATTTCCTGATATTTAACCGAAATGTATCTTCTTGTAACTTGAGCTCATTATTTCTGGTTCTGCCTTCTGCAGCAATGCAGAACAGTTCCTTGCCAGTTTCTTGGTGGCAGGCAGCCCTTGAGGTATTTGAAGCTTGCTATCATGTCTCCCCATAATCTTCTTTTTGCTAGGCTAAACATACTCTGTTCTTTCAACCTTAGAGAAGTGTCCATGCTTGCTTTAGTAGTATGTTGCTCTTATGGAAAAACCTCTGCATGTAGAGGATAAAACACCCTTACCTGTACATACTGGTAGCTACATCCACAAAGCAAGCATTTCCCCCTTGCAACTACAGTATACTTGCAAACCAACTCAGTTGTCTGGTTTTGCTATGCTGAATTTGGCATCCATTCTTTGTTCATGTCACCAGGCTTCATGATAAATAAACACTACATGCTTGTTTTAAAGTTTTGAGGAACTCGCCCCTCCCCCCCATTTCTTAAAAAAAGTATTTATTCTGAATTCAGCTTTTGCTTTGCCACAGATGTTATGGGCCCCCTTGTGGTTCTTCTAGAGAAAAATACACATTGAGTTTTGACTATAAACGTCCCTGCTGCAAAAAAAATCCATCTGCAGCAAAGCCCCAGTTGGTGCTGTGGTATTTGGAGCAGAGTGTTTCTGAGATGCACAGGGTAGGTATGAACTGCAAAGATCAGATCAAGTTTCATCAAGCACCAGTGTGTGTCCATGTGACTCTAGAACTGGTTTGAATTCATCAATTAGAAGGCTGAAATGACTAGGTTGAAATTTGGCACGTTCATTTTTGTATAAGCTAAGCAAAGTCTGTCTTCCTTTTGGGGTGGGTTGCCTTGAAGGTGAGGACAAGAGGTTTGTGCTGGATGCGAAGTGGAAGAGGAAGCCAGTGGAGGGAGTAGAGAAGGGCAAGTTACACCAGTGCTCCGTCCAGAGTCTTCACTGGCTCCCAATAGCTTTCTGAGCACAATTCAAAGTGCTGGTTTTGGCCTCTAAAGAGCCTGGGCCGCACATACCTGAAAGACCATCTCCTCCCTTAAGTCCCATCATGGCCCCTGAGGTCGGCCAGAAGTGCCTTCTTGCACATACCATCTGCCCTTCAAGTTTGCATGGTAAGGGCACGCAGGGAGGCGTTTTTGATGGCTACCTTTATAACTATGGAACTTCCTCCCTCTTGAAGGTTCATCTAAGCCCAGGTAATGTAGCACTTTTTTATTTGGTCAGCAGGGATAGGATAGTGCATGAGAAGGTTTGGGATATTATGGGATTACAACTGGTTTTATTTTTGTGTATTTAGTATATATAATTTAATGCACTGTAACCTACCTTGAGCCCTAGGGACAGGGCAGGATAGATAGATAATTTATTGACGGCACTGGCTTTCGCCATGGCCCAAACAAACAACATACATAAGATAAAATAGATATACAAGAAATACAAAAAAATATATATACGAGAAATGGTATTACTCACTATATATGTATTAGTATATACTATATATATACTATTTAGTCAAATGGGTTCCACCCTAACCCCACATGGTTGCATCGAAAAACTCTCATAAACAAATGCACAAACAGGATAAAATACAAAAATATAAACATCGTGAAAAGATGCACTAAGGCTACTCATTCTTTGGTCACAACTCCTATTACTAAGGGTATTTTCAGACGATACGCGGGCCGTTGGCCCCGTACCGGCATCAACGGCTTCGTTCCCCGCCGGGGTCACCCCGTAATGGCACAACAGACGTGCCGGGGGGATCCCGGCGGGGAAAGTGGGAGGGGCCAGGGAAATGAGAAGAAGGGAAGAAAGAAGAAGGGTGGAGTTCAAATGAGGGGGGAGAAGGAGAGGGAAGATATGGAGACTTGCCTAGCTGCAGCTCTGGCTGCTATTTTTTTCAGCTCCACTCAGCTGGGCTGGGCTGGGCTCTGGGGAAGGAGGGAGGCGTGGCTCCAGCCCCACCTGCTCTTTGTTGTAACTGGCTGGGGGCACTGGCTCCATTGCCCCTCCATAGACTATAAGGAGTCTACCAAGCCCCTGCCTCCAGCCCCTCCCCTGCTCTGAAACATAGTGCCATGCTGGGGGTGATGTTCCTCGAGACCCACCAACTGCACCAGTGCAGCGCAGGCCAGGGGAGGCTCCTCCCTCCTGCTTCTGCTGCTGGAGGAAAGGGGGGGGGGGG
>QEPC01002647.1:1276259-1301668 GCA_003113815.1 Sphenodon punctatus
GTGTGTGTGGGGGGGAATGTTTCCCCGCATATTGTTTTTTAAAATTGTTTTAAATTTTTAAAATTGTTTTATTGATTTGTTGTTCACCGCCCCGGGCTGCCCTGTGGGCAGGAGGGGCGGGATATAAATTTTAAATAAATAAATAAACCAAGACAACTGTTTAATCAACGTTGATGAAAATTAGGGCTCAGTGGCAAATATGACAGAAAATACACTCCAGTAAAAGGCAACAATTAGAGAATAAGAACTGAGAACACTTCTTAATCTGCTGATGACATGCCTCTTGTTTTGTTTGGTGTTGAAGGAGCAGCTCTGGAGAATTTAAAGTTTTGTTAGGTGTTTTCTCAAGTGAACACTAAAACTGGACTTTGTCCCAGTGGCATCACAAGAGATGCCACCTACAGCCAATTCTTTCTAAGAGAATGGGCAACCAACCATGTCAAAGATAGCTTGCTGGGTAAGAAAGATGCCATGTGTGACAGACAAAAGGAACAATTATGCTGCTACTTCAAGGAGAGGATCAGAGAACCTTGGATTCCCCGTTACAAGCTGCAGTCTTGCAGCATTGCCAAATACCCAGAAGGGAGAGAGAGAGGCATTATTTTCCTTAAATGTATCTTTTATTTTGTTTAAATGAGCCATCATAGTTCACATCCAGCTCATCTGAGGGAAAGAACTGCATTATCATGAAAGGAGGATCTTAAACACAGAAAGAGAAAAGGTGATTTTTAGCTGTGAAGCGGTAACAAGGAGGAGTTGCTGAATCTGACAAGTGACTGGAACTGCCAGAACTATGGAGCAGTATAAAAGAAATTCCATCACTTTGAACTAGATTGGATAAGATTCTCTCCTCTTCCCTCCACTTTATTAAAGATGATTTGCTCAAGTGTTTGTGTATTATTACAGCATATCATAGGTGCTGGGATTCAATTACAATGGGTGAAAGAGACATGACGCTAACCACCCTTTAACCACCCTTGGTGGTTATTTATGCATGTTGCAGGGCTGCATAGGGCACCAATACGGCCCTGCAACATGCATAAATAGCCATCAAGGGTGGTTAGCATAATGTCTGTTTTCACCCAATACTGAGCTGTCTCTGATTCCCTTTTGGTAATCCATTATATATTCTTTTGCTCAGGCTCTCCCTCTCATTTGGTTGGCTTTGCTTCCAGTAAAAGCATAGGGTGCAGTCCTGTCCTCGTTCATATCATGGCTCTGCTCCTATTGACTTGAATGAGTAAGGATCACGCCCTTAGACTTTAAGCAAGACATACCTACCTTTTCTAATCTGTTAAGGATAGTTCTCAAGAGAAGGGCTTCTGCAGAATAAACTTTGAAACTCTTAGGAAGGGTGGTAAATGCAGCTGTGATACCAACAAGAGACATTGCTTAGAAAGCAGACAGGAAGCAAGCCTCCTAAAGCGGTTAGCAAATAGGGGTGAAAACAGATGAGTGAGCAGCTACCCGGCCTGGAGTGGGAAACAGGAGCCACCTCTCTCTGGGTTGGGGAGGGGCACTGACCAAAGGTTTTCATAGCCAGAGAGCGATCCCACTGCCCACACGCCCTGGGTAGGAGGGTGTGTGCGCCAAAGATGTGTGGGCAGGCAGCCCTGCCCCCTGCCATGGCACCCAGCCCCCAGGGTGGGGATGGTGGGGCCAAACAGATGCGTTGGCCCACATTGGCAGCCCTTCACCAGGGATCATCCCGGGGAAGCATTCCAGGTCAGGTAGCCACATGGCCTGTGGCAGTCCCCAGCCAATATCTGGTGGCCAGGGAACAGATGGGTAGGTAGTTCCTTGGCCCAGGTGGGTCCGTGCCGCCTGTTTTCACCCTAGGTGGGGGGCTTTTGGTCGGGGTTATGCTTTGTCCACTGGCTCCCTATTAGCATTGCAGTTCTTAATTTTCAAAACCATCTAGGTCTCCATAATGCTATGGCATCACCATGATCGTACTGGGCCATGTCTTTAGGACCGTGAATCCCCCTTAAAACACGTGACTCACAATATCATGTTACAACAGTGGCTTTTGTCACCTTGGAATGAAAGATCAGACTATCCATAAGCATTTTGGAAGCAGAGGGAGATGTAGAATAGTTGACCATAGAGACAATATCAATTCCACTAAGGCAGAGGTAGGGAACCTCAAGCCCAGGGACCAAACACAACCCATGGCTAGTTTTTATTGGGCTTCTTTTCCAGTGCCTCCATTTGGTCCCTGGATCTGGGTCTTACCCCCTAACACTGAAAGTCTGAGCACAGAGGGAAGCAGAAATGTGGGCATGCACACAAGGGTACAACACAGAGCTAGGATATGGACCTCTTTCTCCTACGTGCAACCGTTAAACACCCTTACTTCTAACTTCTATGTAGCTCTCAGAACTTGTACTAACTTTCAAAGTGGCCCTTCGGGCTTCTCATCCCTGCACCCAGGAAAGTAGTGTTAACAGGAAGGGTTAGAAAATATGCTCCTTTTGGATTTAAAAATAATCTTGAACCCAGGAGTTTTAGTGTGATGACCCTCTGGAAATGTAATTTCCTCATGAGGAGGAAATTGCCTCCTATCTCTCCAAGTCCTTCTATTCCCTGTAACTAAGCTAAGTACGTGCCTGACTTCTCCATGAATGTATCTTTGTCTTTCCCTGTGTGCCCCTCTTGTCTATCTCGGGGTGTTTTCCGACAAGATGCTACCCTCCGTGAGCCAAACATTCGACAACCTCTGTGAAAGGGGAGCAGCCAGATGTGCACTCCTGTGAGCCATAGAGCACCCACTCTCTAAGCCATGCTGGGAAATGCAGTGTGCTGTGCAGGGCAAGCCAATAGATACGTAGCAGCAGGTGGCCTCGCAGCCTCTGCCTGTATGAACGGCTGTGGCCAGCCACGCCAGCCGACTGATCTGCCAGTACATTAGAGTACTGGTTTACAGCCGCCTTTCATTTACAGACACCCCCACCCCCCAATGTCGAATGGATGTGCAGACTCCTTTGGAAAACTATTGGGTGTGCATAGCCGGGGCGTGTCACAGTCAGCTCATAGGCTCAGTGGGTGGGGGAAGTGGCTTTTGAAAGTGACAACCCTTAGCTAGGAGCACCGGGGTCCCCCAGCACTCATGCCTGGGACTTATCACTTGCTTGCAATGGCCTCAAACTCCACATGCCAGGGCTGGTCAAGTTGCCAACGTTCATCCCTGCGGCTTGTCGCTTGCAAAGGCCAGTCCAGCACGTTTCTGCCCCTCCGCGACTATCAGATGACAGGAGTTGGCCCCCTGGCAGCTGTTACCAGGGTGAGAGAGAGAGAGCATTATTTGCAAGCGCTTTGTATGGACAAGACGCACTAGCAAGGGCCAGCATGCTTACAGTGTGTCTGGCGGGCACAGCAGGCTTGTCAGGGAGGGGGTCCTGTTTGAGGAGCTGCTTGAACTACCTGTCCCACAGTGCTGGCCAGTGATGAATGGTGTCTGTCCTCCCAGCAGCCTCAAGCACTGGTGGCTAGTGAATGTGGCCAGCGAGCCCTACGCAGCCCAGTGTTTGCACATTGCTCAGAGAAAGCCTGCTCTTCCCCATATGTTATCTGCAGGTCCCTAGCAACCCTGTCAGGCCCACAGCATCCTCCTCAAGTAGAAGGACGTCAGTAGTGTGCGCAATTTGCTTCCTACTGTCCGCATTTGGAGGATGGTGGTCTTGGGGTTCCTGTGTCTGGGCGTTGCTGGCGGATGTTGTGCCTGGTATGCACTTCTGTGTTTGACAGGGCTGAAACAGCTCCTGGCCAGGGCGGGGTTAACGGCTGTGGCGGCTTCTTGTTTCCATGGTTACTGTGGCTGTGCATCAGGGCAGGGTTTGGGGTGTGGGAATGGCTGCCCATGTGATGCGTTGCTGGGGCAGGTGTGTGGTGGTTGCTGTGGTGGCTGTGCTGGGAGCTGCCTGTTTGTTTTGCTCCCCATGCACTCCATGAGCATGGGCGCTCTGTGGCAGAGCCATTCAGCAGTCACCAGCGCCCCGGTCGACTTGCGTGCCTGAAAACACCCATAGTTGGATGGGCCTACTATTGATTGTACAGCACCAGGTAGATTGCTGGTGCTATTTTAGTAAATTAATCATTTTCCAACTTACGTGATGAGTGCTGCTAGGGTCAGGTGGTCAGAGCATAGCCACTTGGAGCTGGGAGACCAGGGTTCAAATCCTGGCTTGACCACTGGGTAGTCTCTCCAAGTCGCTCTCAGCCTTGGTTCCCCCATCTGTAAATTGGGATTATCACCAGTATCTCACTCCTCTACGAGAATGGGCGAGCTAAGGAATGCAAGTAGCTTTGTATGACTGCAATCCAGTACTCAAAGTGCTTTGTTGGCACATATGCTCCGATTACTCCCTGAAGCATCCAGGGCTGGAGACAAGACACTGGGCTAGATGCACCATTGCTCTGACCTAGAATGATAGTTCAGAGGTTTATTTTAAAAATGAGCTTTTCTTTAGCATTAAACATTAGGCATTTGTTGGACAGAAATTTACCAACAGCATTTCATTGGGGAGTGTTTCATGCTGCTAGGGCCACAAATTAGCTGAAATAGTCCTTTTAGTGTAAACAGAAAAGGGGACTCCCTTTTCTGTTTACATTAAAAGGACTATTTCCACTAAGACACCACCAATGACTCATTGGAATAATCAGTTTCTTGAAATAAAGGAATAGTTTTTGCGTAGCTTTAGAAAGGTTTGAGGAAGAGAGCTAATTTATCCATTAGAAAAAATTCAAGGGCATATCTTTCAATATGCAGCATAAAAATTCTTTTTTCCTTCAGATTTCCTTTAAAAATAGCAAGGAGATAAATCCTGAGATGCATAGTTAATGCTATAAATAAAGCTGATAAAGGACATCTCTTCACATCACTTGGTTTTCAAAAGGAAAGTTAAGTTTTATTTGAAAAAATAAATAAATCTTTGAGATTTAAAAAATAAATAAGTATTTGAAGCACTGTTTTATATGCCTGGCTGTGTCTCCAAACTATCCCCATCAAAGCTTCTTTTTCCACCAGCCCTCATTTCCCCATGCAGTAATACTACAAAGACTGGGTGAACCAATAAAGATATTTGCTACTTAAGGCAGTTCAATATTTGCAGATCAAAGGTTGGCCACTGTAAGGTTTGACTGTCTAACTGATGTCATTTCACTAATCACTCATCTTGCGCAAATGACACAGTTGAAATGATCTGGCTGGCAAGCTTCTGCAAACAGCTTCACCTTTCCTAAGCAAGTATTCTAATTGGAGCAATGTAAATGTCTGCTATTCATGCAGAGAGGGAGAGTGAAGAACCCAACTCCCATTGTATTGTCTCGTGCTGTACAACTTGGAACACTTGGGTGGAAAAGGAACAGACAAAAGTGGTTCAGGTGATCTTTTTTTATTGGACCAACTTTAGTTGGTGAAATAATGCAAGTTTTCAGGCCACACAGGCAGGGCCAGCCTTTGAATTTGTGGGCCCCAGGGCGAAGATAGAATGTGAGGCCTCTGGTGTCTCCCTCCCCCTGGGGCACCCTGCATGGGGTCCTCACACCCTGCCCTGGTGAAAATCAAGACCACTGCGGGGGCCCTGGAAATAGAGAAAAGAGCAGGGCCTGGGGCAGTTGCTCTTTGGTAAGCCTGGACCTCCACGCAGAAAGGGCCCCGTGTGGCCCAGAAAGTTGCACAATCTCACCAACTACAGCTAGTCCGATAAAAGATATCACCTTAACTACTTTGTCTCCATCTCTACTGGCTGTGCTATATGCCTGAGGAAGGGCCCTGTGTGGCCTGACCGCTTGCTTATTTCCACCAGCAGCAGTTGGTCCAATAAAAGATATCATTCAAACCACTTTGTCTCCCATCTCTACATTTGTGACAAACACCACAGCCACCCTTTCTAGACCTTTTTTTTTTTTTTTTAAAAAAAAGGAATGTCCAGCCCACTATCATTCCAGAAGGGGAAATAGCACCGTGGGCACATTCTCGCAAGACAGATGTTTCCCCCCATTTTTTTGAACATTTGAACCAATTAGCCCAGGGGATGCCTCACTTGCATAAATAACCTGGGTGCAAACCAAGATTTAACAACGTGCTATTTCCTTCTTGTGCGCCGTTTGTAAGGTAGGAAGAGAGACTTCCTGGTTTTAGCCTCTCAGTCCAGAGTAAGTGGCTGCTGGATTGTAGCCCCGGTCTAGAGCCTGAGGTTTCTTTGTATGTAAACGCGAACTACTCTATGCCAGAATAGTACCAAATTTTAAAAATATTATAGTGTCAAGTTCACCACAAGCTTCTGTGCACCATCATGGGATATTTCTACTGGCTATGCTACATGCCTAAGGAAGGGTCCTGTATGGTCCAAAAGCATGTTTATTTCCACCAACAGCAATTGGTCAAATAAAAGATATAATTCAAACCACTTTGTCTCTCCATCATGGGATAGGTAGATGTTGGTCTTAGCAATATATGGGGCAATTTTGAAGGAGGGGAAGTAATGTGGAAAAAGTGAGGACCCGCAATCGTAATTTTCTGCTGGATATTTTTTAAAAATTGGAGAATCTACTCATGTGAATGCAGCCGAATCTTCCATACAAAGGAACTGCTAATAGCAGAATGCAACTGGGCCAATGTCAGGCCCTATGAAGCAGGCCTAACTGCTAAAACACAAAATGAGAATGAGATTTTGAGGCTAAAAAGGCCAGAGAATTTCTAAACTAGGACCAGTTATAACAGCAGCCAAAACAGGACAATAATTGAGAGGCAACTGGCTTTCCTGAAGGAAACTAATGACAGTAGATTAAAAACTAGTTGACAAATTAAAGTAAGGAACTGATAAGGCAATCTCCCAACCAGGCATATCTAGAATCAACCTGGAGTTGATTGTCTTTCAGATCCTGTCCTAAATCAAGATTATCTGCTACCCAATTCACACAATATTTGGATTATAAAAAGGGCACAGCAACCCCTCTCCCCCCCACTGATACACATTACTGAGTTAATGCTGAATCCATGTGTATGGGAAGTACAGGTATTTGCTTCTCTGTCCGCTTCATAACAGCACAAACTCGGGGCTATAAAAATCCATGCGCCTACTTGCCTCTGGCAAGTTTACTTTTGGAGCTGGCAAGCAGATTTTCACTGTCCTGAGCCACCTTTTCCACTGCAAGCTCCAAACCCCCAAGTAGATTTTTATGCCTGGATAGTGAATTATTTATATAGCTTTACAGCCCTGGTCATACTATGCGGGTGCATTCTCTCTCGACATAGTAGAAAAGGGTTTTTTGCAGAAAGAGGAGGAGAATAAAGTTCACTACCCATTTCAAACAATAGCTTTCCCCAAACCAGGTGAGTTTAAAAAGTCAGAAAGCTTTTTATCTGCAAGAAAATGTTTATTCTTTGTAAACCCCACAGAAAAAAAAGAATGCAGCCAAGACCAAGTAATTTAACGAAAGTCGTGCCAAGAAGGCAGCAAAAAGATGGGGCGAACCTCAACACAAAGTCTGTGACAAATATTTCATGTTTTGCACAAAGATGAAAAACCCTATGACATCTGAGTAACACTTTCTTTTTATGGTGACAATTACACAAGATGATTCAAAAATGCAAATGACAGCAACATGCACACCTGTCTAAAGCTAGTTTTGTTTTGTTTTTTATCCCAAAAGAATATCTGTGATTAAAATGATGAATCTTTTAATACGTCTATTTTATCAGCTTGCTTGTTCTACTTCATTTTTTAAAATGAGGCAACATGCCAATTAATATGAAACCTTTTAAAAAATTTAAGAAGAACTTTGTCCTTCCAGAGTCCACTGCAGGTTTTGCAAAATCATAATGATTTATAATTTTGCTAGTTTCCAATACAATTTTGTCTCCCACCCTCGCTCTGCATTTCCCTCCCTCAAATCCTGAACACTTCAAAAGTCGCCAGTGCAAACACTTTCTACCAATGTATAATATACAGTTTTAACTTAAACCTTTGTGCAATTTACGAGTTTTTTAAAAACTCTTAAAAACTCCTTGGCACAACAGCTGAAAAATATTCAGCTCCATTTAAATTGTCAAACACAAGATGATGTAAAGAGTAAATCACAGATGAATTTAAAATGAACCCCCGAACTGCAGCTTTTATTAGCCAGCTTGACAGTTTCTTGTATACAATACATTGCACAGTTCCGCCTTCACAATAACGCTTCTGCTATTAATATGGTGCCTTCTACAATGTATAACAATCAAGGCAAGTTACAGAACACTGCTGATTTTCTATTAAAATAAACAAAAGATATAACCTTCGTTTGCAGTGAACATCCCAATTACCATGTACAATTTGCAGTAGACTCTGTAATGAGCTTGATATATAAGCTAGATGACAGTGAAGGGGGGGGAAATAGTTTAAACTATCAAGTTTCCTCTTGAAATGTCTTTTCCCAAGGCACTGTGAACAAGACTGTTAGCAATTCTCAATGACTAAACACACCAATGGGAATAGAAATATTTCACACAACCGCCATCATTACATCATCAGCTATTCTCATTACTTACTTTTTCCCTTAAATGATGCCCCTTGAATTTGTTTGGTCCTTTGAGGGGGAAATCAAATTTTGTTTTTCCTGCAACATCACGTATTACTTAATACATCTACAAACCAAAGCTTTGTCAAATTAACCCTTTCACTCTAAAAACTAAAGAATTTTCATCATCCCGTATGACTGAGTCCACAATTTTAGCTTGATTTAAAAAAAAAAAAAATAATGAACAGAAAGGGTTCAGAATCAAACAAAGCCCTGTGTATTTTTTTTCAAGAGGAAACCATGCAAGTGTACATAAAAAGGCAGAATTGGCTACTTGAAAACCAGGAATTGTTTTTAATGCATTGGCCAAGAAAAAAATAAATAAAAAAAATTGCAAAGTTCTGTGAGGTTTTCTAAAAATTTACAAGAAAAACTGATGGGCAGTTCTAGTCAAACCTTGTTGTTTTTTTTCTCCTGTTTTTTAAATGACAATGAATACAGTCTCACACAATACAATTTTATCTTGACTGCAAGAGACGCTTCTGTGTGATGCCTTCGGTATGACAAAGTTGGTTGGGCAAAAAGAAAGTTGGCATTTATTTCTTCAGGGGCTGATAAACAGAGGCATTGGGATCAAGTCCAGAAGGGCTGGTCTCCACAAATTTGGAAGAGTAATGTGGTGAAACGGGACTCAGCGTGCTGGTGGCTGCCGTGTACGTTATGGTGGGCATTACTGCCATAACTTCTGCTATCTTCTGTTTTACGTCCTTGATTTCCTGATCTTTTTGAATGATTTGCCCTGGAAGAGCAAAGAGCTTCACTTAGAACTCTATTCAGTCATCACTGGTAGGGCCACAGGCTGCATTTTGAGAGCAGCCGAGACATTCGTATATGAAAATCAAAGGAATATTTCACCATACTACAATGCACCCAAGTACCGGTTTATTAAAATGAACAAATACTATGCAGCCTTATACTGCTAAGTACTTACTATTAGAACGCAGAACACACTGTATTGAAAGATCACTTCTATAGATTTTTCTCCATCGCTCAAAATAATAGGTAGAAAACAAGAGTTTCCTTGTCGAGTGTGCTCTTTACCCCTTTTATTTTTAAACTTCCCAATTTTCACCCTCCATTTTTGATAAGCCTCTTTTCAAAAGATCAAACATATTTCTTGCTTTTCTCTATCTGAAGCGCTGCCTATATTTATGCACTCTCTACCATTCTGAAAATTTATGACCCCCTTACAAAGTGTTTATCACCCACTGATCAAAATATTTTTTAGTAGTAAAAAAGAAAAGTTGCACACAAGTCTTCTGCAGGGACATCCTGACATGCTGAAGTGGGTAAGATTTTCCATTCAATTCCTTGCTTGCTCAGCAGCAGCAAAGATACTGGCACAGGCTTGCAAAGTGGGGTCATTAGTAAACTCTGTGCTCCCTCTGCTGGCTGCAGCAGCAACCTACACCACCATTGCATGTGTCCATCCTAGAAGAGGCCCCAAACTTTTGCCTGAATGATCCCATGGTGAACCTTCAATATAATCCCATGACTCCCAAACCAACAAAGACCGTGACCCCAACTGCAGACAGCATGACCCCACTAATAGGTTCCCATTCCACAGTCTGGGACCCTGTGTCCTAGCCACACTGTGGGTCAGAGGGTCCCCAACTGTGGAATGGGAACCTATGAGTAGGGTTGTGCTGTCTGCAGACAGGGTCACGATTGTTGTTGGTTTGGAGGTCATGGTATTATACTGATTTCACAGTGGGCTCATTCAGGCAAAAAGTTTGGGGCCTCTGCTTTTTTCTCTGCTCCTCACGGATAAAGAGGAGGATTTATTTTGTTAAAAGATTTTTGAAACTGAAGATGTTCCCTCAAAGCATTATAACTTTCAGATAAGATGAAAGATGCAGGAAGCAGGGCTTCAATTCCATTTGGGAAAATTATTTCAAAAAAATAAAGTCTGGTTGCTCCTGGTAAAAATCTTTTTCTGCAGTACAGGGAATGAATGTATGAAGATATAACTTTCACATTTACTCAATGAGAGGATTGGCGGTGTGACTCGGACCCACCTCATTCCTTTTGCCCTATTCCCAAATTTGAATTAAGCCTGCCGTCCACAATCGTTTTCCTCTGAAGTAACTCCCCAGAAGCCTGCAGGAGTAAGTGGTTTGTGGACTATTGGTATTTTCAGACGTTACGATCCCACACTCAACCACTGTGAATTCCTGGTGAGCAAGGGACCATAATGTCTGTTGGCCCGACAAGCGATTCCCTCCAGATGTTCACCCCCGTGAATCACGGGCAGGAATCTCTTCGACCACGCAAATGGCTGTCCTGCCCGGACCATCAACGTTTGCGTGGTCAAAGAGATTCCCACCTGTGATTCACGGGGCTGAACACCCGGCGGAAAGCTCGTGTTCGGGCCAACAGACGTTATGATCCCACGCTCAACCACGGGGAATTCACCATGGTTGAGCGTGGGAACGTCACGTCTGTCCCAACCATGGCCCGGAATCAGTGGCTGTGCCCTCCGCTGATTCCGGGCCATGGTCAATGCCCTGGGGGGCGGGCGGCCACATTGGCTGCAGCGCCTGCCTGTCTCCCAGAGGGCAGGCGGTCTAGGGTGTGTGTGTGTGTGTGTGTGTGTGTGCGCGCGCTCTGCGGCTGCACGTTGAGCTGCGCAGCCCCGCCCCCTCCCCCAATTCCCTGCCGGATCAGCCGGCATGTCTGTTAGCCGTGCCGTTTTGATCCCGGTGGGGGATCAATAGGTGATTCCGTGACGGGGCCAATACTGGCCACGTCACGTCTGAAAATACCCTATATAGATAGCAGGGAAAACACCCTTAATTTCCTACTGCTCTGTCTGTCAGCAGTAGGCAAACCCATCTATTGTGTCTTACCTTGAGCAATCTCAAGCTGCCGCTTTGCATCTCCTAATGCAGAGAACAGATCCAACTTTATTCTTGTCTCTGCGCTGAGGCTATTCTCTAAGTGCTGCGTTTTATCCTGCATGGCGGAAAGTGCTGACATTAACACCTCAGTACCCTTCTCATTTTCTTTGTACTTCCGCAGTTCCTGTAGGAGTAATTAAAGTAGAGCTTTAGTCATATGAATTTTGCATAAAAGATGTAGAAGCAGGTCTTCCCCTTTCCTCTCAGCACGTCCTAGCATCATTGGTGCAGTTAAAATGGTTAATAATTACTGCATGGAATATCATTGTATCCTGAAGCACAGTTATACAAAAGAATGAAAGTCGGTTACAAGCATAATTGCAATGAGGGCGGACTGGGGGAGGCCAGTGCTTTCATTTTACTCTCTCCTTCCTCAGTCCATTTTTGTTTACGTGGGTCCTTAACAGGGGTGTAGCGTCCATTGAGCGAACCCGGCATAAAGCGACTGGGCTGGAAGAGGCCTGGGTGCAGGTCACACCCACAACATGGGGGGTGGCCATCCCTCACCCCAGTAGTGCTGCTGGGACACCAATCGGACTGGGAAATAAAGCTGTTTGTAAACAAACTCCTCCCCATGTGAGTGATCAGAAGGTTGTCATCTTGTAAAGAAGGTTCTTCGAGATGGTTCTCAACATTCTCACAACTTGGTTGTGCATGCTCACCCTATTCAAATAATAGACCACATGATGGTCTCGAGCTCCTCTCGTATAAAAAGCACTCTCCCCCTCAGAATAACAGTTCCTTTCTAGGAATAGAAGAAAATTCCATGTGGGGCTGGAAGGGTAGGTGTTGTGAGAAAGTTAGGAGTCATCTCACATAACCTTGTTTACAAGGTAGCAACTTTCTGTTCTTCTTCGAGTGGCTCCTCACAGGCCCTTTTTACATGGCTCCACTGGGGGTGGGTGGGTGGGGTCCGTGGGCGTGCTGGTGCACGGGCAGGGTGTGCACACAGGTATACATGCATCCCCACTCACCCCCCACTCATCGAGCAACCACCGTTTCCCTCAGTTGCTCCGTGCGTGGGGCCGAGTGGGGTGTGTGTGTGAGTGGGGATGTGCGTTAGGTGGGTGCGTGCATCCCTACTCACCGCAGGCACTACATTGTTCACATGGGGCTCCCCCACCCATGAACACGCAGAAATCTGCGTGTTCATGGGTGAGGGAGGCCCGTGTAAAAAGGGCCACATTCTTACAAGTGTCTTACTTATACTATCTTAGATAGGAATTTAGGATGTAAAAGCAGTATCTATTCTATTTTGGAAAATCTGCAAATATGATTCTGACATTATTATGGCTGCTATTTCATTAACTCTTCTTAATAGTTATTGCTATGGAATACTGTCTTTAAACCCCCACCCCATAACTAGTTCATTTGTGCCCCCCATATAATCAATTCATGCTGCCCCGGGAGGGGCGCAAATGAACTGCTTATGGGTGGGTGGCAGAAATGGTTATGAGTGGGGTGCAGCATGAATTGATTATATGGGGGCGGGGGTGCAAATGAACTGCTTATGGGGTGGGGGCAGCGTGAATTGATTATGGGGCCACAACTGAAGTGGATATATATATATATATATATATATATATATATATATATATATAAAAAATAATGCACTCTGCATGGCATAATGCGCTTAATAGGCTGGCTGCATTTTGGGTGTCTTGTGTGTTTGATAGCAGCGCCCCCAGGCCCACTAAGCCGGGTGGCACCCCTAGGCGGGACACGAAGAGGGGGGCCCATCTTGACTTCTTGGCCAGGGGCCCATTCCACCCTAGCTACACCCGTGGTCCTTAATGCTGCAAGAAGTGGAGAAGAAAACTTTCAAGCAGCAGAAAAACTTCAAAAAATACTAAGGAAAACAAAAAACAGACTCCGGGGAAGATACAGAATCTGCTTTCAATGTTTTTATAGGAGCCAGCTGATTTCAACTGGACTTTTACCCTTCAAAAACTTTTCCACTTGGACCAAAGATCATTTTATCTCAGTGAACAGCAAGTGGACTTACTCTTATCCAATGGGAGAGAGTTCTTCCAAGTATGTGACTAGGCAAAGTTCTCTCAGTATAAAAAGACATGAACACAGAAAGAAAAAATGTTTAGCAACCCTATTTGGACAAACAGCTTTAGGGGGAAAGATACATTTAAACAGAGAGGTATGTGGGAGACATTAGGTCATTAATTTCCCCAATACCCAAACTCTTACAAAGCTTGTTAGAAGATATGCAAATCACGTATTCTGAAGGCTCAAATCTGCAAGGGGATGAAGACTTACTAAGAAGTTTCATTGATTGAAGGTACAAAACATTTTAAAACACAGAGCGCTTTCTCCTTACCTGGACTTTCATTTCTAACTCTCGTATCTGGTCTTCTTTCAGTTTTATATCAATTGTTAACTTCTTGCACTCTGTCTTCAGTTCTCGGATACTATTCCGTAAACTTTCAGTGCATTCTCCTCTGTAAAAGAAACATCAGCAGAAAAAAAAGCAAAATTAAAAACCTTCTATAAGTTTAACATTGGGGAATAAAAGAAAAGGGAGGAAAATGTGAATTCTTTCTAAAAAGCAGCGTTTTTCTTCATGGTGTCATGAAAGAAAATGCCATCCAATGATGTCTTAAATAATAATGATTTATTGCGTAGCCTTTGGCCATTGCATATAAAATGAGACAAAACAACAAACAACAAAAAGAAGTCCATGGCAACAAACAACATCAAACAACATCCACATGACAGGACATTACACATAGCGATCTAAGTCATCATCACCCATAATTATGCTAGTCAGCATTCCCTTTCAACTTGAGCTCCAGGAATTGCTGCCTCAGGGAGAATGCCTGCACCAGATATTTGGCCACCAATTCCGTGAGGTCATGCGCTCTGTCCTGCAGAGCCAACACCATCAGGCCATACTCCCCTCTCCCAAGCTCGTTATTGAGAAGGGACGCCAGCAAGTTTCTCCTAATACCATAATACAGTCTGCATCTAAACAAAATATGCTGCGTAGACTCTGCTATAGTCTGGTCAAAAGGGACAGAGTCTTTCACTGTAGGGAACTCCACCTCTCCTACCCTCCAAATGTTTCGGGGGGGGGGAGAGCGTTAAATCTTTCAGACAGAGGAATCTGCCTCTTGATAAAATCGAGGATGCCAAATATGAAGCTCGTTCACCAGCTCTTGGGGCCCAGATAAGATAATCTGAAACATGCGGGGTATTCCTTATTGAAGGAGCTTCGTTTTGCCAAGCTACGTCCTTAATTCTAGTAGAAACCTCCACTCGTAATGCCCCTACATTTTTATCTTGGCAGTATTTGAGAGAAAATCCCAATCTAACCAAATAAGCTTCCAGGGCATGCATCCATCTACCTTGTGGGAGTCCTTCAAAAAGGTACTTAACTAACCCACTTTCCCTATTATTAAGTAACTTAAACCAGAAATTGGTGACTCTTATCCAGGCCTCATGGTTCCAACCCAGCTGTCCAGTCTCCATGCGAATGGCAGCAGAAGGAGTACCAAGAGATATTCTCAGAAAACTTCTAAGAAATTTCGCCTGGAAATGATCCAGTTTGAGAGATACCAAAAGGGGCCCAAAGTTCAGCTCCATACAAAAGTTTCGAGCCAATTTTGGCATTGAAGACCCTTGCCGCCACATCCAGTGGTACACCGCCCGAGGAGGCAAAAAAATCTCCTGATGACTAATGTTGTGCCCGTTGCCAAAGTGGTGACCCTATGCAATACATGTGATCCCGCCAGCCTCCTGAGCGATGGAAATGTAACCCCAAGTATTTGAAGGAGGGGACCTGCTGGAGCAAATGTTCATCCAGAGGCTATGAGTGAATTCTCCTACCATTTGAGAAGATCATAATCTTCAACTTGGAGTAATTAATGCTTAACTTATTTGCTTGGCAATAAGCTGAAAACTGCCTAAATTGCCTTTTTAAACCCACCTGGGTTTGGGACAGCAGGGCCATGTCATCCGCATACAGCAGACAACCCACTGGTCTGGACGCTAGTTTGGGTGGAAAAAAATCTGCCTTCGCCGTGACAGGGACCAGATCATTCACAAAGAGATTAAATAGTGACGGGGCCAACACACAACCCTTGGTAGATGTTGATTTTACTTGTGCAGTGCCCCACACTATCTAATCTCACCACCTGAGAGGTATCCTGGTAAAGTTTATGTAATAAGCACCAGTAATCTCCTATCGATCGTTGTGGAAGAAAGTTTATCTCAGAGCAACTGCCTATTGACTGAGTCAAAGGCAGCTCTTAGGTCCAAAAATGCAAGAAACAGCCTGCCATTTAATCTTTTTGTATTTATCAATAAGATGAAATAAAATGAAACATTGCTCGGAGGTGGATCTGCCAGCCTGGAATCCAGCCTGTTCTGGGTGAGTATCTTCTCCTGCTTCATCCAATGACTCAGCCTATTTAGTAAAACTTTAGCGTATAGCTTACTAAAAAGGCTAAGCAGGCTGATCGGCCTGTAATTGGATGGATCTACTCGTGAGTCTTTTTTTTTTAGAGATAGGGACCACAATGGCTGAACCCCAAACCTCAGGCATGATCCCTGTAGAGTTAATAGCTGAGAAGAGCGCTGCAAGTAACGGGACCCACCAATCCTGGTGGGCTTTAATAAATTCTATCTGGATTGAATCGGGACCTGGGGCTTTGTTTTTAAATGTATTAAGGCCCCCACTTCTTCCTGTGTAATCGGTGGCCATGGCTGTGACTCCTCAATCTTGGGCAGTATTGGAGAAGATTGGAGAGAATCTTCTGAGTTGGTATAAATATTCTGGAAATACCCCAGGTGCTGGAAGGAATTTGGAATGCCTCCTTTACTAATCCCTCCGTTAACTACCTTCCAAAATAATCTGGAGTCACTGTCCTCACAAGTCTCCATGGCTTTATGCCACCTGGACTCTATGTATGATCTCTTTTTCTGTTGAATGAGCGTCTTAGAATCCAATGTTGTCTTAAAACATTATCTTAGAAAACCTGGGACATTTATTATCCATGGAGGAAAAAAGAACACAAGTAATTACTTCACATACTTGTTTTTTTTTTATGAAACAAAGCAGTCTTAACGTTTCATTTTGAAGAACCCTCTAAGGGTAATTTCAGACGTAATGATACCACGGTCAACCACAGTGAATCCCCTGTGGTGGCCCTTTGTCCCATTACGCCTAAAAGATTCCCGCCAGATGTTTACCACAGTGAATACCTGGTGGGAATAAAAATAACCATGATTCCAGAGGTGAGGCCAGCCTCACCTCTGGAATCGTGGTTAGATTGGCCATGATCCCATCTGGGATGGGCCAAATGTTACTTGGCTGCTGCACCTGCCCGTCTCCTGGAGGGCAGCCGGCCGGGGGAGCACAGGGCTGTGCGACCACACATCGCGCCGCACTTCCCCTCCCCGATAAGACTCAGGCCAGCACGTCTAAAGGCCAGCCGGCCTGATTCCTGACCGGGATCCGAAACGGTCAGGTCAGGTCTGAAATGGATCCCGGTGCGTGATTCACTGTGGCAGGCCTCCGGGCCCGGCACATCTGAAATTACCCAAAGGCTTTTCTAACTGTGTACAGCACCACTGAAATATAAATCACTTTTAGGATGGAGGGTGATAAACTACAGTGCAAACACTGGAGGGATGCAGGTAGACAAGGTTTCTGCATCTGATTTTGACTGAGGTAAGTGTTTTACGATCTTATCCATCAGGAAAAGCAGACCAGACCTCAGTTTTAAAGATGCATCTGAGAGACTCCCACACACAAAGCTGCTATTCAACGGCTCTGCATTATCATCATCAGTGTGCAGCAGGTACTTTATTAGGAGCTACACACACTTGTGACTTTACAGTCCCTGCACACTCAGACAATACAAATCTTCATGGGAACAAAGTATTCTCATTTCTCCCACTGTTTTAATGCAAAAGTGACTTGAGGGAAGGGTCTAAATAGTGATGGATATTTTATTCTTCTCTGGCTAAGGAAGTACACATTTTAGAATCAGTAGCTATAATTAAGGCACTCCCTACAATATCATTAGCAGGTTTGTTTTCAAGCTTTAGATATTTTTATTAACTCTCTAGAATAATAAAAAAAGTTCTTTAAAAGGTTGTTTGAAATTAGATTGGAGATCACATATTAACTGCTTTGGATTAAAATGTTTATTAGAGTCATTAAAAACTGCATGTTGGGGACAACCACATTTACACCTGCGGCGGCAGCTGGCCCCATGCAGTTTCTGGCTCCAGGAGAAACGGCGAGAGTCAAAATCTGCGCGGATTTCGTCCAGTGTGAAAGTGCCCCCCACCGGAGATGACCTTGAAGAGTACAGAGCTGGATTTTCCTGCTCTGCACTGTTCTGGGAGATTTCTGACAAAGCCACACGGGGGGGCTTTCACACCAGCTAAACTCCGTGCAGATTTTGGCTTGCGGGAGTAAAAAATCTGCATGCCACCACAGGTGTGGATGTGGTCAACATCTGTGATATGCCAAGATGTTTTCCAATTCCCATATGACTTACAGAACACAAAATAAGTTGTTTCCCAATGCTTGAACTTGCTAAAATGATTTACTAGATAGGTTATCAGAATGATAAACAGTTGCCGAAATTTATATTCCTGTTTTATGGTGCAAACAAATGATTTTATGTCAGGAGAAGAAATCTAAATGAAGCCAAAGTTTCTTCCTGAAATGTTCCATCTTTCCTCTAAAAGCCCTCTCATAGCTACAGCCTCCCATAGTTGGGCCCATTGCTTTCATGTTCCTGGCTAATTTAAAAATGCTCTCTAAAGATATCATGGAACAGAATAGGCAGCTCTTCTTAAATCAACCATAAATAGGATTCAGGGAAGTTAATAGTAGTCAGAATCTCCTTGGGGGAAGTAATCTTGCAGGTTTTTCCAAGTGCATAAGACCCACTGATGTCAATGGGCCATGCAGGACTGGGCTTTTAAAAGAGACTCGTATCTTGATCCTGGAAGCACTCTGCTAGCACAAGACTAATTCATTTCAATGGAACTTGGGCTAGCAAAGTACTCTGAGGATCAGATGTTAGGACCTGGTCTTACAGGAGAATGTATGCCTCGGGGGGGGGGGGGGGCGAGAGAACCTATCTTATAACTACTGATTGTACAGTGCCAGGTACATTACTAGGGCTATATAAATAATAAAAATAACATGCACGCAATTGCTTTGGGGATTGAGGTTCAGGCATATTATTTAAGGGATTCATTAACGTTCAGCTCAGAAAGCAGAAGTCCCATGCTGTTCAGTGATCTGCTTTTTAGGAAATTGCTTAACAAATCCACCCAAACCACCACCAGCCACTTCTCCAACCCAACCATCTAACACTGCAAGACAGATCCCCGCACAACCCAGTCAAGTGAAGCTGGATTATACCAGACAATTCAAGTCAACTTCTTTACCAATGACCCTCTTCCAAAACAATCTTCCTTGGACACTCAGTAAGCTCCAATCCAGTTGCTATCAAGCACTATCAGAAGCAGTGCTCCATTAAGCCTCTGTCCCAGGGTGCTTTTTGAGAATGGTGTGCAAATCCTGCTGTATGTCTCAGGTGAAAATAAAAATCACAACTCATGAATTTTCCAAAAGGTCAGCAATAAAGTCATTTTAAAGTAGTACCAAATGACTCGTGTCGGGGGTCATACTGAGGTAACACTTCGCAAAAGTAAAATAAAAGCAAGTGGGAAGAACTTTTCACACGTAGAAAAAACCATTTACACAATGTAGAGGCTAAAAAGAAGCTAAGTACCTGGTAGCAGCAGCAAATGCAACAGCACGTGCAGCAGTTGCTTCTTCTAGCTTCTTCCTTTTTTTTTCCTCCATCAACTGTTTTTCTACAAAGGCTCGCGCCTCTTGCTCTGCTTTCAGCTTTTTCTCCAACTGGCTGATGGTTTGCTTGTCTTTTTGCTTCATTTGTACAGCATTATGCAATCTGTGGAGTAACAGGCACATTAAAACAGCCTACTCTGTTGCTTTCTTCTTTTCCTTATGTTTTTAAAATTAAAAAAAAAAGAAAGAAAGACTTGCCTCATAGTTTAAGATAAATTTGTTCCTCTGGAGCTAATGGATACTGCCCACTAGCCTTTAAAAACAGTATATCCATTTATCAAGTTAATGAGATAGTTGCTATTTTTTGTAGATTCACATAACAGTGTTGTGAGCTGTTTCCAAGGAGCAAACACTGGACACAACCCTGGGAAGTAAGTTACGTGGGCAGAATCTCTTAAAATTCTAAAAGGCAAATCTAAACTCTGGTCTATTCCTTGAAAATATCACATAAATTGAGTTGACCATGAGGAGCATGAAAGAGCCTTTAAGCTGGCGGCAAAAATGTATTTGTGCAATGGCCAATTTTAAACAGTTGCAAAAAAGTGTCCAACTGGATAAGAGAGATTTTAAAGTGAGCCCCTATTCTAACGAGAGCTGGCATCATGGGGGAGTTTAACAGGTTTTGAAAGAGAATTTCTTAGATTTGTGTGTCAATCTTGACTCAATTGAAGCCAAAGGAACGTGTCACCTTTTGAAATGCACATTTGTATGTACAAACAAACTGTCCTTTGACTATTTCAGATATAGGGACAAATCCCATTCTCCTTACTTTCATAGGGGAAGTAAGGAGAAAGGGAGAGAGCAACGCTAATAGGATTTGGACCAACATCTGTGTTACTGTGCCAACAGCCTTCAGAAGAGAACACTCTGCTTTTGCCACATGCACAGTGGTGAGGCAAACACATACTTGTTCTGAAGCAGCTCATTCTCTTGTCGGAGCTGTCCAATTTCAGACCGAATTCCCCGTTCTGTGCTAGTCAGAGAACTGATCTGACTACGGAGCTCCTGTTCAACCTGCCTGCTTGCTTGCAGGTCAGCCTTTAATTTTTTAATATCTTGTTCCAACCTAGGATAAAGAGAAGCATAATTGTGTATATATATTAAAGAGACACATTTTAAAGTCTAGCTCCCAAGGACCATATTTTGATATGAAATTACGGAAGTCAAAAGGCATGTACAAAACTGTTTTACTGCCTGCAACTTTCAGTCTTCTACCACATCCTGCTTGGCATCCTTCGCTGACTCATGGGTATAGTCCTCTAGCCATTCAGTGACTGTGCTACCACCTAGTGCCAGAACAATCTCACTGAAGTGAACAGGTCTCAACAGCTGGAAGATTGTGCTGTAATTTTTATGGCCAGGAAGGGTACTTCTTGTCTGTAAATCACCATGCACACCTCCATACTGACCAGACACTACTTTCCTTTAAAGACTCCACATAGCTGCCATGTTGCATGACCATTTCACATTGGCAGCTACTAGCAAGAATTAGGTCTTTAAGTTGAATTTGAATAAGGATAGCATACAAATGATTTCTTCAAAACCATTACCACAAAAAATCTCCTTTTCTTTTTCTCAGAGTGGAAATATTCATAACCTTTTCAGTTTCATGTTCCACAACAAATATATAACATGAACAAGTATTTCTTTTGTCATCTGAATGTACTGTCAAACAGCAGATCAAATCTCCTGGAACTGGAATTTCTCAAAGGAGAAACAGAACACATTTGAACAACATGAAGAATTATGATATAGACAAGTCATCCAATTTTTACTTTTCTTGAGTTTGGTTTAATATGCTAACAAAAGCTAAGGTAGGCACTTACTGCCATAATGTCAATATTAATTTTTTCTTAGTCACACATTGAAGAGGACAGCCCCATGATAGGTTATACTGATTACAAGCGTTCATATGAAAGGATCAAGATAAAGTATGTGCCTAAGGGCTTTACAAAAATTTTTAAAAATTAAAAATGATAATGGTTTCACACCCAATCTCCTATTAGGAAGAAAGCCTGACAGTACTACTTGAAATCTGGTAAAGGACAAGATAACACATCATGATCTGCATTTCAGAAGTATAGCTGAGTTTATTTTTCATAAGCACACAGACATCAAAGAAAATACCTTGGATGAGATAAATATACAGCAATTGATAAATCAGGAAAATGTTGATCTTTGCCAAGGACCACATGAAACACATTATGGGCAAAATCCTTATTCCCCAGTGCGCGCACACACACACACACAAGCTACATGGCATTTCAGTGCACTAGACTTACGGGGTTCCCATAGCCTTGTTCAAAGCAAGAGGCATCACTCCCGCCTGTAAATGTAACTCCACCCCTTCACCAAATAGCACAAGCCCTCTGCTTGGTCAGAACTTAAGTGTCCTGAACACATGACCCCAGGATGGAGAGGTGTTCTGTGCTCCCACGTAAGAGGCAGCAGCCCAGTGACTGGGGTTACACTACAAAATGCCTCTTGCTGTGAAGGAGGGTGTCACCTACTGGACTCTAACACAGTATTTAAGCACACCAGCCTGTGTACATGCAACCACCTTGATAAGCTGGCAAAATGTGGATTGTGCCCTATATTGGTAAATAAAATACTTCCCATTTATTTATAAAGAGCTGCTCAAATTTTAATTGCAACATTTCAAACAAAATAAAAACAAAAAGGAGGAATCAGTATGAAAATACATGCTATGCAGTCGCTAAGGCTCCAAGCGCTGCAGTGCCACAAACCTCATTTACTTCAATGGGGTTTGCACTGGTGTAGTAATTTGAGGAATGGAGCCTTAAGTTTCATGGAAACTTTTTGTATTCAAGAAAGCAGCAGTACACTAGATAGACAAGCAACATATTATACAAGTGAAAAAAATATAGTTTTCTATTGGGTCAAATGGAGATGATCCCTAGTAACACATACGTAATCCATAGGCTTAAATTATAATTTGAGTTTTCACAAGGCTAACAATGCAGACGCTATGCAATGCAGGTGGCGTACGTAAAAGCGGTACATAGAAATAAAGCTTCTAGTAAAAAGACTGAGAAAAGTCATCACCCGTAAAAAAAAAAAAAACCCCGAAGGCAAACAGACTTCATTATTGACATTGATTACACAGGCCAATTTGTCTATGTAAGGGACACCCCTCAGTCCTAAATGGGGGGGGGGGTGAGTTTGTGTCCGCCTGCCCCCGAACAGGGTGCCGGGCAGGGACTGGGCAAAGGGTTCCTTTTGCCCTCCTCCCTGCCTGCTCATGGGCAGCGGCACAAGTAGGCCAATGGGGAGAGAGGAGGGGCACCTGGTGGGTGGGGGGCATGGACAGGTATATATACCTGTAGCAGCCAGGTGCCTCTTCCTCTCTCCTCAATCTCAGGCTACATGCTGAGTTTTCCCCTTTTTCAGGCGCACGAGGATCTTCTCATCTATATCAAGGTGAGTCCTCGTTGCCAGCAGCCATGGGTGCAATCCTCTGTGGGTTGCAAGCAGCCTTTGTGTTTCAGTATGGGGCTGGGGGGGGGGCGGGATCCTCCAGGTGGAGCGCGGTGGCGCTCAGTTAAGCTAAAGGGACCTCGACCTGGAGCGGCGGCAGCGCTCAGCTTGACAATTAAAAGCCTCTGGAGGGGTTGAAAGAAAGGGGGGGGGATCCCCACCTTGGAGCATCCCCGTCGTGGGACAGGGCGGCTGCTCCCGGATTAAACCAAAAGGCCCCAGCAGAGGCTGAAGGGAGGGAGGATATTCCCCATGTGGAGCGCCGCCGCTGCGGGGCAGAGCAGTGGCACTCAGTTTAAACTAAAAGGCCCCAGCAGGGGCTGGAGGAAGGGGGGGGGAACCCCGACCTGGAGCGCTGCCGCCGCGGGGCTCAGCAGCAGTGCTCAGTTTGCAAATTAAAGGCCCCTGAAGGGACTAGAGGAAAGGGGGGGGAATCCCCTCCGGGAGCACCGCTGCCGCGGGGCTGAGCACCAGCACTCAGTTATAATAATAAGTGTTTTATTACAGTCAAAGACCATATATTGAAAGGTACAAATAGTCAAAAGACATCAAAGCCAGACCACTGCCCCGATGGGGCACAGAGTGTGGTCCAGTTACAACATAAAACGTAAGTTAAAATAGGATATTAAAACAGCCTCTGGAGCACAAAATGACCAGGGAATCTACAGCTGGCAAGGCCCCACATACACCTAAACTAAAAAACAGCAACCTGATATGGTAGCCTAGGGAGGCCACCCACTTCCAGGGGGTTTGAATCTAAAGGTGCCTGGAGTAACATCAGATCGACAAACTATTGGAGGTAGCTGCGGCCAAGCTAAAATAGGCCAGGCTCCAATCCTGGGTAACCACCAATTACTATTTGGGCGAATCGGTAAGTACACAAGGTTTGAAATGCAAGAAATCTTGCCTGCACTGGGCTGCCTTAACCAAGAAAGCAGCCAGATTTTTAATATCCTGGGGCTCGGAGGAAGCAAACAGCAAGTACAAGAGGACTGGGTCAGATCTCCCAGGAAGGGAACTCAGTCGGGAACCAAGAGATCGGTCCCTCAAGGCATCGTAAAGATGACAGCGAAGAATAATATGGCTCACAGTTTCTACGGTATCATTGTTGAAGGGGCACAACCTCTCTAAAAATGGAACACCCTGTATGCGGCCCTCCAAGACTTGTGAAGGGAAAGAATTTACCCTAGCACGAAAAGGAAGGTTTTTAGCTCTGGCTGAAATGGCAGAAGTGAGATAAACCACCATATGGCCCTGCTCCGGTACCCAATTAAGATAGTCCCTCATATGGTGGGAAGATCGGATCTTACTAATCTCTTCCTTTTGGTGTATATTCGTCATCCTAGCGAGCACATCTTTTCTCACATTGCCAAGGGGCTTATGAGCAAGATATTCCACAGAAAGGCCAATTGATCTCAGGTACGTCTCTGCTGAGCGGGTCCAAGAGCTAACAAATGGGTCTTGCCTAACCATCTTCAGCAGATCCAAACACTGGTTTGTGGACAGTTTGATCCAAAATTTTAATGACATCTCCATTGCCACCTGGGACCACGCCTTCTGTCCCAATTCCAGTCTTACAGCTGCATGGGGTGTACCTCTTGGGTGACCCACCATACCCACCAGGAACTTAGCCTGGAGGGAGTCAACTGCCTGGGCAGAAGAAAAGGCCCAGAGTTCGGCCCCGTACATAATTTGGGCCCGGACGTTACTGTTAAGGACCCTTAAAGCTGAGGGAATGGCACTTCTACCCTGCCTAGTAAAGAACCCATATATTGAGCTCGACGAGCCACGAGCAGCGACAATAGCCCCAGCTACACGCTCCCTCCAGCCTCCTCTTCTGTGGAATAGGAGCCCAAGGTATCTGAATGACGAAACTTGCTGGATGACCTGATCCCCTACAGTCCACAGGGATGTCTTATTCTTTTTGGAAAAAGACCATAATTTTAGACTTGCTAAAGTTTATGGTAAGCTGATTACTTTAACAGAAACTGGCGAAAGCATATAGTTGGTGCTCTTTACGTTGCCTTCCTGGACTTAAAAGCAGCCTTTGACTTGCTCAGTAGGGCGATTCTTTGGAGGAAGCGTCTACAGACAGACGATTACTTGGTCTGATTTACTCCTTGCATTGCGGATCTTCACTTATGGTCAAGCTGGACAGGCAAGTTCACCTGACGCCTCCAATAGTCACTTCTAGAGGTGTCAGGCAGGGATGTGTCCTGGCACCAGCCCCTTTTAACTTCTATATAGATGAGATGTTCCCGGTGATGGCAGAAAATAGTTTTTTTCCACTGAAATTAGGCACCAGGGCGGTAGGGTGCCTCGGCTATGCTGATGACGTGGCCCTTATGTCTCAAACTAAGAAAGGTGCTCAGTTTGAAAATTAAAGGCCCCTGGAGGAGATAAAGGAAAGGGGGAGGGAATCCCCACCTGGAGTGCCGCTGCAGTGGCGCTCAGTTGAAACTACAAGACCCCAGCAGGGGTCCGGGGGGGCGGGGGAAATCCCCACGTGGGGCGCTGCCACCACAGGGCAGAGCAGCGACGCTCAGTCGAAACCAGAAGGCCCCAGCAGGGGTTGAAAGGGGGGGGGGGGGGGG
>QEPC01002647.1:1301768-1318428 GCA_003113815.1 Sphenodon punctatus
CTGTGCCCTCAAGGGGGGCTGGCCCGCCATGATAATGCAGCAGCATACTCACTTTCCTGCCCGTTAACCGAAGCTCTTCTCTGTTTATCAGACCTACTGGTCAAGGTGAGGGGTCCATGGGTCCCGCAGTCGTCAGCACTGTGGGGTCCGTGGGCCCGGGGGTCTCTGTGGGGCTTGGGGGCCACACACACATTTATAATGTGGGAATGGCAGCGGGCCTGGCAACGGCAGGTACTGGGGGGTGGGGCCTGACGCAGGTTAGTAATGACAGGCCGGTGGGGCTCACAGTTGCCCGTGCAGGGAGTACCAGGGGCGCGGACTTAGAGGCCCGAGTCTTCGTCGCAGGCACAACGGCGGGGCCCAATTCTGGGGCTGGGGGACAAGTGTCGCAGTGGTATTGGGAGAAATTGGCCGTGCTGGCATTATATGCCAATGTGGCCATCCCTGTGTGGGACACAACTAGTTTGTGCGGAGGCGCAGGTCACTTATGGGTGGCCGGGTTTTACACCGGATCTGCACGCCTACGCCATCCCCATCTCGTTACCCGGTGATCACTTGTCTCTGACAACCAAGGAGAAAATCTGGAGAGATGAGTTCCTTGACATTTTTATGCTGGTACACGGGGAGGAGCTGGGAGATGGGAGCACGGAGGCTGACAAAGGGGAAAAGGGCAACCACAAGAAACGGTTTGTACCCAGGACTTGGGAGAAATGGTCTGCTTGTTTTATATTTACATGGGGGTGGTGGCATACAAATTCCTGAGTAGGGCTTGGCAGTTAATCCAGTATGCGACAACCATCCAGAAGGCCTATAGTGATTTTGGGGGGGGGGATGTCCTGGCTCGAATACGACGAGATGTTTCGTCGTAGGGTGGCATCCAACCCCCACACGCGCTGGGACATTATTGACTATAATATGCATTCCCAAACTATGGCCCCGCACCGCCCTGTTGCTGGCATCCGCACGGGGAGCGGAGTAGTGATCCCAGGGCCTTCAAAGGCACCTTCGGGGAGGCAAGTATGCTGGGTGTACAATGGGAAAGGTTGTTTTCATTCCCGGTGCAAATACATTTCTGCTTCAGCTGTGGAGGTGGTCACCCCGTCTCATCCTGCCATAAGGGGTGTCCCGATTCAGGAAAACAGAGGTTTGCAAATGGGGGCACAAAGCAGGAGCAGCACGGGGGCGGTGAGTCCCACCAACAGGGTGGTAGCGCTGGGTCTAGCGCCTACGCCAACCAGGTGCGAGGTTCAGGAGGGGGCGCTGGATCTGGCACCTATGCCAATCAAGCTTGAGGTTCTCCACCCCCTTTTGCATCGTTACCTGAACAGGGTCGACGCTGACTATTTGGGGCGGGGTTTTTCGGAGGGTTTTGAGATTCCATATATGGGCCTGAGGGTTAACCTGACGGCTAAGAACCTCAAGTCTCTACGGGGAATGGAAGGAGTAGTGTGGAATAAGATACAGAAGGAAATTACAGCTGGAAGGGTAGCAGGCCCATATGACTCCCCTCCGTTTTCTCCCCTGCGATGCTCCCCGCTGGGGATAGTGCCCAAAAAGGCACCTGGGGAATTCCGCTTGATACATCATTTGTCTTACCCAACGGGCAGTTCTGTGAATGATGGGACTAACCCTGCGCTGTGCTTGGTACAGTACACATCGTTCGATGCAGCAGTGCGTACTGTGCGGGCGTGTGGTAAAGGGGCACTCATGGGGAAGTGCGACAGTCAACTTTCCGCCTCCTGCCGGTATCCTCGAGGGATTTTGACCTGCTGAGTTTCTCATTTAACGGCCAGTTTTTCTATGATAAAGCCATGCCCATGGGATGCGCCATTTCCTACACAGCATTCGAGCATTTCAGCACTATGCTTGAGTGGGCGGTCAGGTCCCGGGCTGGTCTACCTTCCATATCACATTATCTTGATGATTATCTCTTCTCAGGGCGTGCGAGTACCCAGGATTGCGCCCATTTAATGGGCGTGTTTTCTGCAGTTGCAGGCGAATTGGGCGTCCCATTGGCCGACGAAAAAACCGAGGGTCCCGCGACACGGATCTCCTTTTTGGGGATAATCACTGACAGTGTCTTGCACTTCTAGTCTCCCCCCCCCACCCCCGACAAGCTGGCCACATTGCGAGGGTTGCTCGCAGACACTCTGGCTGCCAAGGAAGTGGCACTTAGGGCCTTACAAACTTTACTCGGTCACCTCAATTTTGCATGTAGGATGATAGCCCCAGGCCGGGCTTTGTGTGTGTGGCTTGGCCGAGCAACTGCGGGACTGACAGCCCCCCACCACCGCGTACGTATAACTAAAGGTATTAGGGCCGACCTCCTGGTCTGGCTTACGTTCCTCCAGAACTACAACGGCATTTCCCTGTGGCGGGAGGTACAGCTACTAGAGGCTGACATGCAGGTGGTATCCAACGCTGCTGGTGGGACTGGCTTCGGGGTTTTCTTTCAGGGTAGCTGGTGCGCCCAACACTGGCCGCCAGATTGGGCAGCCAGTGACCTCATCAGAGATATAACATTCCTTGAGCTGTTCCCACTCCTGGTGGTGTTGGAGCTTCCAGAACTTGCACATATGCTTCTGGTCCGATAACCAAGCAGTTGTGCAAGTAGTCAACCGCCAATTCAGTAAATCCAGCAGAGTTATGGTTTTGATCTGCTGGTTTGTGCTGAAATGCCTTTCCATTAATATGTATTTTTCGGCCAAACACGTGCCTGGTGTTCACAATGACATTGCTGATTCCCTATCTCATTTTCAGATGCAGCGGTTCCGTTCCCTGGCACCCAGTGCCAACATCGACCCGGAGGTGATGCCGGAGGCTCTGTGGAGGCTTGGGAACGAAGGATAGATGAGGGCGTTAGAGCTGCCGTTTCGAGCTTTACGTGGCGAGCCTATGTGTATTCTTTCCAGGAATTCAGTAGCTTCCTCTCAACCCGCGGGTTGCAGGAGTCATGGCCCATCCCTACCTGTCACGTGGAATGGTTCGTGGCGCACTTGATTGGCCGTGGGTTGGCGCCACGTACTGTACGGTGTTGCCTAGCGGCCATCGCTTTTTTCAGCAAGGCGCAGGGGGTTGCCAACCCTTGTGCAAGTTACCGGCTTCATAGGGCTTTGGACAGCTGGGCGAGTGACCGGGGACCAAGGAGGGATACTCGCCAACTGGTGTCAGTTGACACGCTGGCTCGCTTGTTGGCAGCACTGCCCTACGAGGGGATGCTTTTCCGGGCAGCCTTTTCAACTGCATTTTTTGGGGCGTTGCGGATCAGTGAATTGGTTCCATCTTCACAGGGCGATCATAGAGATGTGGCCCTGGAACTCGGGGACGTAACCTGTGCCCCTGATGCTATCACCATCATGATTCGGCGATCTAAGACCGATCAAGGGGGGAGGGGTCAGCAATTGACGCTGCACCGAGCCACAGTAGGGGTGGTGTGCCCGGTGGTGGCAATGGGGGAATATCTGGAGGTTTGCCCACCTTTAGAGGGTTCTCTATTCATCCATTTCGCTGGGGCCAGTCTGACAAAATTTCAATTCCAGGCCATTTTAAAGAAAGGTTTGACGGCACTGGGGCTGTCACCTGCTGGTTACGGAGCTCACTCTTTCAGGATCGGTGCGGCTTCCACGGCAGCCGCAGGGGGCCTGTCTGCATTGCAGATTATGGCTATAGGCCGATGGTGGTCCGGTGCCTACTGCAGCTACGTGAGGCCTTTCACCCCCCTCGCAGTTGGCGGAACGTGTTTATAATACCGATATTGTGTTTTGTTATATGCAGGTGATGACCAGTTGCCAAGCGTATGGATCTGTGGGCACAGCATTGTACGGTGGGCTGAATGCCATGTGGCGAATTCTGACTTTGGTTCGCAGCTGGGTTGTGGGCTCCATGCCCGCCTTTACTGGTTTGGGCGCAGTGGTATGCGCTGGGAGCATCTGTTACCTTTGCTCCTCCGCAGGGCTGAGCGGTTCAGGCCGTCTGCCATCCTCATCATCCATCTGGGTGGAAACGATCTTGGACTGCGCAGTGCATGGGAGCTCACTGGAGCAATGAAAGACATCTCAGAATTGGCAGCTCAGTGGCCATGGGCACTCATTTGGTAGTTGGATTTGCTTGCTCGTAGGGTCTGGAGGCATACCGCTATGCCGGGCAAGTTAGAGCGTGTCAAGCGAAAAATCAACCGGGCCATGTGGGCGTTTGTTGGGCGCTTGGGGGGCTCGGTAGTGCACCATGAACGGATCGTGAGGCAGCAAGCAGGTCTCTTCCGGCACGATGGAGTGCATTTATCGGTTCAGGGGAACACGCTCTGGCTGGAGGACTTGAGGGCTGTCATCCATTTGTATTTCAGGTTACCTGTGTGGGGTAAAGGGGTGGAGCAGCGAGTCGCCTCCCCCCTCTTCATGGCGGTTAGCGGGGTAGGAACCGTGCTGTGGTAAGGCTCCCTATGAGCTGAGGGGTCGTGCTTGTACCCGTTACCATTCGGGGAGCCGGGGGGGAGGGTGTCTTAAGGCCAGGGGCCCCAGCCCAGGCTTGGAACGGCTGGTTTGGGGGCTGTAAACTCACCCTGATCTGAGGGGAGGGTGAACTCGAAGGGTCGATTCACCCGGGCAGGGGGAACGAGATTTAGCTCACCCCCCTTTTGCCTGCTTTATGTAGCATGGTCCCTCCCCGCTATTATGAACACAGCTTCTTTACTATTGTTTATTATGTATGTGTAAGTTATATTGTAATACAGTTGCAGCCAAGGCCTTTTTACCCCAGAGCATGTCTCTGTCTGTTCTTATGGGTAGTGCGGGCACAAGGGACACCCCTAAGTTGCGGGGTGAGTTTGTGCCCGCCCACCCCCGAACAGGGTGCCGGGCAGGGATTGGGCAAAGGGTTCCTTTTGGCCTCCTCCCTGCCTGCTCATGGGCAGTGGCACAGGTAGGCCAATGGGGAGAGAGGAGGGGCACCTGGTGGGCCTAAATGGGTAAGAAGATTCTGTAGAGGTCAGACATTTAACTAGGCTGTACAGTTAAAACAAATATCCTTTCAACTGAATATTTTGTTAGACTCTAATTGTAAGTTAAAATGAAGGGATTTATTAACCCATTCAGCTCTTCATCGCGGCTAATGGAGATTGGTTTCCTATGGCACATTTCCCCTGCACTTTCACAAGACAAGCTAGTACTATGGAAACTGGGCACTGGTATGCAGTGACCCTCCTCTCCTGCCTACAAAAAGCTCACTGCTGAGCAAGCAAGTTTTTACAATCCGAGAAAACTAAACACAGGTAGAAGACAAAATTAGCAGGCTATTTACGTACAATATATAACTAGCATTGCCAGACATTCAGTTTTAAAACTGAATAGTGGTGAATGGGGGGTGGGGGTGTAATGAATCAAGTGCACGTGTTTTACATTGATAAATACCCTAGTAATTGCATTAGAGCTCTCCAGAGGCAGTAAGACTTGCTCGGGGACGGCTTCAACCCATGCATCTGTCTTTTCAGAGAATTCTTTGACACAGGAGAGTGAGTTTGTCTAAATTGCTTCAATAAGTCAGACTGCTGGCTTGTTTGTTTAAAAAAAACAAAAAAACAAAACACAAAGAAGGAATTTACAGTAAGATGAACACTTCCCCCTCCTTGAAAACAACCCAGAGACATAGAAATGAAATGTAGAAACCTTGAATGAGGATTGGAAATTACTATGTCAACTCTAATAATTTTAGAGGCATTAAGCATTTCTAATAGCTTCCTAAATCTGTATGCAGTGGAGAGTGCCTCAATCAAGTTGTATTAAGTGTTATTGTTTACTATGGTTGCTTCAATGGATTGGAAGGCATAAGTATCCAAAAATAAACACACTGCACTGATTACTAGATAAAACCGTATTACAAAGCCCCTTCTGTCACTGCTTCATAATCTGTTAAACTACAAAACAGCAAACAAATTGGTTTTAATCAATGGAAGCAGAGTAAATTAGAGGTGAAAGACATTTCAAGGCCTCCATCCTATTTCTGTGACTGATCTTTTCATGCCTTTACTAAACTAGAAGACTAAAATCAAACATTTACATTTATTCTGGATTTGGAACTGAAGATATAGAAATGAATGCGTCTGGAAAAAGTAAAGATAGTTCAATATATCCTATTTGGAAACGCTTCTTAGTTAACCAATGGCTATTTTACGTATATAAAGTTTCAATCCATCTCTTTATGGGTCTCTTTTACAACTTTGAAATTACTTAATTTTGTAGTAGAATATAATAATAAATAATAATTTCATTTTATAGTGCCTGCCTGCCTTACATGGCACTTGGAGCACTTCACAAAAGGTAAAACCATACAAACACTATAAAAACAAACAAAACAATTTAAAACAATCATTAAAAAATGTTAAGATGGAGCAGCAAAAGAGGGGGGGCAAAGTACAATGAGGAGAACCACCAGCGGATCCTAAAACCACCCAAAAAACAATTACGTTTTTAGGGGTTTTCTAAGAGGGAGGAACCTTAATAAGACAAACAATTAATTATACAATTCATTAGCTTCCCAAAATAATACCTAGGACCCCACTGCAAGTTGAATCTTGTGCGTATTTGTAGGAAAGTTGGGTCAGTTTGGCTCACCCATAAACTCTACACAAGGTAAGAAATTCAGAACACAAGCTGAAAGAACGTAGCACTTTCTGTGCTAGCAACAGAGGTAAAGTGACCGTCCTAACAGCGCAGTTACATAAATGGCAACTCATAAGAAAGGTGAACAGCTATCTCTCCCCCGCCCCCCCCCCCCCCCCCCTATATATATATATATATACACACACACACACACAGATAAACACATCTCTCTATGGCCGTTTTTACATGGGTGCCCCCCCCCCCCCCCCCCGTGTTCCACAAATGGAATCTACATCTGCCAATTAAAATTCCAGGTTATATATGATACTAGATAAGGCATATAGACAGACACAGATACACACACACACAGTAGTGTGTGTGTGTGTGTGTATGTATATTACGTACACACACAAAGTGTATGTGTATCTATCTGCCTTATATAGTATTACATATACCCAGATGTGGATTCCATTTGTGGAACCGGGGGGGGGGGGGGGGCTGTTAACCTCTATTATGAGTTGCCATTTATGTAACTTTGCTGTTCTTGGACAGTCACTTTACCTCTGTTACTAGCAGAGAAAGTGCTATGTTCTTTCAGCTTGTGTTCTGAATTTCTTATGTTATGTAGTGTTTATGGGGGAGCCAGATGTTGAATATGCTAACTGACCCAACTTTCCTACAAATATGCACAAGATTCAACTTGCAGTGGAGTCCTAGGTGTATCTGAGACACACACTATAGTGTGTAATAGTGTGTGTATATACGTACGCATACACACACACACGTGTATATATTTTTTTTTAATAGTTTTATGGTTTTTATAATTGTTTTTATGTTGTTGCAAGCCGCCCTGAGCTGCCTGTGGCAGGAGGGGCGAGATATTAAGTCTTTTAAAATAAATATACATATATATGTACACAAACATGTATATACATCTATCTGCACAAACATTGTGTGTGTGTATGTGTTATATCTATCTACACACACACACACACACACACACACGTATATGTACACATACATATGCACACTTATAGGAAGCTTGACTAAAATATAACTATACATTTTATATATTTTACTCAAGTTTCATATCTGGACTAATGAAGCCGGGATTTAGAGAGAGAGCACTAGGACTCTTCTTTCTGCTATAGTGTGTTCTAAAGGATTATATTTAAAACTTCCTAGATGCCAGAGATTTAGCAAGTAAGCTCCCAAACCTCACATGCAGCTCATTTTATTCTGAAGTAGCCTAGGGGGCTTGTAGTAACTCTTCTTGCAGGGAGATTGGTCCCTTGACAGACACGAAGCAGGAGAGCTCAGGAAGAACAAAGATTGAATCATGTCTCGGGCCATTTTTATACGAGCCCCAGGAAGGGGGCGATGAAGGGTGTGCGTGCCCGGGCGCACACTCGCCCCCCCACACATCCCCACTCACGGAGCAACCTCTGTTTTGCCAGTTGCTCCAGGAGCGGGTCGTGGGAGCATGCACGCACCCATCCTCACTGGCCCCAGCATGCACACGGGCAGCACACATTCATGCCCACGCAGTGGATCTGCGTGGGCATGAGCTGGACCGTCTCGTTTAAAAACGGCCTAAGAGTCCCAATTCCCTAAGAAAGGTCTGTAAGCCCCCCACTTCAAGTGAAACACAGGCACACAATCCCTTCACCTACATCCAAGCAGAATAGCACAGCCTCAAAGCTGAAGGTGCCGTCAGTCAATAACCCTCAGACTCTACCATCTGAAGCACTGAGGGTTCCTAGAAATTGCTCCGCTGTGAGCTCTCTCAAAACACAGTAATGTCAGAAGTCTTGCTACTAACCCCATGAAAACCGACAGCCAGAAAGTTTGGCTTTTGGCCTTCTGTTTAAACATTCAAACCAATAGTGAATTGCAGGTGGATCTGGCGAAGTCTTTCATCATCAGTCTTCAAGTAGTTTGATGAGAGAGGTGATCTACGTCTCATGCAGACAATTAAAATCTTTTGCACACACTAGTGCTTTTCATCCAAAATTCTCACAATATTTCATTAAATCGCATGAAATCAAAGCAAGTAAGTCACACCCATTTTACAGCTAGCAAGTTAAAGCAATTTTTAAAAAATGGCTTGCTAGGCATGGCATAGCAAACTATTGATACCCTGAACAGTTTGAGGGATCTTTGACTCTTGCTACTTCCTTGACCCAAGGAACTACAAATAAATTGGTACGAAAAGTCTCTGTGCATATTTCCAATTTTGCTGAATGTAATGAGGTGAAAACGTGTACGTTAGGAATTCCAAAAAGCCAAAGAGAGCAACTTGAGAAACAAAATTATTCCTGTCTGTGCATAAAGCATTATTAGAGCCAGACGACACAGGACATGGCCACATACCTGAAACATGACAGGTAAGTTGGCAGTGTAGGAACCTGGAATGGTTACAACAAAACAGTAATCAAGCAAACTTTTTTGGTCAACAGGAAAGACACTTACTGTAGTAGAACTGGGGGGGCGGGGAAATCACCTTTAATTTATTTTATTTTTAAAGGATTTAAACAATGTTTTAAGAAGAGATTTCCCTTTCATTAGACTTTGGCTGTAATCTGAGCCCTGAATTTAAGCACATAAATTCCATTAGCACAATTTTTAGAGCAAATAAATACCTGCTATGGAAGCTATAATGGCATAATTTTAGAGAACTCATTATAATGGAGAGTTAATACCTTGTCGTAATGTATGAAAAACAGCTAAGAAATCTGGATAGAACATTTTGAGAGAGATTAAAACCTTCAGTAATTCAGAATGAGACTAAAGTGTATTCAAGACATAACTTCGCATTAAGCAACAGTAGTTGTATAATTAGCTACCAGAAAAACAAAGAAACACAGTTACTCCTTGTATCAGATAGGAGCATATCCATATAACAGATGTCTATCTGGATAAACATTTTACTTCGTGATTTGATTTCTTCATAAAGAGCTGCTACTGAAAGCTCCTCACTGCAGATACAGAATGGAGGGAGGTCATCCATCATTTTCAGAGTAATTTAAGGATATTTTAAAAAAGCCTCTCTCTCCCTGCCCCCTCCCTAAAATGATACACATTATCAAGGTAAGCCCAAATAATACTATAGCAGAGAGGCACTTTTGCTACTGAAGCTATTGCTGGCGCTTCAACTCTATTCCCCAAGGTATTTTGTGCTATTGCTGCAATGATGAATGACCCAATAAAAAAACATTATTTTTCCCTGCCATGACATTTTCTGCTTATGTATCCTGTACTCTTTCAAGTGGAGTTTTTCAATAAGCCAGCAAATAAGAGAAACCGAAATCTAGAGTATAATACCTTCTGCTGCTCTACAAGCAATCCTGAATCAGAATTATTGTTAAAATAAGGCCTTACCTGCAAGCCTGATTACCACTCTGGATCTTTTAAAAATCGGATGCTCAGTTCCTTCAAGATAGTGAGCATCTCTCTGTAGGACTGCTCACTAGTTTGGAGGCAAAAAACTCAGGAGAGTCTGTGTTTTTAAGGTTTGTTCTCATAAGTAAGATTTTTACCCCCCTCCACCTCTCCTCCCACAAATCAAGGAAACCAGGGTTTAAATAGGAAGCTGTTTTCTGGTATTAAAGATGACTGGGGATAAGTTTTCTCTCTTTCATACAGAATATCACCCTCCACAGAGCTGGAGCCTCCCTCCCCACTTTAACTCCACTTATTTGGAGAGAGAGGGTGAAAACAGACTAGACACTAACTCCACTTCAGCATTTATTATGCATGTTGCAGAGCTGCATAGGGCACTAATATAGTCCTGCAACTTGTATAAGAAACATTAAAAACAGTGTTAAAGTGGAGTTAGCACCATGTCTATTTTTACCTGTAAGTACCTCCCTTTTATCATCAGTTTAACCTCGCTGCTCGTGGGAACGCAGGGGAGGTTAAAGTGAGCTTGGAGGTGTTTACCTCCCCAAAAGTGCTCGTAACAACAAACTCTTAGAGGCTTCATTTCAAAGTCATGTTTAAATTTTCCCAAGCCCATTTACTAACACAAGCTAAGCAGCCTGTTACCTCCCACGTCAGGTACCATTCCACGCTTGATGCAAGGGAAAAAGAATTCAATAGACAACTTGGGTACTCTTTCAAGGTAAATTCTCCAGGACATCAATGCCCACTAAATCATGCTTTGCTGATTTAGGGTGCAATCCTCCACCCACTAATTGTGTCAAAACTTCCATTAATCTTAATAGAGGATTGCACCCGTAGATTATCTGTTCACTTTAAATATTAACAATATCTTCAAAGCACCTGCGTACCTTAAGCCAAATAAAGCTGATGTAAAGTTTTTCAAGAGAGGCACAAAGACAAACTCTCAATTGCCTTTTGAACTCATATTAGAACAGAACTCTTGTTTGCTTTGCTCCTTTTCTGGTCTAACCCATTGACATAAATATCCATTGCAAGTAATGCTGTTCCTGTAAAATAATTAATGTGAACAGGGTACTCCATTTTTTAAAAAAACTGTTAAAGTCCAGGGGTTTCACTAACCCTAAAAAATGGTTTGGAAGAACAACCGTCAAAGACAGTTATATAGAAAACATCTCTGGAATAAGGTAACCTTGTAATAAAAATAGTTCCTAGACATTCACCCAAGCTACTATTTAAAGAACAAGCTGAAAATGAAGTTTGCTACCAAAATACTTTTGGTCTATAAAACGATTTTTAAAAAAAATAAAAAAAAATATAAAAAATGAAATATTTGAGCGCACTTGGATGCAAACCCAGAGAGAAAAAACCTACAATCTATTTTTACGTTGGTGAAATTTTTATGTACTTGAATGTCACTACCAAGAATTGGACAGGTTTCTTGATGTGGAATAGCCTACCAGAATTCATCTTTTTTTCTCAAATGGCACCATCTAACACAAATGTCCAGTACAGGTTTTTGTGTCAGAGAGAATCATCAAAAAGAAGAAAATTTTAATTTCATTAGGGTTAATTCCCTGTGAATTCAGATGATAGGTGCAGAGGTAAATGCAAGCAATCAAGAATTCAAAAAGGCAGACTAATCACTTTAAAAAAAATGTTATTTCTTGCCTGCCCATTTACCTGCTCTCTACATGTCCCCCCCCCTCTCTATATGGATGCATCCAATTGTGTCTGTTCTATGCACATCTGTCTTAATCTCTACAAGAGTCTGTATTCTAATCAAACACTGGGAGCAGGTGGAATGGCCTTAAAACCTACAAAACCTAAAATCCTCTTGTGAATCTATTCATCAGCTTCATGCTAAGGCTCCTAGTCTACTACTGGGTCTGTCTCAGGTTGGCAAAACCAGGAATTAGTAAAATCATAACTGTTATTCTAATAATTTAATTTCAGTAAAGAATAAGTAATAAAGTGACAGGGGGAAGGGAAATAGTAATCTTTATTTATAGAGCCATGTGAGCGGCACTATTGTAAAAGCAGCTTGCACTCTGTTAAAATCATGACAATTCTACTTGCTAGAATATCGATAATTTATCCTATCAATGTGACACTTTGTAGGGAGGGTTGCCTGGGTGAGGGGTAGAAGCTGTCCAAATTCCAGAACGATCGGGTGAGAACTGACTGAGTTATACAAGTTTGAAAAGTGGAGGAAGAACGTTTTTTTCTGGGTTTTCTTGACACAGAAAAGTTTGTTTGAAGTTATTTGTCAGGAAGTGTAGAGGCCTCAGAAAATTCAAGTGTGCACTGTAATGATTTCCCGAGTTTGGATTTTTAAGATCCGTCATGTAGTTTTTAAGTTACAATGCTCTGGAGTTTCCATGTTATCATATAGCGAGAAAGTTATCTTTCAGATGCATGTGGAAAGTGCACGAGTCACGCGTGATCAAGAGAACCGCAGGTCAAAATATAGCATGTGCAAGGTTCCCGTGTAGGCGTTAGATGGAGTGTGCAGAGTCCGTACTAGTAGCTGGAGCTGCAAACGGGCCATAGCACAGCACCAGTCAACTGTTGCATGTTGATCTAGTAGGGATATGGTTATTGGTGGGACCAGCTAGGGTAGGGTGGGAGCCAAACACCAGGCTTACGTGCCATCTGCTGCCTCTGCCTGGAGCAAAGCGCTAGATGGCAGCTGAGGAAATCAATAAACTTTAGGTCAGGCAGTAAGTGTCCCGTCTTACCGGGGGGGGGGGGGGGGGGGGGGGGGGGGGGGGGGGGGGGGAGGAGGAAGAACTCCGCCTCTGCTTCCTTAGCAGCGGCAATAGCAGGAAGAGGCAGTGAGAGAGCAGGTAGTTGGGATGCGTGGAGCCCTTTTCACATTCTCTCCCGAGACTTTGTATAAACTATACCTAGTATTTGCAAGCTAGCTGGGAAAACTCAGGGTGGTGTTGGCAGGCAGCACAACTCCACTAACCCTCAGGTAAGAAGGGGCACTGCTGCTGCTACTGGAGGCCGAGAGGTGGAAGCCGCCAGAACTGCTAGTCCCTTGGCACTCGTCATGTGCAAGTATTGCATGTATAACACATATGGGTTTTGCAAAAGGTGTTCCAACACAAGGCATGCAGGTTGTGCATGCATAGTGTAAGGAGAGTTGCTTTGCCTAGGGTGGCAAAAATCCTTGTGTCAACTCTGGCTAGAGAGAGTGTGTGGATGTTACAGAGTCTGATGGAAGGAGTTCTGGGGGACAGGGAGCAGGGGATACCCTGGGGGGGGGGGGGGGGTGGTCTGTGGCAGTCAGTTTTGCATACGCGGGGGCACTGGGAGAGACAGCTTGACACGAGTGTGCTCAGGATGAGAAGGGTTCAGATCATGGATCTGTGACATGGGTCCATCCCGTTATTATGTACACATCCTCATCTCTGCTTCCTTATCCTCCGAGGGAGCATTTGGGGAGGGGGAAGAGGAGAGAGATGATGACACCCGCAGGGCAACAACTGTTGTACATTCTCTCCTCAAGTGTGGTTTGTGTCTCCTGAGGTCCCTCTCTAATTTCTGGTTACTGACTCTATATTTGATGAGTCTGCTTAAGTTCTGCACCTTTTACTATGGCATTGTAGTCTGCTGTCAGGTTCAATTACATGCTTTGCTAGTTGGTGGGGAAGTTATCTTTAGTAGTAGTAGTAGTAGTAGTAGTAGTAGTAGTAGTAGTAGTAGTAGTAACTGCACAGTATGTAGTTGCTCATCTTGTCATAAAATGTCCCCTGCATAATTCCAGCTCCTTTTTCCTGCAACAGAACACTGCTACCCATGATTTGAATTGGTATATTCACTGATCACAGCAACTGAGGGCAGGATAAAGGAAGGTGGCTTTAGTAGCTGCTATCAACCATATTCAATTCATCTGTACATGTTCAGTAGTAGAAAAGTACTAATTTCTCATGCATCACACTAGACACCAGCGTGCCACGCCCAGAGGAGATGTTCACTGGGCTAGAGCCTCTCCCATGCCCCCGCCCTCCAAGAGCAGCAGCTGTGGGGAAGGGGACCCACCCTCATGGGCCGAGGATCAGAGCCCATGGGCCAGGGTTCTTGGGGATGGAAGTGGGGGCTAGCGGGTTAGAGCGGGTGGAGCTGGGAGCTAGGACTCCTGAATTCTCTGGGAGGAGTGGGGGCTACCAGGTTAGAGCCAGGAGAGGTGGTAGTGTATTTCTCTTTTTAAAAAACCCCCACAAAACAGGGAAATTCTCGGCTCAAAAAACCTTTGGTTTAAGAGAGGAGTTAGTGCTCTTACAAATTCACTTGTGCTCCAAAAAGCTCCTACCTTAACTTGCACGCCATGTAAGCAGTAAAGATGTTGGACAGTCTCACATATTGTGTTTGCTTACCAGTTAGGCTCCATACACCCACACCTTGCCTTGGTCTTTCAGTCCCAGTTCTCTTCCTCTGCAGGTTGGGGGCAACACTCACTGAAGTTGAGGACAGCAAGGGGTTGGGGGCAGCTTGCTGCCTCCTGATCCACTTTCACTATATGCTATCATATGAATTGGGGAGAACAGGACAGCTGAGTACTGTGGGGCTCTATATGTGGGAAGCAAGGTTGATTAATGTGGGATCTGTACAGGGAGAGAAGACTGAGGGAAGCCAGACAGTGGGGAAAGTGTCTGTATCCTGTGGGGGCAGCGAGGTACTGGGGGAATGTTTATGGGGGACAAGGCTAAGAAATGGGTGATGTGTATGCATGGATGAGGCTGGAGGGCAGTCAGGGATGGGGAGCAGTGTTTGTCTGGGGACGGCATACCCAGGTGTTGAAGGGGTATATATGGCAGAAGAAGGGTGAGAGATGGATGATGCATGTTCAGGGACAAGGTTTGGGAACAGTCAGGGGTGAGGGAAAAGTGTATGTATGTTTCTCTCATACGCTTTCAGTTAGGATGGGAACAATGGGATATCCAAGCTGGGGGAGGGGAAAAGAGAAAGTGTGTGTGGGATAGGTAGCTTGATCCTGTACTTGTACTTAAGGGGAAAGGAGATGGCAGCTAATCGTCAAATCATGAGCCACAGTCAAGACAACTAAATCCCTTTCCAATACAATATAGTACTCCAATGCATGATCTACTAGTCAAATATCTGCTTGTCCTTAAATCACCTAGTGTGTAGTAAGCAGATGCACTTGAACTGCTGCCTGAGGGGAGCTAAAAGTTAAGGAGAAATTTTGGCTACAGTGGCAACAAGGATCAAGTCCATAATATTGGGGCAGGGAGGAGTTTGCTGTCCCCCAGCTTCAGTGTTGCCCGAACCTGCAGAGGAAGAGGACTGGGGCTGAAAGACCAAGGCAAAGTGTGGGTACATGGAATCTAGGTTGTAAGAGAGCACAATATGCAGGACTGTCCAATGTCATTACTGCTTACATGACACACAAATTAAGGTAGGAGCCTTAACTTACAATTTCCATGCTTTTTGGTGCACAAGTGAATTTGTAGGAGCCTTAACTCCTCTCTTAAATCAAAAGGTTTTTTTGTCCTATGTTTTTATAACATTGTGTTACTATAGCTTCAATTTTTGGTCTACTTTTATGCTTGAACAGAGGTTTCAAATACACATGCAGCCATCTTATGCATTTATGGGACCTGCATGACATTCAGATTGTGCTGAATTTCACCTTTTTAAAGCCTCAACATTAACTACCACTCTGATGATAATTTTTGCAGATAGAATGGGGAAGAAAAGAAGGTCAGGGGAGTGGGGAAGAAACTGAAGGGGGGGATGGGGAAGAGGCCAGGGAAGGAAGAGAACTAAGAAACATCCCTGGTTTTGCCCCTAAGTAGTGGAGAAGGAGAGGGTGGCACATTTTACAGCTTGGTAAAATGGACTGAAACGACAATAAAAGTATAAATAGTAGCTAAGCACTGAGGTGTTATACCAAAGGCCAGATTCAACTTTTGGCTTTTGCGATACCCTCCTACTGAGATTAGTGAAAACTCTGCTGTGATACAGAAAAGGGCTTAGAGCCCTAAACTTATACAGTCATTCACGAATTCAGCCCTCCCCAGTGATGAAGTTAATAGCTTTATATTGGTGACTTCCCTTCCAAAGCAGGAAAACTGGGGTAAGCTCCTGCTTTCGGGAGAGAAACAGCGCATTTGTTTGCTAAACTATCAATGTAAAGACATACACTTAGCAACATTAGGCAGATAAAACAGTTTCAGGCTGACCATAGACCGCATCCCTTGCAACAGCAACATTTGAACATAAAGGAGTTAAAGGAGCAAATGACCTAGCACTGGGGAGAATTCCTAATTGTGCCCCCGTTGCCCACCCACTTCTCTCCTTCGCCCCGTCCTATTCGTGTGTATAGTTTCTGCATCTTATTCCAGATGGAATTCGCTCCTCCTGTTTCCATGTCCTAGAACCAAGATATTTTTCTTTCCTGCCTAAGCCACCTTATACCCAGGGCCCCGAGTCTTCCGCGCTCCCGCGATTCGCGGAATGTGCGCAGAATCCTGCCCTAGGCAGGATTCTCGCAGAAACTGGGGAAATCCCCGCGGGATTTCCCTTCCTTGGCAGTGAGCTCAAGGACCAGCCAATCAAGGACAGCCAAGGACCAGCCAATCAAGGACCAGCTGCTGCCTCCGCCTCCGCTGCTGGGATCGCCGCCGCCGCCTCCG
>QEPC01002647.1:1319181-1333747 GCA_003113815.1 Sphenodon punctatus
GCTCTGCTTATTACTTTTGGGGGGCCCGCTGCCCCTCTTCTTTTTACAATGTGTGTGTGTGGGAGGGTGTCCCGCTGTGCGCTCTGCTTTGCCATGTGTTTTCGTGGGTGGGTTTCCTGCTTTGCCATGTGTTTTTGAGGGTGGGTTGCCTGGTTTTTGTGTGTTTTCGTGGGTGGGTTTCCTGGTTTTTGTGTGTTAATGCAAATATGTAAATAAATGTTTTGTTTTAATTATAAAGATGTCATTACTGCTATTAAAGAACGCATTTTTAATTTTACTAGACTGGTTTTGTAACTTTATTGGGTCGCAGAATTTTCCATTTTGGGTCGCAGAATTATCCATTTTGGGTCGCAGAATTTTCTATTTTGGGTCGCAGAATTTCAGAATTTTTTTTGCAGAAGAATCGGGGCCCTGCTTATACCTCAAGTATCCTCACTGCCCTGCAATAGTTGATAGAACAGCCTTCTGGAGTATGTTAACACTGTTTCACGCAGGGAGACCACAGTTGGAAACAAAAGTCTCAGGAACTATGGGGACACAGAAAGTGCTATGGAAGTTAGAAAATAAACGGAAGTTAACTACAGGGAAGTAGGCTTACCTTAAAACCTTCAAATTTTGCAATGAATGCAATTTAAGAGAAGCAAACCACCCACTGCTCTGCCAATATCTTCAAATTTACTCCAGCTGCCTCTTGTGGACGTTATCTCCATTTTACAGATGGAGGAGCGCGGAGAGAGGTCAAGTAATGCTGCAGCGTTTGGTGAATGGCAGGAACAGGACTGACCTCAACAAGAATTCCTATGTCTTAACTGCTACATTACAACTTTTCCCCTTTATTAACCAATGAAAATGATAATTTCAGCTGTAAACAAACATTTTACTGAAACGAAGCAAATCCAACCGCTACCAAGAAAAATACAAACACTAAAACAGTTTTTAAAAAGTGAAGACACCATTACTAGGGTTTCATATTACAAATTTTATGTGCACGTGTCAGTTGAAAGCCACCCATTTTAAATCCCTAAGTATTACAGGTATTTTAGCTGAAACTGTTCCTCACTTCCACATTTCAGTTTTTTCCTTCCCTGATCTCTGCTTTCTTAATCAAAGAGGGACTATGCAAAATCAAGATGTTTCACTGGAAACAAGGAATGAAGTGTTAATGAATAATAATGGAGCTGTGATCAATTCTCATAGCTAGCTGTTAATCCCAAAGAGATTGGCGCAAGCTGGGTTCCAGATTTACATGAATATTTCATTGTTGTTAAAGGGTTGCTTGATTTCATAGCCAGCACATGACATAGCTATTCTAGCTTCCCCCTACCCCCGCAATTTTATCAGTTTCACGCTCTGCAAAAGTCAATAATCGTGAGGGCCACACAACATTTAGTGTCTCCTTTGTAGGCAGTGGTGGCTGGTGGGGTGGAGCCAGCATTAAAATTTCATGCTTATATGATCAATGAAATAGAACACACAATGGATAGATAGATAAGTTTTATTGGCGTAGCCTTAGGCCATAGCAAAATATAAACTCCCAGCTGGAGCACAAAAAATAACATAGTCAACAAGTTAATAAAACCAATAAAGGCAAGTTATCGGCATAAACATCAAGGGAAAACACCTAGTAAATATCGTAAGAGAATCAAACAATTCGGTCCGGGTTCAGCCGCCGGGGAACATTAGTAATCAATACAGGCAGACTGGCCAATATCAGTGCTTCATAAGAGTCTCCAGGATATTTAGGGGCTTGGGCAGTTAATAAAAAAAAAAAAAGGGACGTCCACTCCATTCCCAGCTAGGAATAACAACAATGTAGTCCAACAGGGAGATTCCAAATAAATACTACGGAATGGGCACTCCCTATCGAGCATTGGCCCCAGGGGGATGCAGCGGCAGATTGGAGATAGACCTAAAGTTAACAAATTTATCTCTAATCTGAACGGCTGCAGTTAGAAATTTTGCCAAGTTAGTAATAACTGCTGGGTTTGTATTAGCCAGCAGGTGGGACACACAATGGATGAAAAAGTGTGTATGCAGAACAAAAAGCTACACAATGCTGGTGGCAGCAAAATGTAAAGCTGTGTGTGAAGAAATTGAAATGGAAAACCAGACTTTGCTCCTGTAGATCAGGTGCTAGGAACTTGTTTTGGCAGCTCAAGGCTTCAAGTTTGTTTAAAAAACCAAATTAAAACCCAAACCAGGATTTCTCCCGCAAACCAACTGTGATTAAAAACTGAAACCAATTTGGATTAAAAACCAAAACCAGGATTTCTCCCCAAACAATTTTAAGATCAGCTTTAAAAGGGGCAAAGCCACAAAAAAAATAAAGCAGGACGGCCTTCCCCCATACTCCGGATTAAAAACCAAACTAGGATTGCTCCCTGAACAATTTTTAGCCAGCTTTAAAAAGGGCGAAGCCAAGAAAGATCAAGCAGGAATAGCCTCCCCTCCACGCTGGGAGGGGGCATCAAAAGAGAAATCATGTAGGGATAGCCGCCTCTTCTCCCCCACCAAAAAGTAATAAAGAGTAGCTTTTCTTCTTACCTGATGTGATGAAACCATTTAACCAGAAAAGGGGAACATGCTGCTGCAATGCTTTTAGATAAGCAGATTGGCTCCCCCTTCCTCAGTGCCCTCTTCTTGCCCCAGCTGGCTAGGAAGATGGCTCTGTTGCCCACAAAATAGTCTAAATTCACTGGATTCCTGCATTGGAATCCATGGGCAAGCTTCCAAGCCCCTCCTCTAGACACAATTGAGTGTGTGGGAGAGGGATAAAAATATGGGGGAAACTGCTGTTTGCTCCCCCTCTCACATTTTTTGTGCCTAAATCCCTCCCCCATCTCCCCTCCCCTGGCCAGCACAACCCAAAAATCACTGACCTGACCCGCTGCCATGCCACCATTGCCACCTGGCGCATGCACAACATACAGCGAGAAAATACCATCTGCGCACGTGTGAAGGCTGCGAGGCAATTCTCTGTGGGCTCTGCAACTACGTGCATGCGTAAACGGTATTTTCTCACTATTTGTTGCTGCTGCATGAACAGGGGTAAGGGCAGCACCATGGTGAGCAGGTCAGTATAGTAACATGGGCAGATCAGGTCAGTATAGCAATTGGGGGCTGTGGCAGTGGTGTGGCTCCCAGGCGTTTTGTGGGGGACCGCTCTAGAGCCCTGAATGTAAAACCACCCCCGTTTGTAGGGTGAGAAACTGTAGCTATCATCCCTAAAAACTCTGCATTCTGAAAATTGAATAAAATTGGCATTGTGGGACCTCAGATTTTCTTGCCCCAATTCAGTAACCACCAATATTCCTGACTCAAAAGAGTAAACTTTAACTACACCTAGTATTTGCAAGCTAGCTCAGAGCACTGATCTCTGAACAGGAGAGAACACAATCCCTTGAGTGAGTCTGTTGGACTGGAAGTTAGGAAACGCATATTTTTGTTGGGAAGCTGGATTGATTTCATGAGGAAATGGCAAGACATACAAAACCTCAACCCTCCTTGCTTTTCAGACTCTTTTTAGAAAAGTGTCACATTAACCACAGCTAATCTCAGAGGCTTGATTAATGTTATCCAGGGTTCTGGCAAATAGAAAATGAGATAGGAGTCTAGAATAAGCTCAAGGTTTTTCAAAACAAAAGGTTCCTTTGCATGTAAACATGACAGAGACCTGATGCAACCTGACATCAGTGACCTTGTATGCAAGTGTTTTAATATGTACTTAAGGACAACAAAATAGTACTGCAGATCTTAATTCTGTTCCCTCATTACAGATGCACATGCAGTAAGGTACTTCCAGACACAGGCAGTGGTTTGTGCTAACAAATCCCTATTACATCTCAATTACAGGATATTTGTTTTCTCACAAATGGATCTGCAGTGGCAGAGAGCTGTCAAAGGACTTTGATTTTCTATCTGCTAACAAGACACAAGCAGCAAGGTGTTTTAATGTTATTTCCCAGAGTAGCTTCACAGAGAAAGAGGCCTTCTGGCACTCATTTTATTCAAGCAATGCATGTAAGCCTGCGCCATAAGTTAACTTGACAGATTTGGAATCTTGTATGCCACAGGATACCAGATCTTCTGATCTCTGCAACCAGCACATGGCTTTGTTCCAATTACAACGGATGTAGGCTCATAGCGTCACTAAAAACCTTAGTGCTGCTTATACGATGGTGTGAACAGCCTTCAGCAGGTATTGTCTCTACAGCAGCCCTTGTCTGACAGCTTTAACTTTTAAAAGAGTAAGGAGGGATAATATAATTGGTCTTTTTTGTATTTGTAGTACAATATCACTCTTCTAAACAGACGGTAACTCTCACTCAACATCCCTCTCCCTAAAGTGATTTAAATAAGTGGTATACTAGAACAGCACACTAGTACAATAGCAGTAAGTGGTATACTAGAACAGCACACTAGTACAATAGCAGTAAGTGGTATACTAGAACAGCACACTAGAAACTGTACACTGCAAAGGTAGTAACAGCAGCAATGCTTCTTTAGAACAGCTATGGTTGATAACAAATGTGTGAAGTTTGTAATACTAGGTCCACAGAGTCTTACAGCTCTTTCCCAACATTAATTTTTCCTATTATGTTTTAGAACAGCAGCTCCTCAATTGTGGTAGATGGGTCGCCAGCGGTTAGCAATGCATTTGCTTAAAGAATTTTGTTTTTAGCTGCTATACAGCATTAAAACTAGAAATACATTAAATACTTCTCTGCTATTACTCTTTCATGTTAATTGCCAATAGCAAATGAAAGGCAAGATGCAAATGGTAGGCTTGTCCACAAGATAATCATGCCATTAAAATGTGAACCATACTATGAAAATGTGTGAGAATCAATGTCGTTGTGCTAGACTGAGCTCCCCTTCTTCCCCCCTCCCACTTCTTCTGTCTGTGAGCAGGAGGGTGCGGGGTAGAAAAACAGTGAAATAAATAAATAAAAGATTAACAATCAGTGAAGTGTAATCTCAGAGTACACACATCACACGTGAGAAAATGTGTGACGAACTGCAGGGATAAAGTTCTGCAGCTGTACTGCAGTGAAATGAAATCCTTGAAATATCAACGGAAACAGAAGCACAGAGAAATGACCGACTTTGGTTCACATCACAAGTCACTGGCAAAGCCAGGAAACAGTGGTGTCTGGCTGCACCCTGTCCTCAAACAACTGAACCAAACCTACTCCATAGGGAAACAAAAAAACCAACCAACCAACCAACAAAAATCACAAAAGAAGATGATCCTATTGCAATAGCTTTTTTTAAAAAATTAAAAAAAGCCTTTTCTTTTTCATCGAGTAGCTTCTTTTTGCAAACGTAAGCAAGAAATCATTTCCCCTCTCAGCATATGCTTGGAACAGTCTCTCAAGGTCTTTCTTTGTACCAGGGCAAACCACCATACACAAGGTATGATTCAGCTGGCTTACCATTGCTACTGAAGGTTAATGATAGATGACAACAGGGCACATGGTCTCGGGACTAAACTATGAAAATGTTTCCATCTTCTGTTGTAGGCTGAACCAGACATGTGTGTGTAAACAGGCCTAATCTCCCTACAGTTGTTGGAAAGCCACCTCAGTGTTTGAGATGTATCTGCTTTAGATTCTTAAAGGCAAAGATACAAATTTCTGCTGACCATCAGATCTGGTTGTTTGAGGCTTGGGGAAGAGAAGTACTTGATAAGATCTTCTTTGTAAAGGATTTTATCTTTCTAAAGGCTTGATAAGATCTTATCTTTATAAATGTGTTCTATAAATTTATATATTTTTATACTGTATTTTTATAATGTTCTTATTCATTGTATGTCAGCTGGAGCGGTCATCGGGCAGGAGGGAGCAGGGATAAATTGTGAAAATAAATAAAATAAATAAATAAAAAGGAAGGTGGGGTATGTATATGACCAATAAGAACTTTGATAGTTACATCAGACAGGGTAGTGAAGAGACCTGGGCTCTGTTCTCAGCTGTGCAAGTCACTTCACCTCCGTGTGGTCTCACATAATACAGAAAATAATTACCCCATGAGATGCAAGTCCACACAACTCTGATATTCTCCAGTTGCCCCCATGGGAAGCATCTTGTGTAAAAAAGCTTACCCTGGGCCTGGAGTAAAGATGTTTTTTTAAAGGAACCTTTTCCCTACAAGTGACCATGCATTGTCTGAAAACCTCAGGGTAGACCACATTTTGTGTGAACGTGCCCTGTGCCTCAGTTTATCCATCTGTAAAACAGGCATGATGCTTAACTCCTTTATAAAAAGTGCTATGAGAGTTGTAGATGAAAAGCACTGTGTAAGAGATAGGTCTAGGTGGTTGCCATGTCATTCCCAAAAGTTGACAAAATCAAGATAAAGTTGGACAAAATCAAGTATAATAAACGCTTTAACAGTGAGGCTGATTAACCATTGGAGCAGAATAGCAAGAAAAGTGGGTGGATTTCCAGTCACCTGTAGTTTTCAAGCCAAGACTGAACAAAAATATATGCTTAAACCTTAAGTGAGCTTGCTAGAACAATAACTGGAGGAAGCTCTTTTAGCCTGTGCAATACAAGAGGTCAGACTACATAATGGCAATGTTTCATTCAGACTTTAAAATCTATTAACCAATGCTATCTAGCATTGACTTTTGAAGAACAGTTCAGTTTCTCATTCATTTTCTATGAGAAATTTGCAATTTACAATATCAAATGGTATAGAAGTTGTTAAGTAGCAAGGGTTTTCCAAAAATATATTTTATAGTCATATTAACAGCGATATTAACTTTCCAAGTAGTTACAGTTTGTAAAACAATAAAATTAACTCTGTTGTGTACTAACTCCAGAACAAGTCAACAGATGTGTAGGCCAATACTGAATTTTGCTAAAGGAATGATGTAGCAATTTTTGACTTGCAGTCACACCTGGAAAGTGCAGGGCCAAACGAAAAGTGCTTCCAATTTTAGAATGTAAGGTATTATTACACCAGACTTCAACCAATGGAGAGGTGGAAGGAAGTTCTAGAGCAGAACTTAGTAAAACAGGCTCAATAAGTCAGTGATATTGATAGCAATTTGCACATCTATAGTAATTTTATTCAAATGAGTGTCGAAGTACTGTATAAGGAGGCATTATGTCTCAACACCGCTGTGGGGTAGTAGGGTATATATGTCCATTACAGATAAACTGAGAGGTTGAGATGTTGGTTTCAGAACAGGGAAAGTTAGGGACATGAAAAGGTCAGAACCTATGACTCCCAGCTCTTTGTTCACTTCTCCATATGCTAGAGCATGCTTCTTCCCTAACAAAGTCACAAATTAATTTGCCAACTGTATCCTTAAGAAGGAGTTTTAATCTAGGGGCCAAGTAGGAGGGGAGAGAAGGGGTAGGGCTGTTAGTAATGCACATATCAAACTTACCTTACCAATGCATCTGGTTTGCTTAGCTGGTTATTAGGAATACAGTTTTCCATTAAGTCCTTGTGTGTGCTTGGGCTTTTGCTAGTGCACTTCTGTTTTTTCTCATTCTTGGTAGATGAGGAGGGGATGCTCCCGTTAGTTGCACTGTGACTGCGAGGCGAGGAGTTCACAACTCCACTGGCATTTTTGTAATTTTTGGATGAGGCAGTGCATGAGTCCTCTTTTAAGAGGTTTTCTGTACTTCCTACAAGATCATTATTTAATCTTTTACTATTGATATGGTTTTCCATATACTCAATTTCTTGTATTTTAGAGTCTACTGGTTGTAAAATATTGTTATTTATTCCAAGGTTGTGTTTTTTGGCATCCTTGTCCTTTTCTTTCCCTTTTTCTCTGTATTCTAGTTCTGGCAATGTTGTAGATAACTTTTTATTGGCTGGAATACCTCCATTGTGCTGCAAAAGTATCGAGGAATCCATATCAGATAATCCTTTGGCTGCTGAAATACCAACAAAAAACCAAACAAACAGATTTTCAATTGTAAATCTTTACCATAAGCAATTAACTAATGAGATTATAAAAATTCCTAATTAACTTGCTGGAAAAAAAAAGCAAGCTAGATACATAGGCACACCACTTTAAAGCTAGTCAATTAGTTTAACTACAACACAGTAGTTATAGTTACTGTGCTGGTCTTTGAATTGACTAACCAGTTTCTGTGGGTTTACAACATTTTCATTATTTTAAAAATACTTTTTTTGTTGTGCAGAACCCCACCCCCCAAAACCGCCTTGTGAAGAAACTCAACCTGAATATACATAAAGTGTCATTAAATCTAAAAAGAAAAAATTCCTTTAAACTTTTAGTTAAGATTATCTTAGATGTTACATTCAATGGTAAATAAAATAGTGAAATAAAAAAAATAGTGAAATAAAATAAAATAGTGAAAGATGAACTGACATCCTTTTGTTAGAAAACAATATTTTTTAATCTTCATCTAGAAAGAGGAGAATTCACCCATCTCATTCATATCAAGAATGTAAGATGACTACAGAATTCTGCTTCTTTAAGCTGGATTGTTTTGCACAGGTCTAAACATTGGCTGTCAATGTACTGGTTTAACTAATTTCCATTTCAATACTGTACTTAAACAGCTCAGGATATATATTTTAGCATGCCATTTTCAAATGGTTATGGTCACCATGTTCCGTTTACAACATCTTCTTAATGGTCACTCAGTACTACAATATACATTTTATACACAATGCTTACAGACCAATATAAGCTGTGAAATAAATGGTGAAACTTCAAATATCAGCTTGGCTTTCAAAAAAGATTTATGTGAAAATTGTCACGCTAATTGTACAAAAGGGAAAAATATTTGTTTCACATCTGGTTTTGTACATTATTTTCACATCCTTGATAAACGTGCAGACAGTTTTACATCTCAGTGTAAAGACGAAGATTGAAATTGAAAGACTGAAATTGTCACTTTCCTGACAATTCCTCCCCTCCCCTTATAATTATGTTTGGCTGCTGTGAGCACTTCTGAAAAAATGAATTAAAAAATAACTTGTCAGTGCAAGATTCCTCTAAATCATGCTTATTACGGATTAGGAACTTTCTTTTGGACCAAACCATGTCTTCTAGAAATTATTGAATGCCATTTCTTGTACTCAGACATCTTTTTTCTCAATGTAACCTGTAACCTGTTTTAATGAATAGATAAAAACTTCAATAATCCTCAAATTGTCTACTGCACACCAACAAGTAAAGCCCCATTGAAGTGAACACCACACACACTGGCACAAAGAGTTAGTGTCAGTGTTAAACATGCTGGGTTACTCTAATTGGGAAATCAGTTAAGGGTTAAAAACAAAACAAAGCAACCATAATAAAACTTAGTCATTTCAACACCAAGTTTGTTTTAACTGAGAATCTTTTATAGTAGGTTTATTGACAGTATTTTAGCATAGTTGGTAAAAGCAATGAAGAAACTTTACTGAAACATACTGTTATTAAGTCACTGTTGAAGAGTAGGGGAAAATCTAGCTTTCTGGTGGAAAGTATTTCAACTGTATGGATTAGTGAAATGCAAGTGGGGTGTGTGTCTACTGTAGTGTCCCAAGTATTTCTGGTTAATTGCAGATGGTCAGAATAAGGTATTAAATAGTCAATACAACCTACCTTCCTCTGCTTCTCTCTCTTGCCTTTGTAGCATCTGTTGCTCTGGAGGGAGAGCTTGCTGTAGAAGTTGCATGTAAAATTCATTCTCTTTCTGCACCTCTTTTTGTTTTCTTAATCTCATTTTGTAGCTGACATAACTTTTGAAGCCAAAGCCCAAAGTCACAACAGGATAGCCAATACTAGAAAGAAGATTAGTTTATTAACTTAAATATGACCACATTAGCAGATTAATGAACTGTACAGTACGCTGCAAATATATTTGGATTATAGACTTTAGAAGTTTGGCCTGCTATAGAAAAAGGTCTTGCATCACTGATATTCAATTATTATTATTTAAAGAAGGGATGAGAAATCTCTAGCCTGTGGATCAAATACAGCCCATGACTTGCTTTTATTAGACTCCTTTCCAGTTCCTAGATCTGGTCCACAAATCCAGGCCCTCCCTCCCAAGCAATGAAAGAATGAGCTCAGGGGAAGGGAGCAGAGATGAGGGCACGCCCTCAAGGATAGGAATGGATCTATGGCAAACATCCATGATCTGGAACCTCCCATTCCTTTTCACACCTTGACTGCACCCCTCCCTCAAACTACTATCTGGCCCATGGAGCTTGTACTAATTTTCAATGCCCTACAGAAGGGGAAAGGTTACTGTTTGATTTAAAACTGTGGTTATTTACATATCAGGACAAAACTACATCTAGTGTCCCAAGAAACAACAATAAACAGAGGATGTGAAGTACGAAAACAAAACAATCACTTTATTTTACTGGTAACAAAGACTTTTAGGCAAATTTAACTAGATTTAAAAAGAACACAGAACGGGTGATTTCAGACGTTATCTTTTTGGTATTCACCACAGTCAACTGCAGTCAAACGCGGGCGGTGGTGAACGAGCCATGCACGTCTGTTCGCTCGCATCCAGATGTTCACCACAGTCAAACACGGGCTGGGGTGAATCTAACCACGCTTCGTGAGGTCGGGGCGGGAGGAGGTCCAGAAGTGTGGTGAATGTTCACCACGGCAGGGGTGAATGAAAAGTAACTTCTGAAGGGAAACCCCCGGCCATGGTGGAAGGAAATGACCACGGGCCATGGTGACGGCATGCAGCGTCGCTGCTAGGCAACCACCAACAAGTGGTGCATGGAGGAAGATTTAAAGGGCAGGCAGCAATAGGGAAACGTGGCGGAGAAGACGATGGAGAGGAGGGAGGAGGAAATCGAGTGAAGGATGGAGCGAGAGGGCAAGGAGGAGGTGCACCAGCAGCAGGGCGAACCCGGCCCAGCGGGGGACACCCAGCAGCACACGGGGCCACCCCGGAAGAGGGTAAGGGGCGCAGCTGAGAGCGGGTGGGTCGGAACAGGGCACAGGAGGGAGGAAGGGAACACAGGCGACAGGAGCATAGCCAGCAGCCCCCACTGTACCCCCATACAGAGCAGCAAGAGGGCAGGCACCCCGGAGGAGTCAGAGGCCAGAAGAAGTCAGGGACAGGCAGCCGCGGAGGTGGTGGTAGCAGAGGGGCTGGCACCTTGGTGCCGGTACCACGGGGGGGGAAGGGTCAGGGGGGCTCCAGGAGACCCATGACCTCATTGCTATCTGGGCAACACCTGAGATGCAGGCGGAGCTGGTGGTCAACGCCCGGAACAAGCAGGTGTTCGCCCAGATAGCCACGGAGATGGGGGAGGCCGTATACGACCGTATGCCCACACAGTGCCGGACTAAAATTAAGGAACTCAAAATGGGGTTCAAGGATACATCTGACAACAACCGGCGCTCAGGGCGGGCTACACGTGCCTCCCCCTACATGGATGCGCTGAGCCGTGTGCTGCACCGCAAGGGCTCATCATGGCCCGGTAGGAGGGGGTTCCCGGGAGGAGCGGCCAGCTCAGGATGACCCCCCCCTTGCAGCCGGAGGTCCCGCTGCCGGCCACCGACACCAGGGAGGAAATGCCGAGCACCTTGGGCACATGCGCCCGACACTCCCCCAGCCTGACATCCGGAGAGGCCACACACCCCAGCAGACTCTGAGGAGGGGGAGGAGGAGACAGTCACCCTGACTCTCGCGGCATGCCGACCAGGAGACCAGGCTGACACCAGCCCCAGCGACTGGCCAGCCACGGAGGAAACGGACACTGAGGGAGCAGGTAAGGGCAGGGCCGGGCACGTGAACATAACCCAATGGGAGGGGGCGACAAGGCAGTGGGAGGGGTTGGATCATGACAGTCCCGCACGGCCCCAACGGCTGGGATGCGGCATGGGCAGAGGGACCGGCTAAAGAGGTGGCAGGTGCCCATGCAGGGGGGGAAGGAGCACCCAGAGAACTGAGTCGGGGGGGTGCGGCCGGGAACAGCACCCCACAATATGGACTGATCCTGACTTCGCTCCACAGAGCCACGCCGAGCATGCGAGGGCTGAGGCCGGGGGCTGCCCGTACTGCCGGCACAGAGAATGCGGGAGCACCATGCGCGGGCGTGCGGGTGCGCAGGCGGAGGGAGGATCTGGCCCAAGAGCTCGTCACAACCAGCACGAGGCAGATGGAGGAGATACTGGCGGCCGTGAACCGCCTGGAAGAGGGGACAATGAGGGCACTACAACAGGTGGAGGGGAGAGACAGGGCGCTGATGGCCGAGATGAGAAAGGACAGGTGGCTGCTGAGGCGGGACATGGACAACCGGAGGCACTCCAGGCCCACTCAGACAGGCAGGACCGCTGGTCCGAGGAGCTGTCATGAAAACTTGACCGCTCGCTTGAGCAGGGCACATCCCTCCTCCTGCAAGCCGGGGCTTGAGTGCCTTCATAACGGCAGCAGCCCCGCCGGGGGCCATACTGGCGCCCAGACACTTGCCCCCTCCACCCTCACCGGCAGCACTGCAGGCCCTGCCAGTGCCGCAACCCCAACTGCATATGGGACCGCGGATCCGGGGACCCATTCCCCCACAGCACTGACGCCAGCAGCCAGATCAACTGGCCCCAAGACGGCCACCAATGACACGGGGGGGGGGGCTTCCAGGGGCCGTGGACAGGGGGCAGGTGCTGGAACCCCGGGCCTGGCGCCCGACAGCACCTCCTCCTCCACCGGTCGGTAGCAACGGCTATCACAGTTGGTAGGGGAAGGGCAACAGAGGGGACTGTCAAAGGAGGGAGCACCCAACACCACTGGGTTTTGTGTGTGGGGGGGGGGAAGGGCGGGCACAGTATAAAAGCATTGACACACCTTGATCTGATCACATGCTTTATTCCATGCAGGCACAGTGCAAAGGCAGCAGCTGTGTGGCTGCAGACACTGTGCGGTCTTCGTTCAGAGGGTCTCAGGGACGTGCCAAGCGCTCAATGTGACGTGCCAGTGCTACCCTGATGTGCTTAACATAGCGGTACTTGCGGGGGTTGGGCACGTCCGCATACAGCAGTACCGGGCCGGGCAGGCGGCGTGAAGGGGGGTTGTCAAGAGAGGCCCCATCGGACTCGCATATGTTGTGGAGGACACAGCAGGCTCAGATTACAAGGGAGGAGGTCTCCACAGTATAGTCCAGCCTGCCGGCTAGGCAGCACCAATGCTGCTTGAGGGCACCAAAGGACCTCTCGACCACAGTGCGTGCGGTGCTGAGGTGAGTGTTGTAACACTGCTGAGTTGGGATGACGGCCACAGGAAACACCTTCATCAACCATCCCTTCAAAGGATAGGCCGGGTCGCCAATGATGCATGGGGGCATCATCACCCCCTCGATGCGGGTCATACGCATGTCAGCGAAGTCCCCCCTGTACATGCGGGCAAACAGCAGGAAGATGAAGAGGATGAGAGAGTCATGGATGCGGCCCGAGTGCCCGGTGAAGATGTCAGTGAAGCGCCCCCTATGATCCACCAGGTCCTGGAGTTGTAGCGAGTGGTACCCATGCCGGTTGATGTACTCAGCCTCATCGTTGTCCGGGGGCCGCAGGATCTCTATATGGGTGCCATCAATCGCCCCCAGACAATTGGGGAAGCCCAGATCAAGGAAACCCTCCATAACGTTGTCCTGAACGATCAGCTGGATTACACGCTCCATTAGCACCCCCTCACAGAAGTTCCGCACTATACACGCCACGGTACTCAGACCCACCCCAAAGTGCTGTGCAACGGAATGGCAGGAGTCCGGGATGGCCAAGGTCCACACAGTGATGGCGACCCACTGTGGCACGGGAATGGGGTCCCACATATTGGTCCTGAGGGGCTCGAGCCACTCCCGCAGCCGCTCAGGCAGTAGCATGAGGGTGCACCTGTCCATTCTGAAGTGTCTGACCCAGGCGGCATTGTCCCACTGTGCCAGCACCCTCTGCCACCACTGGTGAGCCCTCGGCACAGCCCATGTGTGCCTCTGGATGGGCATTGCAAGCTGCAGCTCTAGGTACCTGGCGGCCCTCTCCCATGCGCCCCTGGACAGCAGGGCCCTGCTGCCGGCTGGGATGTTGTTTGCCCGTAGCACCGGCACGCTGTAGGCCAATCCAAGACACCGTCCCATCCCCAGGGCTAGGAGCCGTCTGGCCCTGCTGGTAGTGTGACGGGTGTGGGCCCCCAACCTGGCCATGTACCACTGGTCCGCCTGCATCCTGTTTAGCTCGTCCATGCTGATCCCCACAAGTGCCATGTGCTCCCAGAACCACTCCATCACCGCCTGAAGCAGGGCCAGGCAAGCTCCAAGCTGTGTGCGATCCATTCCCGCGGGTGTGGCTGCTCTGTTGGTTTGGGCCACGGCTGGGGAAATGTGTGCTTGCCACCGCCCCCGACCGTGCACCTGTGCCTAATATAATAATGACTCTACCCCCCACCGTCCGGGCCATTGGGTGCTCACTGGTGGCCGCACAGCCCCTGCCTGAAGGGCTGGCAGCCCTGGAGCTCTGTCCATTGCACGGGGGATTCGCCAGTGTCGGTGTCGTGGGTTCCTTTTGGTGCCGCTGCGAACCCCCGGTAGCGGCTGCGGGGCCGCATTGGGGGTGCCCTGTCCTGCC